>CAJVRN010000232.1:14845000-15125000 GCA_911728415.1 Lagocephalus sceleratus
TTATGGCGTTGACACAACTTTGTTGAAATGTGTTCGCAATTTCATACTGACGCAAGGCCTTTTCTGCTCTGCCTGTTTTCTGTGACCGTCCTGTGGAACAGCCTTTGTCCTCCAGTCTTGATGAGCCCTCCAGCAACAGTGGACAGCCTTATTTTGAGGCCGAGCGTGCGGCCTGTGCCGACACGTCTTTGTTTGTGTGCCCACATGGACATTTGTGTGCAGCCTATGTGTCAAGGACAGCTGTTCCTTCTGTTCCTCAGCAGGGCCTCCGGCAAATATCCCATCCAGCCTGTCCAAGCGCTCCTTTCTTCAGGCCATGGTGGTGGACTGTTCCCCTTCTCTGCCCTTAATAAATCCTTCCCAACAGCAATCAACACAGTCTGAAAGCTCTGCCAGTGAAGTTTCCTGATGGGTCAATTTCCGTGCCAGCAGCCTGGGTCCTCTGGAAAAATGTGGCCGAAGGGCAGCTACAGATCCAGGAAGAACTTCGGCAGGGCCCGAGTCGTTATGAAGGTAAGACTGTGGTGTCAGAGGTCAAACGGTTAGGAGGTGGTTATCAGCAGGCCTCTGCAAACAAAGGTCTTTCAAGAGGTGCTGGTCAAGCTGGAGCGCACCAATGAGAAGGCAACATTGAATCCTCTGAAACCAGAGATGCTCAGGACCAGTGAGACCCAGCCAGGTTCTCCCAGCAGAGACGCTGGGCCAGACGTGGAAGAGCACCGAATTGAGGGCTGCATTTCTGCAGATTGGACCCCGATTTATCCAGCAGCAGAACATCAGCCCCAAACATCCAACACCATGAAGGGCTATCAACGTAAACAGGATCCAGAAGTTTTGCCCTAAGTGGTCTGGTCTGTGGATCCCTGATGCAACGTTGGATTATTTCCATTCCCGTTATATCCTTTGGGACAACAAGAGCTTCTGAAGCGGAACGCATTAATTAGAGCGGCTGAGGTATCGCTGAATGTCACTGAATTTATTGACAAAGATCATCATTCCTCCTCGAAGTAAAGAACTTTCTTATGATCTCCAAGAGCAGAGGAAAATCAATGGAATGAGTGCAGCGAGGGGGAGTCGGTTTCAGATGGGAAAACAAATGCTTTGGTACCAAAGCTGGATTATCTCCAGCACCTGAACTCAGATAGCAGGTTTTTGTAATAAGATCCAGTTCAGGAACCCGACTGGTGCACACAGTTGGAATGATTCTTTAGATCAACTATATTCGCATTGAAATCCATCTCTCAATATTCTAGATTTTATATACTCCACATTTAAGTCGATATTTATCTTAATTTAGCTCAGCTTTACCTTTGATGTTGTGACTTTTTTTGTGTCTAGTCAAAAAGCTTAAAACAGCAGTGAGGGCTCAGAAGGTCCCTCAAGAAAGAGACGCTGGTGTTCCACCCAGCCCAGCAGGGGGTCACGTCTTTGTCCTGCAGCCTGCAGCTGCTCCAGCGTTTGTCTCTGCAGCACAGCTGCAGAAAAGCTCTCACATTCAGTCCCACAATGAGTTCATCCACATGCTCTATTGTTTCTTATTATTCTTTTATCAGGCCTCGTTATCAAATGGATGTCTTATTTTGTGACGGTCCATTTGGGGGAATATGCCCACTCATCATATTCTATTCTGGCCTGGAGTATGTTCGTTAATTACATGGTAAGAAGCTTATTTTGTATTGTGTGCTCTGTGTTTATTCTGCGTGTCCTGAGAGGGCACAAATATTGTGTTTCTGTGCATTTTGAAGTGGGAAATCTTGGGACAATGATCAATATCTGTGTTGGGCATTGTCTTTCTCTGGTGTGATTCATTCTCCATCAATTGGAATTCAAAAGACCCATTGATTCATGTCTATTGATTTGTGCTTTAACAACATGCGCGTGTTGTGCCTTTGCACAAAAGGATCTGTGGGAGGGAGCGGCTGGATCCCAGCATTTATCTGGAAATCCGAGAATGCCACGTGTGTGTCGGGAAACCGGGTAAGATCCAAAGACTGGGTTCATATGAAGATCATCATCTTCTGGTTTTTGGATCAGTAAACGTGTTTTCTGGTTTTTAATCAAATTCGTGGGGTTTTGCTGCTGCACGACAGAAGACATGCCCGTTCATATAAAATAGCTCCAGAACTGTAAATAATGAGGGCTTTTTTAGTCCCTTGAGGCTGAAATCTGTGGCATTTGAGCATTGCCTTTGGTCTGACTGCTCTTCAATCCATTTTTATCCATGTTTTCTTTTAACAGATCACTTGCTGCTGCTAGGTTTGGGCCCAGCTGACATATTTGTTTCCTCAGCTGATGGTATTTATTTATTTGACAGGAAGCAGGGCTGGAGGGCTCAGAGGCGAACATGTGGAACCTCCTCTTTGGGAGTGACGTGGATGGACAAGCTCAGGAATGAGAACATCAGTGGGCCAGTGTGTCCTGGAGTCTTGATGGAGGGATGGTGAGTACGTCGGTAGATGGAGGCTGAGGCTGGGGATGCCACGCCTTCAGGAGAGCTATAGAGGAGATCCATGGATGCGTAACCTTATTAACCCAATTCTAACCATTTGAAGTTGTGAGGACCGGACAAAACGTCCCCAGTTTCCATATTCTGGTCAACACTTAGCAGATTCAAGGACACACACAGTTTCAGATCCTGTCCCTTGTTTGATGACATCATAGCGCATTGCTGGGTGATTAGCTGCAAGATTCCAGTTCTGATTGAACTTCTCCTTTAATGAAGGGCACAGTTATCAGATTTTAATTTTGAACACAAAGACTTCTGGCTAGCATCAATGTGAGTATGTATCGTTAACGTTCGTCGGTGGATGTGATCAGATGGAGCGACAAAAGCGCTTTTTCATTCCGACTCTGCGTTAATATTCAGCCCCCGTAAGTCCTCCGGGAGAATATTAGTCGCAGCAGATGTCCCATGATTGTGACATCCAAGATTCCTTCAGCTATCAGTGATCTTTGCCTCCCCGCCGCACTCAAGGAAAAACCCACGTTCTCACAGGCTGAGCACAGAATGTTTCCTTTGGCAACTGCAGACGCTCTTTTTTTTTTTTTCTCCGAGCACTAACTTTTTCAGATTTATGAAAATGATCCATTAACTGCAGAAATCACTGATTTGCTGCAGCTTAACATCATCAATCTCTTGAACAGAACCTGGACAGAAATAGAGTTTCATTACTCAGCAGCATGTCTTTCAGACACTAGATCCTGTGAACATCAGAGATCATCCACAAAGATTTCTTTGAGTATTTGACTTGTGTTGAAGAGTCGAAGGATTTTTGTCTCTTCTGAGCCACCGTAGAAAGATGTAAGGCAGTAATTAAGACTTGTCTTAATACTGACATCACTATAAACATTAATTAATAGATGTTTTGTGATTTGCAAATGCATTTATTGACCAAGACAGCTTTTTCACATGCTCGTTTAACTACACACAAAAATATGCCAGCAGTGAGACCCCAGTTTGTTGACAAATTGCACTGCCGATTTCGGAGGGTTTTTAATTTTCTTTGATTAATTATTGCGTCCCAGCCACTTCAAATATCATCGCTCACCTCAGCTCTTTGTGCACAGTGAGATTTCCTGCACGGGTGTGATTACCTGATAGTGATCCCAGCCAGTAGGAACACAGCGAGGGATTGGAATTAGTCTTAAACACTTAAACATTATCAGGCTGATGCAAAAGAAGACGTGAATTTCAGCTAAGTCCATTTTTGAAAAGAACAAAACATTCAAACTAAACCCGGAAGCTAATCAGCATCAGGAATAATCCAGAAACAAGTCCAAAGAACTGCGCTGAAGCCTGGATCATTAGTTCTGCAGCATAATGGTGTGAAATCACCGGCTGACATCACTGCTCATATGGTAATTTCATCCTCCTTTTTCTGTCTGTGATGTGCACCCGCTGAACAATTTTGCCCTTATTAGATTGTTTTCAGCACTGACTGGTGATTCGGGCCATATTTGCATATCGGTGTCTGAGGAAGTCCCGGCGACTTGCTCGTTTCTCACAGGCTGGAGGTTTTATTGGATTCACAGGCTGCTGCCGGGCCTCACGTGTGGAACTGCACACGCTCCAGTTCACTGGCGGTCAGCGCGGCTGTTCCGAGGGTGGGCAACAGCTACTGCGGCTTGTCTGTGGGCAAGAGAAAACCAAAATAGCATGTGTGGAAACAGCATTTGACCATCTGAGCACCAACCGATAGCTACTTTAAGAGGATAAGTGATATTAAGACTTCTTTTCCAATTATTAGAGAGCCTGTGTTGACGAATTTCCTCTTGTAATGAACTGACTCATCTGATTCATGAGATGAATAACTGCACAAGCTGCAAAATAACAGATAATATCACATGGAAGCCAGGATATATTAAGTATAATCCCTTTGAAAAAGCAGGCAGGATTTAATTGTAATTCTGCAGCTCAGAATTGTGAACACCTCTTTGTTATTTAAATGTGATGATGTTTGTGTTCTGTGTTTGGAAGATAGAAGGAGCACGGAGGTGCAGAAAATGGTGCAACTGTTGATGTTGTAAATGTCCACGGGAGGATATATGGAGAGGGCTGCTGAGGGTTAATGGGGGGGGGTCAGGAGAGATGGTCTAATGCAGCACCACAACTGGGAAGAGGAACAGCTCGCTCTGGGACTTTTGAACCTACACTGTAGCTCACCTTCCACTCTTATGAGCAAGGGAATTACACACTGCTGGCTGGTGTGTGTGTGTGTGTGTGTGTGTGTGTGTGTGTGTGTGCGCGCGTGCATGTGTGTTTCCTCGCAGGCTACAGTTCAGTTGTACACGAGCATGAGCGGTGTAATAATTAAAAGAGGCCTGGCCCTGGAGCCCTGGTCAGTGGGTCTATTATTGGTTGGAACTGCAGTCTGTGCAGAGAACAGGACCTGATTTAATCTGCAGGGAGACACTCTGTTCACCTTTTTCGTGATTCACTAATTCATACTGATGTTTACAAAATTAGAATTTGGAGAGGAACTCTGTGAACTGGGGCCTCATCCTCAACCCCAGGCCTTGACAGAAGCTTTATGGTTCATCCTACCACCTGTTTGGATTGAAACTACCCAGATGTCTGCCTTTAGATGAGTATGTTGGTGATCAGCAGAGTAAAATATGGTGCTTGGAATCATCCTCAATGGATTCCCATTGCTCTTGCAAGATATAAGAAAACCTCTTGCTATTCCCGATAACTGAGATGCTGGTTTTCCCTTGTGTGAATGCAGGAGTCAGTATTCTGGACCAATTGCAGGTTGGTCATAGTGTTATTGCAGCCTGATATGAACGATTCTGTCTGAGCATGGAGAGCAGGAATTATTAAAGAGCAAAAGCCAATACAGTAAAGCGTATGGATACAGATGCTTCTCGTGAATGCAGCAGCCAAGAGGGCTGCAGCAGTTATCTGTGCTGCGAGGAGCAGCAGGTCAGGAATCTTAGCAGGGATGTGAACTTCACCTGAACTTGATCTGCTGCTGGATGAAACCCGGAGAATCCCGAGTCAGCGAGGAGGAGCAGAGAAACGTCTCAGAGATGAAGGAGCCTGGTTGTAAAACAGATGGATTCAGAGACAGATTCAACAACTTATTCCTATATTCTCCCAAAAACATTGCACTGCCGTCTGTACACACTATCCAGGATTTGTGTTTTTTACATTTATTAATCATGCGGCTGCACATCTGTCCTCATTTCCCAAACATTTACTCCTCTCTGGAGCACAGTATATGAGCCAAAAAACACATTTAATATGAGCTGTTAGCACCAAGAAAAAAGACTCATGTTCTAAATTATGTTAATGTGAAAATAAGGAAGGAGAATTTACAGCATGAGCTATGTTAGATTATATATCGGGGTAATAAAATCGAGCCAATACTTTATTTTGAACTCTAACTTTCATTTTATCTTTTTTATTAGTAGTAGTCATAAATATTTCTCCTTTATTTGAAATTTTTAATCTGCTGACAGGGCTCTATGTTTAAACCCTTGCAAGCATCAGTGTGAAAAATAGGAGCTAATTCACAGAACGGCACATGTTGTCAACAAGATCTCGGTTAACAGATGTTTCAATCAGGCGTCACACCCGTCCAGACAATCAATTCTGAACCCTGAACTCTGTAGACGTCCTGTTCTATGATCACATGGGGGGGGTTCATCCGTGCTCCCCTGATCCTCATCACTCCATCATCATCTCATTCTTCTCATCTGGTCTTTTCAGTTTGAGTCTTTTCTAAATGAATTAACTTCCTCGCACATGGAGCATCTGGTGGGGTCTGACTCGCCCACTCGCTCACACTGGAGAGGTTTTAACTAATGAGCTGGCAGCCGTACCTTCATAAATCTATGACAGCAGACGTGGAAATATACGGCACATGTCCAGCGCTGCCTCGCTCAGTCACCTGGATGTCAGATAAGCTCCTGACAAACATGGAATCATTCCTCAGGCCAACCTGAAGCATGCAAACACAAAAGAAGTGAATCATCTCCATATCGACTCGCAGCTCATTTGATGTTGACTGTCACAAGGATGTGCCTGTGAACTGGGAACGACACCTGATGAACAATCGTGATGTCTGAAAAGAGCTGCAATGCATTCATCACAATCCTCTACACACACACACACACGCACACACACACACACACAGTCGTCCAAGGTAATTTTACCTTTAGCAGAATGAGATAGCAAATTCAGCACCGTAAATCACACTATATTTCTGACAGAAACCTTAATGAGTACAAAAATGTGTGTGTGTGTGTGTGTGTGTGTGTGTGTGTGTGTGTGTGTGTGTGTGTGTGTGTGCGTGTCTGTGTCTGTGTTTGTGTGTCTGTTTGTCAAGGCTGTTGGGTGTCAGTTTGCAGCAATCGACCCATCGACCCTTCACACCGGTGATTGTCACCTTTAGACACACAGGAGCTTATCTGACATCCAGGTGACTTTGTCTCTCTTTAACTTTAACTTTTTAATCATTTTAATCACTTTAACTTTTTAATCATTACAACAGGCACTCTCACATGTGTAAGCCATAGGTGTATAAAGCTAAAAACTAAATTTTAAAAGTTTCACTTACAACCAACAATCAAAGTCAAAACACTTACGTTTGTGTGTGTGTGTCTGCACACATGCTATTGTGCCATGAAGGAATAAAACATCTGTAAACCTTACATCTTATTATTCCTCATTTCTTCTCTCCTTTCTTCCCCTCCAAGGCTAAACTGGTGCAACCTCAGAGTCTTACAACACAAGGCCATATAAGATTAACTCTGTGTGTGTGTGTGTGGGGGGGGTATTGCGTGTGTGCATGCGTGATTAAACCCGAGGAATCATGCTTAGAATTAGGCTTACATTTACATTTGTGCCATTGAGTTGTGACACTGAGGTTCAGGCTGAGGAATTACAACAATGAGGGTTCCCACTAAGATAGCAATGCCAGTGCTTTGTGCGTGTGTTTCCATGACAGATTTATTATATTCTCTCCTCTCTCATCTTGTTCTCGGTTGTCATCAGCCACACTCGGGCAGATGGAGAGAAGGTCCTATTTTCATGAAGAGAAAGAAAAAAAGGCTTTTATTATCTGCACTGTAAAAATATGATAGAAACTAAAGTGGGCTCATTCTAGATTGATTCATTTGTCTCCTGTCTGTTCTTCCTGTTTATTTATTTATCTGTAGCTGTGGGCTCCACCTGAATAAGACATCAATGTGATGACCAGAGATTGTGTCTGAATGTCATTTTTCAACAATATGTTGTTGTAATGATGTCACTCTTCCTTGTAATGTCATGCAAAATAACAGGTTTACAGAAATGATATCAATGTTCCTGCGGTAACAAATAAATCCTTACAGCTGTTTCTGAGCTCAGTCACCATACCAGGGAGCTGGAATAGGCAACATAGAGCAGGGAATATCAAATCCACCCCCTGCTGGAGGACGGGGGATAATTCAAGCCCTCCCCCCAAAAAAGGAATTAAGGAAAACAAAAATTATAACAATAATAATGTAAATTAAAGTTGCAAGCAGGGTTCACATGCTTCTTTGCCCCTGCCTTCCCCTGCCCCCGTCCCCCTGTGAGTCAGTATGATGAACATGCTACCACCAGGGGGCGCTGTGTGTAAGGTGGAATATTAAAATATTGTTGCATTCAGGGCTGAGCCTTTATGGTGCACAGAAAATGTCAAACTATTAGAATAAAGCATATGGTAATGAGGCCTGTTTAAATCTATTTGGCATACATGTCACCAAAGTGGCTACAGTCGCTCTGTCTGCGTCACATGAAGAGCTAGGTTTTGCTCAAGGTTTCTCCCTTTTATCGCCACCTTCATCTTCGCCATGTAGTGACATCATCATAATGAGTTTTAGATTAACGCAATAAATGAAGCTTTTTTTTTTCCCTGACTTGGTGCTCGATGCAGATGAAATGATTGACAGTAGAATTAATCGGGATGCCAGGCTTCATAGATTATTCCAGGTTTTTTCAGCTCCCCCTTCATTCCCAGCCTCTACCTGGTTCTGACACACAGAACTAAAGCTGAACGTGTGTCCATGTCCCCTGTAAACCTGCTCCCGTCACATCATTCTTCAATAACATCCGAAGTGAAAATAATGGCTTCCAAATGATTCTGCAGTTATTTATGCAAGGACATGTGTAGGTTATTATCAAATAAAAATCCTATTAACATTCCTGGAGTCAATTTTTCTACCAACTGATAGACATTTTTTTTCACTTGGAGACATTAAAATATGATCTTGCATTTTCTGAAAATGTATTCGGGTTTTCATTTCACTGTTTTATACTTGCCCTATTTGAGAGTATTTATTCTAGTAAAGAAGGTTCAATCTCAGCAGGTCCTTCCTCTGAGCACTGGACAGTCTTCAGGATGTCCTGAGGCAACTCAAAGGTATCCCCGACAAAATGACCCCCCCACAACTTCAAACACCTGATGACACAGCTGTCAGAGTTCGAAGTCGACACGAAACCGAGACTTGGGAGCCTCACAGAGCTCATTTTTGATGGGGGCGGCGATGGAGCAGAGCTGTGCTTGATGCCTGTAAGCGACTCACATCCATCAGCTTTCATGATCTGATCATCACGTCAGGGCTCAGCCGCGCTCATGATAGATGATTCTTTTGTTTTTCAGTGTTTTCTTCCTCACAGGACATGAACTTCCACGAACCTCTCCTCAGTCGCTGCCAAAGTGACTTTGACAGGGACCAAAACGATGAAGCTACGTCTGTCACTTATGTCAGACTGGACAAGAGAACTACAGAACTAAACTTCGTCCTTTCCAGGCTCACCATCCTCCAACATGAAGTTGATCAGTGCGCTCTTTAACCCGCAGGTGCTGGAAGAAGCCGTGATGCCAACTGTGTTGTGAGCCTCCTAAAAGAGCAACACAAGGAGAGATTAGACTCTCTGTTCACGTTTCTGCCAGCATTCAGAAAAGATCTGAGGAAGGAAGCCAAGGTCACACAGTTTATCAGTGAGAAACCACTGTATCACATCTCATCCTCAGAATAGTGGGGTTCTTGGACAACTCCAAGAGGGTCCTTAAACAATGAAGCAGATCCGTGGGAAGAAGAACAACCAGGCCGAGGTCATGGAAGAGAGAGGAGAGGGGCCAGATGGAGAATCAACCTGAAGCAGGCAGCCTCAGGAGACTGGAGGAACCTCCGGCTCCAAAGAAACACCCATGGATACCATCACCGTCGCCAAGGTAACCCTCAAGATTGACAAGAGCTTTTGTGTTTGTGTAATAGCGTGTGTGTAAATGAAGCTCTGGTTCCTGTTAGGCTGCTGCAAACATCAACTCTCAGGAGACGTCTAGCCTGTTACCTACCTGTGCTTTTAGATTCTGGTGTAAAGACCTCCACCTCAGAGCTGGAGAAGCCTCAGAGTTCCACGCTGCGCGACGTAAGATCTGCTGACAGATATTCAAAACCACAGTTACTTTAAAAAGTCAGCCTTTGGAGCTAACACACCAGGACTCCTGCAGAGTTACCGCGTCAGCCATTTAAGCAACGATCACGTCCTCTCTGAGTTCAGAATCAATAAATTTCACGATCATCAGCACTTTTCCCGGCTGTTGTCCTAATTTTACAACCAGCTCCTCGGAAGTTGAGTAACTTAACATTAACAAAGGAGTTGCTGTCAGTGGAACCAGTTGGGTAACATCATCAAGCTCGGCGGAGCTCCTACTGGGATCACGGAAACTTCCACACGTTCCTACTGAGAGAGTTTCAAACATCTCACACACACACACACACACACACACACACACACACACACACACACACACGCCTGTCCAATGCTGGCACAATTCTAATTCTAACTAATTCACTTCACTCTTAAGTCGCATTTATTTGTGCCACCTTCCTGTGTCTGTTCGGATCTTTCTGTGTTTTTTTCTGGTTCTATCTGCGCTCTCTCCTCTTTGTGGACGACATGATGCAGATGCTCGGCGATGTCCTCGATCCTCCGGGTGCTCTCCTGGGATTCTGGTTAATCTGTGGTGCCTGTCGCCGTGACCTTGGCTCTCCTTGCAGAGAGGAAAAGAGACACTCCCAAAACATACCCGAAAAGCAGGAGAGAGGCGTGACGGTGCGCGGTGCTCTGTTGACCTTTTCATTTCCCCAGAAGCAGAGACAACACGCCAATTAGAGCTTGAGAGACGACACACGGCGGGGCCGTCTTCGTATTTACCCAGCAGGCTGAAGCCCAGAGTGGTCTTCACTCAGATCCAAACGACACAGATCTACTGACTGAGAAGGTGTGTGCTTTAGGGCCCCCAGGGAGAGACAGGAAGATCTAAGAGAAAAGAAAAAAGTGAACGAGATGATAAAGTTATTTTGGAGAGAGAGACGATGGAGAAGACAGGAATTCAAGAACGGACTACAGCAGATGAGATAAGACCTGAGATATTTATTAATTCACTGCATTACACGCTGTTGGACAAATTGATGGGGACACTATGATCTGTTACTCATAATTATTTCATTCTAAATTCCGACTCTTTTATCACCTCTGTGATGACAGACACTCGTTGCTTTGGGCCCTCGCTGCCACGCCGCCAGACATTTGCAGCGCTGTCACTGCAGCCGGCTTTTATATGATTCGCTTTCCGTTTCAGGCCTCAGCGCTTTATTTCCTCGCGGTGTGCTGCAAACCGATCTGCTGGAGCAGCAGTTCTGCAGTCCAGACCACTCTGACTACAGCTAATGGAAAAAGATTAAAGCTAAGCCTGAAATTCATCCAGAGAATCGCCCAAACGCGCGTCTCAAAGTGTATTTCCGTTATGCTGATGATTACATGTTTATATTGTGAAAACGGGATATTATGGAACTATTAGCCTCAAAATCTTTTCGTGTAATGGCACCAAAAGGCAGGATTTCCTTTTTTTTTAAAAGCTGTACAGCTAATCTGTGCCGCTGTAGTCCTCTTCGCACACGCACCTCCACAGACGTCTGATCACACACGTGTCCACCTCAGAGTTCCACAGGTCAGCCAGAGTTTATCCAGATCATATAACCTGGATAAATGTCAACGGGGGTGACATCAGCCAGTCAGAACACGAGTGAATCATGTTCTGAATGACATTAGCGGACTAAAGCGCCATGTGGGTCGCTCGAGTCCCTGTTTACTTGCACGCACGCACGCACACACACACACACACACACACACACACACATACACACGCAGCCACTGCAGCAACTGCTTCTTTATAAACGATGCAGTGTCGTCGCGTCACCCTTGTGTTTCGCCCACACGCCCGCTGAATATAATTGAGCTGCGTGGCATCAACACATCTTTCCAGCAGCTCTCAATCCAGCCCTGTCGTCTCCACGAAGGTGAGTCTGCTCGCCAACCCACCCACTTTGATTACTGTGAGTGGCCCTCTCCTCCCGCACAAAACATATAATGGGCCACGCAGCAACACTCAAATGCCAGTCACCAATTAAAATATTCCCAGTTAGGCGGCCGACGCGTTAACAGCTGCTTCCAATTAACCGTCCAAGAAGGTCACGTTTTACGCGGACACGTCAGCCTCCCTGTTGAAGGGCGCCGCAGACACGTGGACACCTTTGACGACCAGCAACTCATAAACTTTTATTGGCCCTTTTACATCACGCGCAGCCACCAGCGCACGTGAACCGGGTCTGACACGTCAGCGGGGAGGGACGGATCAAAGCTACAGTTTCTCTGGAGGCCCGGCGTCCTCTGGGCCGTCTCAGGTCCCGGAGGAGGACGACCTGAGACGGCCCAGAGGAGGATGACCTGAGACGGCCCAGAGCGTGGCTGGAATAAAAGCCGACAGTTTTTAGCTTTCCCATTCAGCCGGCTTCTCTTTGAGCTCCTAATAAACCGGAGGATTGTGGGTGATATAAATGAATTCCAGCTGTGACTCCTGGAGCTGCCTTCTCCTCCTGCAGGAACATTGATTGGATGGTTAATATCAGAGCTCCCACCAGTCTGTTAGATATCATACCTCTGCCGTCTAACAAACACCTGATTCAAAGTGAAACGCCACTTTTGATCCGTCTCCCATTCCTCCAGCCGCTCCACGGTTTCATAAAGTTGGCCGTATGAATGCAGAATGAGTAAAGCTGTAAAAGCACTAAATCTAATATGAAAAAGATTAAGAAAAGTGTGTTGAGAGTCTGTGCTTCCTGCTGCCTGTTTCATCCCACTCACGCATATTGTATATGACTAACTACGACATTAAGCTCCATTAATGCGCCGGTGAAGACATGACATCAGCGACATCATATTTATGTTTCCAGATCTTGATATTTTTTTTACATCTAGTCGCAATTATCAAATCCATTAGTGCCTGAAAGTCGTTTTTGAATTTGTTTATGTCTGTGTAAAACAGAAATGAAAATGAAAACATTGCAAAACCGCAGTCAGACTTAATTGAGAGAAGGGTTAGTGTACCACACCGATAAGTGTTAAAACTAAACTGAGCAAAGGAGATCCGTTTATCTATCCATCTTTCTGCCTGTCTGAGACTCTGGTTGTTACCTGCAGCTGTCAAACGGAGATGAGGCAAAGATAAGAAAGGGAGAAAGTCGAATAAATGAGTGTAACACCATTTTTACATGACTTTATGCTAATGTATCCCTTTTTGTAGAGTCGCAGGCCTGGGAAATTGGAAGTGATTCTGAAAATTACCGTGGCTGTGAATGCCATCACAAAGTGAGATTATCATCATCCACTGTGCAGCCCCCTGTATGTGTGTATCTGTGTGTGTGTGTGTGTGTGTGTGTGTGTGTGTGTGTGTGTGTGTGTGTGCTCAGCGAGAACAATTTGATGCATGTGAAAAAAAAAAAAAAGAAAGGCGCATAAAAAATGGATCTGACGATAAAAGACCAGAGATAATCCTGAAACAGGAAAACATCTCAGATGATCTCAGATCGCCTCCGCAGCTCTCCTGCACCAGAGGAACACTCCACCATTCCTGGAAACATTCGTCTGCACTCACGGCCCCCTAAACCAGGAACGATGCCACGTTGGCTGAGTTTAATTCGTTCCCTGTGTGCGTTTCGTGCTTTTTGTCGATGTTGGCCACAGCAGTTAACACCAGCCCTTGGGGGTCGAGCATGCTCACCACCCAGTTTGGTGCCCAGTTTTGAGATTTTCTTCAATAAATCCTCTGTCGCTTGTCCCTTAATTTCTTCAACCATCTTTTTGCCTGCTATTAAACATCAGTTTGGTAAAAGGGACTTGATTTATTCATGGTGAAACGTTGCAACAGGAAAATACTTTCATGCAGCCGTGGGTTACGGGGAACTGTAAATGGTTAAATGTAAATTAATAAGCATCTGTTTTGATTACACTTTCTCCCAGCAGCTGCAGGCATCAACATCGCTGGGACAGCAGCCTCAGCTCGGCGCTCCATTTAGCCTTTAATGCAGACAAGTGGCTTTACTGTCTGAATTCAGAGAATATTTTCTGCATATAAAGTATGCCAGCCTCCCCGTTGGGTCCAGTCCCAGCGTACAGTGAAGGGAAAATGCACGAATGTGTGTGTGACAGCTTCAGCTTCTCCCTAAAGCCAACAACAGGTGGAGGTCCAGGAAGGCGGAGGCAGAAACCTGCAGCGACGTTTGGGCCCCACAGGAAAACATGGGCAGATCCTCCACAAGCTCCCAGGTGACAGACGGCGGCCTGACAGACGATGGCCGAGCGGTGCCGGCCCGTCAAGTTACGAGACCTCGCTCATTACCCTGGAAGCGCCAAATGTGACCCTGACCTTACGACCCCGTGACCTCGCTGTCACTTAACTGCCAACGTTGACGTGAAAGGATAATATCTGACACCTGCAGTTTCGGTGTGTTTGTCCTCGTGCCCTCTCAGCCAGACGGAATTACTTCAGCTCCCTCCACCAGGCTCAAGCTGGCTCCGCCCCTTCCTCCTGTTTTATTTGATGTTTTGTGCTTTCGATATTTGTTTTATAGACTCTGATGGGTCATTAGCACAGATGAATTATTTAATCTGTCTTGGTTCTGCTTTGGAAACCTCCACTTGGCTGGATCCAGACAGTTCCCCGCCCCCCCACTTGTCAAACGTTTGGGCCGTCAGATGTAGGAAGTGAGACGTGTTCTGTACATTTCTGTCAAACAGCTGGTTCAACCTCCTCATCTTTGGACAGTGAGCCTTCCACCTCCTCGTCTCCACGGCAGAGATTAGCTGCAGCTCTTCCTTTCATCTGAGTCAAACCCCCTCTTCCACCCTCAAAATTCCTTCTTAAACAAAGAACCAGTCCGCTGAGAGGCGGCCAGCAAAGCTCCTCTGCCTAAATTGCCATCAATTTATTCTTTGTTCCCACTTATCTGTTACACTTCCACGACTCTGGGAAACTTTTATCCCTCTCACAGCCCTCTCTGTTCCCGTCCCCTTCTCCAACCTACAATTAAGGGCCGATAGGGCGCTCCATCCAGAATGCAAATCTGATTCTATTCTGCAGAGGACCAATTAAAAGTGGGTGAGCGCCTTATTGTACGTGCAAGTGTGTGAGGTGAAATGCAACAGGACGCGACAACAGCAGGTTTTTTGCTTGCGTTGCGGCGCCTAATCTCATGCATGATTACGACAGCAATAACACGACTGCCTGAGCAGGTTACAAAAATGCAAGCTCCCCTCAGTCTGCGTGTGTGTGCGTGTGTGTGTGTGTGGGTATCTGGGTGGGTGTGGGCGCAGTCGAGTGTGACATCTGGGAAAATCTTTAACCAACAGCTGACACTCGCATCACTTTTAAAGTGTTTTAGGTAGTTTAAAGCTCAAGTAAGTTGAATATTTAAATGGGTTGAAATGCCAAACTTCAGTTGGTCTACATTTTCAGTCTCTCTCTCTCCCCCCTCCCTCTCCCTCTCCCTCTCTCTCTCCATCTCCCTCTCCCCCCTCCCTCTCCCCCCTCTTTCTCCCTCTCTCTTTCCCCATCACTCTCCCTCTCTCTCCCCCACCGCCACCCTGCTGCGTGTGTTAGACACTGAGACACGTTTTCTCGTGTTCTGACGGGTGTGATCTTCATCCTGTGGTCCATAAAGAAGCCTCAGGTGTCCTTCTCCCTGGCCGCCCCTCAGGCCCTCGGAGGTAAAAGCAGAATTACCAGACCTGTTTGTGTGAACAACACCCCCCCCCCGTGGTAAAGCAAGGTCGCTTGACCCCACCCGTGCTGCCATCTCGTGGTGGTGAAGTCATCTGAAGCCAGTCTGAGCAGCTGGAAGGGCATTGATATTCATGGGACCCTCCACCGATGCATTATCATTATTTCATGCTGAAATACAAATCTCCTGCCTCTCACCCCCCCCGATCTGCATCTCACCACGATGATCACTCGTACCTCCACCTCTCCTCTCTTTCCAGGGGAAAGGTTGATTGTGGAAATGTGAGTCTATCGCCAACAGCTTCCACTCTTCCCTCAGCTTCAGCACCACTTCTCGGTCCCTCCACCCCCCCCCCCCCCCCATTCACTCTCTCCATGGCTCTGCTTCATTCTCAGTCTCATTTCCCAGTCCTTCCGGCCTGCCTCTCTCCCACTGTGCTCTGTCTCTCTGGAAAAGATTTTCTGTATTGTTATGAAATAAAAGAGGGCTTTTAGAGAGAGCCCGTGTGTTGAAGTGCAGGTTGGTGTGTGTGTGTGTGTGTGTGTGTGTGTGTGTGAGTGAGTGTGTGTGTGTGTGTGTGTGTAGGAAGTGGGCAGGAACTGGGCTTAATTTTTGGAATCTAGCGCCCCCTGGCGGTCGCCCCTGCAACCTCATTTTGGGTTAATTCTAACCATGGCTCTTAATACTATCAAATGCAATAAATCCAAATTAAATCTTTTTTAAATTAAGAACCTAACAACGGAATGTTATCGGCCCAAAGCGTGCGTATTTTATATTTGACGTTTAATCGACCCCAATTTTGAAGAACAATGAAAGCCTCGCCGTTTCTGGGGTGAAAATAGCTGCCTGCTTTTCAAACGGCTTGTTTGAATGTCACCACTTCATCCATGCTGGCCTCGTAGTTTTTCCTCTGAGGGTAATGTTTGCATAAATCGTCATCGTTGTTCTGAGTTCACACTTTTGTCACCACTTTTCAGGTGTTCAGGTGATGGATTTCATCCCGCATCCCCCATTTCTCCTTCCCGCACTTTTACTGACGGCTCCAACTAGAATAGATCGATAGATTTCTCAGTCGATCACTTTATTTATTTATGTATGTATTTATGTATGTATGTATTTATTTATTTATTTGTTTATGTGTTTATTTTATTTGGGTAATTTAATAATTTTAACACGCATTTTACACATGTAAAATAGTGACTGCTGCAGAAAATCTGCACATATATAACCCGATTTTTTTATTTTGGTTTTCGGGAAAAACAACCTTTAAATGAGGAAGTAATCGTAATAAATTCGGCGTTGACCCGGAAGTGTTTGCGGAGCAGTTA
This sequence comes from Lagocephalus sceleratus, assembly GCA_911728415.1. NCBI lineage: Eukaryota > Metazoa > Chordata > Actinopteri > Tetraodontiformes > Tetraodontidae > Lagocephalus > Lagocephalus sceleratus. The sequence goes on from CAJVRN010000232.1 coordinate 14,861,923, forward strand.
AAAGCCTGGACGGTGGCTAACTAGCGTTAGCTGCTCGCTCTTTGTGCAGGGATGGAGCTGACACGCCGCAGTAAGTATCCAGCCGGGGGGGTCCGGGCTCCGTTTCCCTTTGCTCCGTTTTGTGCAGCGTGGGCACAGGAGGCGCTGCGTCGCCCGGGGGTGTTTAAATTGAGGTGTTTTGTAGCGCGACAGCCGCCGAACCTCGAGGCTCGCCTGCTAGCCGGTTGCTAAGCTATCCGCTCTTCTCTGCTCACTTTGACGCTTTTTTTTCTGCCGCTTTTTGCAGATTTTAAAGAGTGTTTGAAGACGGTGTGCAGTGCAATCGAAGAGGCGGACTTTCTTGCCATCGATGGAGAATTTTCAGGTACCTGTGCAAGGGTTTTGATCATTAAAAGGCATTTTCATATTCAACACCCCCCCTTAAAAGCTGCTGTCAGTGTCACTAATAAAAGGGTTTTTGGGGTGTTTCTTGCTCGTTGGCAGCGGTGCCTCACTGTCAATCACAAATGTGTCTGCAGGGATAAGCGACGGCCCCAATGTCAGCGCCCTGACCAATGGACTGGACACCCCAGAGGAGAGATACACCAAGCTCAAAAAGGTTTCCTCACCCCTCCACTCACACTGTCGCAGTCAGAGGTAGACAGAACATTTTTGGTGACTATAACGGTGTCGTTTTTGCCCACCACCAGCACTCCATGGACTTTCTGCTCTTCCAGTTTGGATTGTGTACGTTCAAGTATGATCAGTCGAAATCAAAGTGAGTCCCAGCCTCTGCTGCTGTTCTGGTGTCAGGACTTTGGTAAAAATGATCTTTTGCATGAAGTGTTTTCCTCCAATGTCATTATAAATATAATTTACAGTAGCTGCAATACTGGTGCTGTTGAATGTTTTGTCAAATAAAATTTGAATTTTACGACTAGGGACAACAAAGGTGTGTGTGTGTTTTGCCTGTGAATGTTATGCACTGACTTGATTCCAGATGTTTTGTTTTCTTCTCTCTCACTTCACCTTCAGGTATATTATAAAGCCTTTTAACTTTTACATATTCCCAAAGCCGTTCAACAGGACGTCGCCTGACAAAAAGTTCATTTGTCAAGTAAGTGTCTTGGTTCAAGGTCACCTCATTTTCTTTCCTTTGTGAGTTCCGATTAATAATTCAGTTTTTAAAAGCTCATTCCCCAAGACATCTTATTGTTTTCTTTTTCGCTTGCCGCTGTAGAGTTCCAGCATCGATTTTCTGGCTAGTCAGGGATTTGATTTCAATAAGGTGTTCTGTAACGGTGAGTTGATTCTTATGAGCTCTTCTACAATTTCTGGGCTACCAACCTGTCCAAATCTTTTATTATTTGTAATATTTCAAAATATGCCAACATCTTGGATCAGATTTGCCCTTTTATTTTCGTCATTTTTTCATTACCATGATGGAGACTTTGTCTTGTTTTAACAGGAATTCCGTATCTTAATCAAGAGGAGGAAGCTCAGCTGAGAGAGCAGACTGAGGAGAGGAGAAATCAACACGCTAACGGTGTGGGAACTCCGTCCTATATCTCTCCATCCTCATCCAAAGGCCCCGCCCACGTCCCGGAGGAACATAAGGAGTTCATCAACAAAGTCATGTAGGTGTTACTGGACTTGTCTGCGTTAGTTTCTGTCCTGCAGCGGCAGCATGTTACCATGGCAACGCACCTTCGTAAGAAGTCAACTGTCCCTCTAAGTTGTGGCGACGCCAGTGTCAGCGTGGGGTGACTTCAATCTCCTGGTTTCTTCATAGAGAGAAGGTGGAGGCTCTTTTCAGCGGCTCTGAGAAGACTCTGGATTTGGAACCGTGTACTGGGTAATGTGCCCTCCTCTTTAACGCTCACAAATGCAGTAACATTGTTGACTATTATCACATTGCTTCTTTGGCTCCCAGGTTTCAAAGAAAGCTGATCTACCAGACCCTGAACTGGAAGTGAGTGTCAGTGTGGTTGTGCTGGTACTGCTGGTGTTGGATTTGTAGCTAAAGTTTGTGATTTGTCTCACCTGGACCAGGTTTCCTAAGGGACTTCACGTGGAAACCATCGAAACACAAAAAGTAAAAATGTGCATTCTTGCGACTGTAGCTGTCATTGTGGAGAAGATGACATTTATATAAGTGGTGCGTGTGTGTGCAGAAGGAACGATATATCCAGGTCAGCAAAGTCGATGATGAAGAGAGGAAGAGACGGGAACAGCAGAAGCTGGAGAGAGAGCAGGTGCGAGTACAAAATCTCTGAATAAGTTTATGTTGAAGAGCTTCCGGCTGTGAGTTTGACCGTGTCCACTCTGAGCAGGAGGAGCTGAATGACGCTGTGGGCTTCTCCAGAGTCATCCACGCCATTTCCCAGTCTGTAAGTTCTACTGTTCGATCCCCCGCTGCTCTCCTGACGCGTCTTCCTCTTTTCACTTTTGTCTTTATTCAACTTCTTTCTTCTGTTATGCAGGGGAAACTGGTTGTGGGCCACAACATGCTGCTGGATGTGATGCACACCATCCACCAGTTCTACTGTCCTCTGCCAGAGGTGCATTTAACAGGATTATTATAAATGTGCCGCTGCAGCATTAAAAATAAGCACTAATAATGTGTGAATGCTTTTTTTCTACAGGATCTGCAAGATTTTAAAGAGGTGACGATGTGTGTTTTTCCAAGGTAAAACTGTCTAGCTGATGTTTAAAATTCTTCATTTACTTATTTTTATTCACCAATCTCTGCTTCCAGACTTCTGGACACAAAGTTGATGGCTTCCACCCAACCTTTCAAGGTAAATTTTGGTTTTCTTCTGTGTTTGCAGTGAACCGGTGGATTTTAAATGCAGGTTCTCACACTTGACTCTCGTCTCTTTCAGGAGCTGATCACCAACACCTCTCTGGCAGAGTTGGAGAAGCAACTGAAGGAAAACCCCTTCAAGCCGCCACAAGTTGGTGAGTAAACACAGACCTGAGGGAGTCTCTGTCATCCTGCAATTGTCTGCCAATGGTGGCTGTGTGTTCTGTTAAGAAACCGCCGAGGGGTTCCCCAGTTACGATGCAGCCAAGGAACAGCTCCACGAGGCCGGGTACGACGCTTACATCACCGGCCTGTGTTTCATCTCTATGACCAACTATCTCGGTAACTCCCACTAATCAGTCCGCCTTTATTAGAATGACTTTAACCTGTAGTCTAATTGTATTTTTTGTCTATAGGCTCCTTCCTGACCCCACCCAAAGCGTACATCTCGGCTCGGTCGAAGCTGATTGAGCCTTTTTTCAACAAGTAAGAGTCCTTCTGATTTCCTCTTCCTTTCCCCCGTTCGAGAAAGGCCTCAACATTTCAATGCCTCGTGTTTTTCTCCAGACTCTTCCTGATGAGGATCATCGATATTCCCTACCTCAACATCACAGGACCTGACCGTGAGTGGGGAAACTTCTCACCGCAGTGACTCACAGATCGTTCTTCTGATTGCAGCAGCTGATCTTTGCTTTTCCCACAGTGCAACCGAAAAGAGACAATGTTTTATACGTCACCTTCCCAAAAGAATGGAAGACCAGTGACCTCTACCAGCTGTTCAGTGCCTTTGGTAAAACATAATTTTAAGACTCTCTTGTGGCTTTTCCACACACACCTGTTTGATTTTCAAATCTCCTCCTCAGGAAACATCCAGGTTTCGTGGATCGACGACACGTCTGCATTCGTGTCTCTCAGTCAGACAGACCAGGTTCAGATCGGTGAGTGTGGCGCAGCAGCTGGATGGGAGAGTTCGGTTTAGCCGCTGACGCCGCACCTTTGCCTCCCTCAGCAATGAACACCAGCCGCTACGCAGAGAGCTACAGGATCCAGACGTATGCGGAGTACGTCCACAGTAAACAGGACAAGGAGAAGGGTGCTCAGACAAGCAAGGCGTGGGGAGAGGACGGATGGGTGAAGTCTCACTACACTACCTCCAGCAGCTTTGGATATCTCAGGTACGCCCGTGTCTGTACGCTCTCTCAGGAACAAGCCACGTAGCTGAACGACTGCCTGTTTCAGGGGTTTGAGGAAACGAAGCATCAGTCCTGTCCAGGGAGAACAAGGGATGGGGGATTCTCCGGGTACAGACGGATGGAGTCACTGCTTGTACCCGGACGGCACAGGCAGCAAGAAGATGAAGACTGACGGTGACTGAACTTTCTTTTTGAATTACTTTGTCACATTTACGTCCTGCTGTCATTTTTCTTGTGTCAATTAAAAATCTTTTTGTTTGTGCTTTTTTCCAAAGAAATGACTGAGCAGGCGCGTTCATTGGCTGTGGAGAGCAAGACCTCAGAAGGATGGTTGAATACAGCGTGAGTGGAACAGTTGAGCCTGTTAGTGGTGAAGTCGACGTGTTGGTGACGGTTGTGCTCCGCAGAGATTCATCAGCAACCCCAGATGATGAGGAGGACGACGACGAAGAGGAGGAAACCTGCGAAGGCGCAGAGTTAACAGACAACGCCGAAGGAACGCTAGCCTGGGAACAAGCTACTGCAACAAAGAAAGGACCAAAGAAGAAGAAAAAGAAGTCCGAAGGTGCGTTTGCCAGCGCGAGCGCGTGCTGCCTGGACGTTCACTTCATTATGGCCCCGTTTACGGCTTCAGATGTCTCCCCGTTGATATCATCTGCGTCGTTAAAAGCGCTCCACTGGTTCTTATATCATTCTTCCAGCCCGGCACAGCAAGCATCTGTTTGCGGCTAATGCAGCATGACTCTCTGGATGATGGATAGTTAGCATCATGAAGACCTTGTTTATCCAAATAAAGCTAAAAAATGGCAGCGATTTAAAAACACAGCTCCATTCCATTGCAGTTCCATTAACAGGCAGCGTTACACTCATTAACTCGGGACCATTTAGCAGCAGAGGAACGTTTCTCTGCAGGACGCGACAGCGCATGTAGACTCGCTTGCCATCGATAGTTGAGAAAAAGCTTAAGTTTCACCGCGTCTGAGCTCGTGGAATGTCCATCACACTTTGTTCTGCTGCAGTGGCTTCTAGAGAGCTTGATCAAGTGATCGATTATCTGTTTCGCTTTTACAGGAGCTGAATCGACAACACTTTTCGAGGTTCCAGAAGTTTGGTAGCGTTTGGGTGGAGATGCTGCTATCCCACAGGAACTCCAGCTGGGAGTTTCCTCAGAAGCACTTGGGGGCTCTGCCCCGAGACCGCACATCACTGGGAGTAGTGCACGCCCTAAAACCCATTTGTCACCCAACACTTGTGGACTCCTCGTTCGGGGCCGTCCGCCCAGCTACTTGACTTAACAATTAAGCCATAACGACAGCTGCCATATTTAGATTGTTGTCAGAGGAGCAGGAAACTCTTCTGCGAAGTTCAAAGATGCCACTAGCTAGTCTCTCAATCCAATCAAAACAAACGTTTAATACTGTGCTGTCTGGAATGTGCCACCGCAGACAAGCAATCACCTCACAACGCTGTTTATTACCTCCAGTCTGACTGTGTGTGTGTGTGTGTGTGTTGGCTCCATGAATCCACGTCTAACTTGTAACTTACCACAGTAGTTTAGTTTCATTTAGTATTTTAATGCAGCCATTTTTTTCAAGTTTTAAAAAAGGAAAAAAAACTTAATCCAGTTTTATCAGACAGCTTGTATAGATGACGTGATGTTTATCGTTGGCATTTTGATTCCTTCATGACAGCTGGTTGTTTTTTTTGTACAAACTTTCTCGACTTTGTGTTCAATGTTTTTGTATCATGTTGCTGTGCAAGTATGTTCACATGCAAAAGGTGTAAACGTTACAATGGCGTGTACATTTTTGTATAAGATAACAGTTTAAAAATATTTCCTTGGAAAGGAAAAAAAATTAAAGAATGTTTTGTTTTTTTAGTACTTGGATGTCCTTACTGATTAAGCTGAAGAAAATCCAGGATTTATCACCTTTATTTAAAGGTCATCCAAGCAAGGATGAATGCAATCGATTTACAATTGTACATTAAATAAAACACTGAGCCTAAAACAGCTGTTAGAATTAGTTTTCCCAGTTGTTGACATGAGTACAAGGGGCCATAATTGATGGACAGAACCCAGTGTGTCCTGTACTGTAAACCAGTATCCTGATGTGGATGTTTGAGTTAGGAGGTTCTCAGCCACGTCCTGTCTCTCTTCAGGGGTCTCCTTTTACCTCCAGCAGGCACAAACCTGGACTGTGAGCGCTGGAGGAAGGAAGACGGGTTTAGAGAAGTTTCAGCTGGTGGCAGTTTGTCTGGAGGATGTACCTGGGGTCTCCAGCCAGCACGACCACGGACAGGGTCCCGTCTGGGAGCGAACGGAAGAGCTGCCGAAGGCGACGGTTCAGCTTCAGCATTGCGGCGTCCATCTGCTGGTCCTGTCAAAGTGACAAATGATCGTGAGAGGCTGAAGAGAAACTAAACGAGAAGTTCAACGACTAATCCAACTGCAGTAAAACAACCAAGGCTGATGTTTCTCTTTTATGACCTGAGAGCTGATGCATGTGTGGCTCTTCTCCCCGCCTTCTGCCTCCCTCTGATCAGAGTCCATGCTGTTGGATCTGGGTGTTCCCATGGCAACCCATGAAGCTAAGTGGGTTGGAGTCAGGGCTGGACTGACGAGGTAGTTTTGCTTGCAGAGTTCCTCAGAGGAGGCGAGAGCTCTGCATTTGTCCTTGGGACTGTCGAACTCTGGCAACCAGATGAGGATTGAGTGGACGCGTTCAGCACGACTAGAGCCGTAAATGAGGCTGCGCGTACTCACCGATGTGGGCGTGCCTGGCGCGGCGTCCGTTGGTGGGCAGGAGAACGCCTCCCACCGGGCCAAAGTGAGAAAAGGTTTCTCTGACTGCCTCCTCGGACACCTTTGTCTTTGAGCTGTGCCGGAACTGTGTACCGTTGACTTGAGCGGGGGGGTGCGCGTCTGCCGAGGCGTCCACGGCCCCCACCTCAGCATTGGCACTGACCCAGCCAGCCATGGCGGGGGTCAGTCTCACAGCATAGAGGCGACTGCTGTTGAGATGGTCACATGCCAGAGCTTCCAGGGTCAGGTCCAGGTCCAGGAGGGACTCGTGAACAGGCCTCTGCACCTAGAAAACATCCGCGTGAAACATACGGACGCAAGGGGAAGGTGCAGAAAATGATGGGAGGGGTCACCTTGATGGTCTGTCCCTGCACGTTCAGGCCATTCAAAATCCTCAGAGCCAGCGCAGCTCCCTCCAGCAGCTCAAACTCAATCTCTGCATGAACCTGAAGACCAAAGACCATCAGAAACCAGCCTTAATGGAGGCTGATTTTTAGACAGCAGTAGAAGAGTTGACTGTTCATTTAATATGGAGCCCGTTTCCACCGGAGGAGTACGTGACGTGCTGACCAAAGAAAAACACGGCTTCGTTAACGTCAGATGTGTCACGCTGAGGAGACGTACCCTCACAGCCGTGTTCAGCATTCTGATTTTGTGAACCGGTCCACAGCATGAGAACAGGCGCCTCACCTGCCTCTGGGAAAAACCAGCGGGAAGCGGCCCCGCAAACACCACGCACATGTCACGAAGGGTTGTGCACGACTGCGGGCAGAACAGACACACAATGAAGGGGCGGGTGAAAGTGAGAGCCAGGCACTGACAAAAGGGGGTAAAGGCGTCACCTGCTGGTGCTGGACCTCCTGCTGAGGGGGGCACTTCTTCAGATGGTCGGAAACGGATGAAAACTGGAGCACAGAGAGGAAGGGACACTTGGTTTGACTCCTGAATGAGGCCAGCACCTGCAGGACGAGAGGAAGAGTCACTGAACAAAACAGTTCTTCTGGGATGCAGAACAGTGAGTAGAAGTCTGAGCTGCAGCACCCGGACCCTCACCTGTTTGTCAGAGCTCTGCCACACCTGATCGGACAGACTCAGAGCAACGTCAGCCCGCTTCCCTATAAAGGCTACAGAGCGGCTGAGCTTCTGCAGTACGTCAGCAAACCTGCAGGAACAGGCGATACCTTCGTTAACTAAGGCCTGGTGGGAAAAGACCAGCAGGGGGGTGTAGAGGTGGAGGACTGGACCTGTGGCTCAGTGGGGCTGATGGAGCGCAGTCAGCAGACTCATCCTCTATCTTACAGCCCCAAAGTTCCTCCAGGTGAAGCTCCACGACCTTAGAGAGGAAATAAAGGTAGTCTCAGAGAAAGTGTGTGTGTGTGTGTGTGTGTGTGTATGTGTGTGGATTACCCTGCGAGGTCCTGTTGTAATAAAGTACTGAGCCAGCTGGAGGGCAGCCACAGCATCCTCGGTTGGATCATGACCCTTTCTGTCTTCTGTTTGTATTTTCCTTCTGAGGTATAATTAGAAATGTTGAGGATTATGTATAGTTTGGGGGGGGGGGGGAGGGACACGACCTACTTCAGCACCACCTCAGCCAGAACCTTGAGTTTAAACTTCTGACCAGCTTGTCGCCTGTACAGCAGTGAGGTGTCGATGATGTGCTGGTGGATCAGCTGCAGGAACAAACTCAGATTTATTGATCCGTAATGTTTTTCAAGGAGTGGAAGCTGATCAGAAGTGATTTAAATGCATCTTTAAAAAGGTCATACACCTTCTAAAACCTTGAGCTTCATTTATTATCCTTCATCAGCTAACATCTCTCACTTTTGCAGTCTGAAAGGAAAATGATGGTGCCTCACTTTTAGAGCCTTTAGGTCATTGTTGACGGAATGGCCGACCAGAACTGCATCGCTCGGCAACAGATTCCGCAGCTCCAGCTGGACGTCCCTCAGCGTGGTCCTGACTGGCCGCAGCATGGCCGCAGTTATACCAGAGAAGCTAGCGCAGAGAACATTTTACTGCTGCTGCTGCATTTCAGGACATACCTGTGTGTGTGTGTGTGTGTGTGTGTGTGTGTGTGTGTGTTTACCAGGTGAGGTAGTCGAGAATACGGTTCTGAGGTTTCACCAGCTTATCCAGCAAACACTTTCCATCACCGTCCACCAGGGAAATGCGAGCCAGCTCGTATCCCTTTTCTGTCAAACACTAAAGAACAGCAGCAGACTGACGGACTGACTTCAACAATCATCTGCACACTTTGTGACAACAGCATGTCTCTCTCTGATTCTTCCTCGTGTATCAGCATGTTGGTTGCTTTAGATAAAAGGGGTCTACAGTGGAGATGTGTAACTGACTGACTCGATTAATAACCATTAAATTACCATTTCGCAGTCAAGTCCAAACAGGGGGCTGCTGTCAGTCACACAGTCAACACTGTCTGTGCACACAAATTCTACGTAGTCCGGCAGTCCTGTCAGAACAGGAGAGACATACGTTTATGGACATCAGTCTGGACACGCACACCTGTCACTGTTCAACAACAGCACACGCCTCAGCACCACACTCGTCCGGCCGGCTGAGGGTCACCTTTAGCTGAACTCACCTTTGACAGGGAAATGTTTCCTGATCATCTCCTCCTGGCTGAGGACGTATGCTGTTAGTCCTCTCCTCTGGGTCCCAAACGTAGTGATGACAGGGTGAATTCTCAGTGCTGCAACACACGAATGAGAAAAAGAGCTCAATAAATGATTATTAAGCTCTTCAGTATAAAGTGTCCAAGACCCCAGGACTCTTCATTTAACATCATGATTATAAATAAAAATATTTTTGAGCATATAGTAAATGGTGAAAAGCATGCTTGAAGCCATCTACAGCTAATAATTATTGTTTTAACTGTTTATTACAGATATACGCGATCAATCCGACACGCTCACCTTTGTCCAACTGACTGGTTTCACCGTTTCTTAGCAGGCGAAACAGGGCGTCTGATTCAGGGAGTTCACTGCTGAAGATGGCCGATGCGACGTCTGTAGGTCCTGGAGTAAAGGTGACTCTCTGAAGCAGGCAAATAAGACAAAGGCAGTGATTATAATCAGAACCGAGCCAATGTGAGTATAGAACTTCACACGGGGGCGTCACACGGGGGTACGTACAGTGGTGTATTTGTTCCGGAGGTGTCGCAGGCTCAGGTAGTGTTTGTAAAAGTGTCTCTGGGTCAAACCCTCCACAATCAGTACATTCAAAGCTTTAATCTTCTTCTGATGGAGGAGTCGACACCAGCTACAGGAGACACGGGGGTGTAATGAGCAGCGCACGTTTAGGCTGTTATTATGAGAACACTCTAAAGTGCATTGCAGAGATTAATGTGATGAGGAGAAATAAGAGTGTACGACCACGGCCATTACCTGGGCTTTTTAATGCCGCCCGTTTTCCCCAGAGCAGCGTAATGCAGCAGCTCCATCAGCTCGCTCAGCCTGACTGGCTGCTGAAGGATACCGAGCATCATGCAGACCCTCGGTGAGCGGGACTCTCCTCCCGTCTCCGGGTTCTCCCCAGCTACCTGCAGAGGCTTCTTCCTCTTGGCCTGCTCGTGTTCTGGGGGGGTGATGCTCTTTCTTTTACCGCCGCTGCGCACCATCGATTCTGATGCTGCAACATCCATAGTGAGTCCACAGCAGTCTGGTCAAAGGCGAGAAATAGAAGTACATCAGGTCATGTGAGAACAGTGAATCATCCCATCGATACTCTGAAACCCTTCAGGGACCCTTGCAGGAGTTACATGACATTCCCTAAAACCTAACATCGAGGGAACCTGTGTACTAGTCAGCTTTGTGCGGCCCTTGGAGACTTTCATTTAAACATATTCACGCATCCAGGTCACATGAAACTAACGAGCTAAAAACTTTATGAAAGAGTGAACACCTAAGCCAATATTTAAGTATTTAAGGGTTCTACCTGGAGTTAGTGATCATGCGGGATCCACATCTAAACCTCTGTAGAGTCGCAGAGGTCAATAAAAGGCTCAAAAATCAGCGGTTCAGAGCACGTTTGTGCACCTTTACACCACGTTTTTTGTCAAGTTTGAAACACTTCGACTACTACTTCCTGTTTCTGAACCTTTCACTTTCAAAACATTTTTTTGTCCCGCGACACAAACTAGACGCACATTACGTCCCCGTGTAAAAGTTTACAACCGTATTTTCATTTATATCAGCCGTTTCTTAAATCTGACATTTATGGCCTTTGTTTTGCGAACATTAGCAAACAGGAAGCTCTTTTCACGCATTTCCGCTGCGGTCGATTATAAGGCCTGGCGGTCCAGTCGAGTTAATCAAACACCGATTTTTAAACTGCACCGCGGTTTCACGGTGCTAGTTTTATTAATGTTTTTTTTTTCCTTTCTAACAGGGCATATGAAGTCATGTCTACGAAGAAACTGGCCAAGTAGGTATCCGCTGGTAACGCATGTGCTGCCAGAGCATGTGCTGTTGGTTCCTTTGTTTTCTTTACGATCAAACGAGGTCTTTGTTGTGTTCAGGGAACTGGGACTGTTGAGGAAAAGAAGCTCAAAGTCAAGTGGGTTAAGGAAGAACCTGGTGGCAAGTCAGTGTCTTTACTGGAAATCACACGCGCAATATGGGTTGATTATAACGGTGTTCGTGGAATGTTGATTTTCCCCAGAAGTCACTCATCCAGGGTTGTGTTGTCTCAACTTCACAGATCAGATCTTTTCCTACCTGATGGTGATTGATTTTGAATCCACCTGCTGGAGAGAGAAGAATAATTACAGTCAGGAAATTAGTGAGTATTCCTTTTCTCTGAAGGCTGTGATGACTGCCTTTTACGTCTGCCTTTGTCAATTTTGTGCTGAGCAGGTTTGTTGTTTGTGGTCATTTGTCTCTCTCGATGGCTGGCGTGGATTTCCCTGCCTGTAACATAATGCCACGTTCCTTTCCTCGTCTTATCTAGTCGAATTCCCCGCTGTTCTACTCAACACCTCCACGGGGGAGATCGAGTCCGAATTCCATGCTTACGTTCAACCCCAGGAGCACCCCACCCTCTCTGCGTTCTGCACGGAGCTGACCGGGATTACGCAGGTGGAGAGAGTCGCGTTGGGTTCTACAAGCCTGTCCACGTACTTCCTGTCGTAAAACATCGTGAATATAGTTTAAACGACATGACGCTTGAATTTTCTCCTTGCAGACACAAGTTGAGGCCGGGATTCCTCTCCAGATCTGCATGTCTCGGTTCAGCCGTTGGCTTCAAAACATGCAAGCGAATATGGGTTTGGTCTTTCCCAACAATCCCAAGACGTCTTCAGCGTCCGCGGCCTCTCAGAAACTCTGCACATTTCTCACGTGGTCAGGTAAACGTTGATCAAGCTGCCCACGATTCATTCAAAGCAAGAACAATGAGCCGTTCAAGTTTCTTTTGAGGGATCAACCTGTAACAAATGAACCGTTTGTGTTGCGGTCAGACTGGGATCTGGGGGTTTGTCTGCAGTACGAGTGCAGACGCAAACAGATCCATAAGCCTGATGTGCTCAACAGCTGGATCGACCTGAGAAGCACTTACAGGGTATGTAGCTGCCCTGTTTTTGTTTGCTTTTACACTGATTGCCTTAATGGTTTGTACTTTCCAGCTGTTTTATGACAGGAAACCCAAAGGTCTGAATGGGGCATTACAGGATCTGGGAATCCAGTTTGCAGGACGAGAACACTCCGGTGCCTGATAAACGTCGTTCGGACTCATCAACTCTGAATCCCAGAGTGGAGCTGCTCGCTGATCCTGCTTTTCATCCCCTCAGGTTTGGATGATGCCCGGAACACGGCTCAGTTGGCAGCGAGGATGATGAGAGATGGGTGTGTGATGAGGGTCACCAGGAGCCTAACGAGGGTGAGTGGCCGCCATCCAGTGGTGCCTCCCAGCTCCTGACCTCTGACCTGTCTGGCTCTTGGGGCTGATATCCTGAAATTCTGGAATGATTTTAAATTTGTGAAACTTTCTGATGCCAATAAATATTTATAATAAATATCCGGTGCTGCTGCGACATAAACACAGATGTTATTCTTTTGTTCGCATTTGAAGCTATGAAATTCTGGACCCTAGAAGACTTTAAACATAAACATCAAACTGGTGACAATTAATTTAACCTAAAACCTTTAAGATTCTGCATGAATTAGCTCTGTTTTTGTCCTGCAGGCTCCAACAGTGGTCAAACACATGTTTGGAAACGCAGCTGGAGGCAACAAGAAGGAAAACACAAACCCACATGAAGAGAAAGACACTCTTCCCCCTGATGCGCTGTCATTTTCAATAATCCCGCCCCACTCGCGTCAGGTGGGGTCGTGTTCAGGTTTGGTGACCAGGGATTCTAACAAAAAGACCAACTCTGCTCGGGGACTTGTGCCCACCTGTCAGAGTTTGGTCTCCCCAAAGACGCTCCTCAGCGGCCCCCCGGCGCTCAGAAACAGCAGCCTGGTTCTGTGCTCCACCATCGTGAGCTGCCTGTCCAGCCCGGATCATTTCAGCCAAGCTTCAGCAGAGAGAGAAGCTCCTGTCCTGGTGGGTGAGGAGGGACGTGAAGACGTCTTCTCTTTGGGACCAGAGGAAAGGTGTGGTTCCTATGACGACATGGTGTTAGAAGGGAGCGGTGACGTCCTCTGTGGAGAATCTGACCTTCATTACGCCTCAGATTTTGATGGTGATGGTTACGTATGGGAAGAATCTGATGATGCGGTTTCATCAGTGGAGGACACGAGAGAAACGGGGAGTGAAAATAACCATGAACTTGAGAGGGTGACCAGTAAATCTGCAGTCATACCTCCAAAGACGATTACGTCCCAGGTTCACGTGCATGATGACGTGAACAAGATCGGGCAGCAGTCAAAGGTCATGCGACCAGATCCTCGTTTTGTTGTCCCCAAAAGCGTGACTCCAGCCTCCAAAGTCACCCACCTCAAGACGGGACTGAAATTCTCCACGAAGGTTCAAGAAAAGTCAAATTTGTCTCACAGGAACTCGGAAAGGAAGACGCGCTTGTCTGAAAAGATGCCTCTTCCTCCTCCTCCCTCGTTTGTCAGGTCCACATCGGTGGTTTCTCACTTCAACCAGACCCCAAAGTCTTCATTCAGCATCTATACTGACCCCGTCCAGCCCTCGGGACGCTCTGTCTGCACCACAAAGCGCGTCCTTACGACTCTGTCAGCCAACGCTCTCGGCTCACGGAGCCACTGTTTGTCGAGGGGGGCCCAGAGGGTCACATCGCCGCTCTGCTCCTGCGGGCGCCGGGCGAGGCGGCAGCTCGTGTCCAACGGCGGGCCCAACCAGGGGCGGGGCTTCTACTGCTGCTCGGCGCGGCGCTCGGGAGGCGCGGGGAGGGTCCAGAAGGGGTGCGAGTTCTTTAAGTGGGAGTCGGCTGTGATACAGAGCAGCTCAACGGCCTGCGCCGCTGCGGGGTCGTCAGTGTCGCTGTGTCACATCAGCGCTTCTCTGAGACGCCGTCCAGGACAGAGGGCAGGCAGGAAGAGCTGCTGACCTTAGAAGTCAATATCTGAGCAATAATTAATGGATATAAATCAGAAGGCGTGTGGCTGCGGTTCTTGTTCACCCGCAGCGCGACTGGCTCACTTAATCACTCATCTGGTCTTCAACAGCTGGTTGGTTGAACTGTGTGTGCTGGACTGGTGGGACAAAATTCTGCAGCCACACGGCCCTTTGTGGAAGAGGTTGGAGACTTCTGATATAAATGGTTGAATCAGGTCTTTTAATCATGCCTGTATTTATTATGAATATTTATTTATATACACATTTCATGCTGTCATACATTTAGGTTTAAATAATGAGCGATGACTCATTTATTTAGACGTTTAAGCATTTGGTTGTATGTTTTAAACTCTTAAAGTGTAATAATCAGAATGATGGCATCATTAGTAAATTGGTTAATTTACTAATAACATACTGTATATCATGTATAGTGATGCATTTTAAATATTTATTTCTAACCATATTTTCTTTTTATTTTCCACATAAAACAGCCCATCAAACTTCTTCATGTGAGGTTTTTACCTTGGGTTTTACTTGTAGCAGAAAAAGGAGTAAAACAAGCCAATGATGTGTTAAAAGCAAAATGATTTAATCATAAAAATGTTGGTCATTAAAAGGTTGCACTGTAAATATTAACGGTGTCCACGTATGTGTTTTAAATAAAGTTTAATTGATTGGTCAATAATGGAGCGGCGCCCTCTGGCGGCTACTTGCGGTATCACAGGTTCACACCATTTAGGGACTGTCTCAAAAAGCCGTCTCGCCTCAACAACGGAAGATCAACAAGAACACGGAATTTAAAAAAAAACAAAAACGATTTAAAACAACCTTTATTTTGGGTAACTTAGCCCAGAACGATGAGCTGCTGATGTGCTCAACAGCTGGATCGACCTGAGAAGCACTTACAGGGTATGTAGCTGCCCTTCGTCTGTTTGCTTTTACACTGATTGCCTTAATGGTTTGTACTTTCCAGCTGTTTTATGACAGGAAACCCAAAGGTCTGAATGGGGCATTACAGGATCTGGGAATCCAGTTTGCAGGACGAGAACACTCCGGTGCCTGATAAACGTCGTTCGGACTCATCAACTCTGAATCCCAGAGTGGAGCTGCTCGCTGATCCTGCTTTTCATCCCCTCAGGTTTGGATGATGCCCGGAACACGGCTCAGTTGGCAGCGAGGATGATGAGAGATGGGTGTGTGATGAGGGTCACCAGGAGCCTAACGAGGGTGAGTGGCCGCCATCCAGTGGTGCCTCCCAGCTCCTGACCTCTGACCTGTCTGGCTCTTGGGGCTGATATCCTGAAATTCTGGAATGATTTTAAATATGTGAAACTTTTTGATGTCAAATATTTATAATAAATATCCGGTGCTGCTGCGACATGAACACAGATGTTTATTCTTTTGTTCGCATTTGAAGCTATGAAATTCTGGACCCTAGAAGACTTTAAACATAAACATCAAACTGGTGACAATTAATTTAACCTAAAACCTTTAAGATTCTGCATTAATTAGCTCTGTTTTTGTCCTGCAGGCTCCAACAGTGGTCAAACACATGTTTGGAAACACAATTTTAAATATTTATATTTCTAACCATATTTTCTTTTTATTTTCCACATAAAACAGCCCATCAAACTTCTTCATGTGAGGTTTTTACCTTGGGTTTTACTTGTAGCAGAAAAAGGAGTAAAACAAGCCAATGATGTGTTAAAAGCAAAATGATTTAATCATAAAAATGTTGGTCATTAAAAGGTTGCACTGTAAATATTAACAGTGTCCACGTATGTGTTTTAAATAAAGTTTAATTGATTGGTCAATAATGGAGCGGCGCCCTCTGGCGGTTACTAGCGGTACCACAGGTTCACACCATTTAGGGACTGTCTCAAAAAGCCGTCTCGCCTCAACAACGGAAGATCAACAAGAACACGGAATAAAAAAAAAACGATTTCAACAACCTTTAATTTTGCTTATTTAGCCCAGAACGATGAGTTGCTGCTGCAGCAGCCGCTGTGTGTTTCATTCCACACGGTTGACGGCGGCGCCGGGCGCGACTCTCCCGCGGCCGGTACTTTAGCGCCGGTCCCTCGCGTCGTTGTTGCGGAAGTGAGAAGGCGACGTGGGGTCAGGCAGGTTGGTCTGATCTGGATCTGGGCTCCCCGGGGACCCGCAGCACCGGGGGCCGACCCACGCCGGCTCCAAATCCCGCTCGGACGCTCTCCACACAGGCACATGGACGCGTCGGGCCGGCGCCGGGGCCCGTGATGCTGCGCCGGGCGCGACAGTCTCTCCGGCTGCTGCTGACCACGATGGCCCGGAGACCGGCGCTCCTGTGCGGGGCCGTCCTGCTCGGCGTCCTGCTCGTCCTGGCCATCAGGTTCACCTGCAGGTAGCAGCCCAGACACACACACACACACACACACACACGCACACACACACACACACACGCACACACGCACGCACGCACGCACACGCACGCTCGCCGTCAGGGTCGTGGGAGAACATGCGGGATGCAGGTCGAAGCTGCTGCGGCGATAAGAGGATTAACGAGACCGTTTACAGGCTTTGCTGATCCACCACCGCCGAGGACCGGACATTAGACCGCTTTTAGGGGTTCCCTGAAGTTCCCTGAATTGCGAGGAGCGCTCCCTGTTGTGGGTTCCAGCTGTGGAGGTTCCAGCTGTGGAGGTTCCAGCTGTTGCGACGGGATCATAAAGTAAAGCTGGAGATCCATCCTGTTCCTCATCTGTTTATTTATCTGTGGGGATTCTCACAAGAGCAGCCAGTGGAGCCCGCAGCACGAATAATAAAGAATACGTGTGTTGGTTGGAGGCACCTTTTGTGTCTTTACTGTCACAACTCTGACCTTAAAGACGATTCTTTCTTATTAAAAAAGCAGGTTGCGCAGCTCCTCCACGGACCGATGAACAGCCGGGATGACGTGTTCGATTGTCCAGAACTAGTTTGCACAAACAGGTTTCCTGTTTTTGTGACGCCAGCGAAACGCGAGGCAAATTAGACAGACGGTGCGAGGCTCTGCCCGCCTCCTGGGGGGGGCTGAGATCTGGGTGGCACCCGTGTGAAAGCATCGTTTCAACGTGGTCTCCACTGACGTTGCATCTCTGTGCAGCCGGGCCAAGAATGTGGTGGCACCCCCCCGACCGCCGGTGCGGTTCTTCGCCCCCGATGCCCCCGTGGTGGACCTCTACTTGGGCCAGATTGACCAGGTGGAGCGTCTGAGGAGCGTGGCCGAGGTGTCGCTCATCTTCTTCTATGCACCGTGGTGCGCTCACTCCATGGCAGCCCGGCAGGAGCTGCAGCAGGTTGCCAAGAAGTTGGCCCGCCAGGTAACGGCACCGCCGAAGCCGCCTCGCGGCTGGAAGCGGACCCCCGGACCCCTGCTGACCTCCGTCTCCTCTGAAACAGGTGCAGTTTGTGGCGGTGAACTGCTGGTGGAGTCAGGGCAAGTGTAGGAAGCAGAATCACTTTTTTCAGTACCCAACCATCCATCTGTTTTACAGGAGGTAACACAGATGATGACAGTCAAGCTGTCCGGATGCTTCTCCACACATCAGCTGGGATGTGTGAGGACGTCATTGTTGTTCTGTGTTCTGCAGGTTTGGGCCAATAGAGTACAAGGGTCCATTTGTGGCTCCATATATGGAGAGTTTCATCCTCAGGGTCATCACTCCTTTGACTTACCTCCCATCCAGAGCCAGACTTAAAGAATTCCTCTCCAATCACGAGGTGTTTACTTAGCAGGTTATCTAAGAGCTGCATCCATCACTTCTGTGTTTTACAAAGGTGTGAATTTGGAATAGGCTGTGTTTGTTATCGCCTCACTGCTGACTCTGGTGTACTTTTAGCCTCGAGTGGTGGGCTTCTTCCAGTTTAACTCGTCCCCTCAACCACCGGGGTACATCACATATCTGTTGTCTGCCCTTCAGGCCCTCAAAAGAGGTAAGTCGACAGCTGTAGAGCAGACAGACCAGTTCAGTCTTCAGTTTTAATTATAATAAATACATAAAATTATATTTTGGAAGGTTGAAGGATGTGAAAAAGAGACCATAAAAAAAGGGTAAACCTTTTGTCCTCCTTTCTTTCTGGAGCAGATTTCCATGGTGTTGCTCTCTTTGGGGTTGTCACAAATAAACAGGTTGCAGAGGTCATTTCTCTGACAGACGATGAGTCGGTTTACCTCTCCAGAAGACTGAACTCCTCTTTGGTGAGTCGAAGTTCCACGAAAGAAGGAAATCTGAATGAACTTTCTTTATGATGGCAGCTATCAGATTTAGCTCATTCATATTTGTACAATCTTGTGTTATTCAACTGTTTTTTTGGGGTTTTTTTGCAGATTTTTCCTCGAAGAGAGCGAAACTTTACCTCAGAATCCATCTGTAACTGGGTGTTTGAACACCACGAGGTCGTTCTTCAGTGGCTGCAGCTGCCGGGAACAAAGTCCCGCCTCCTGGAGCGAGAGCTGAGTAAAGGCCCGGCGTTGTTGCTGTTCTTGACGCACAATCCACTCAGGCCCAGTCCCAACCCAGTACTGCAACAGGTGAGCAGGGCTGGAGGGACTCACACACAGGATGAATGAAAGACACAAGATGATAGGGGCCTTTGTTCTGGTGCGCTCCAGGGTTCAGTCTGAGGTCCTCCCATATTTTCCATTTGCTTTCTGTGGGACGTTATTCACTGATACTTCTGTCAAATGAACGTTCTCGTGGGACATCAAACTTGATGATGATTACCTGACGTCTCCCTCGTCTTTCAGGTTGGGGACATCGCTGTCCGTTATCATTCTTGTGAGAGCGATGACTCCGGCCTGGACGGAAGTGCGACCCCCGGCTCGCTGTGCTGCCAGTCGCTGCTGCTCCCAGAGTCCGGCAGAAACGTATGTGAAGTGTGCCTGAGCTCGCCCCGGCCGGTACCCACCAGCTCCTCCGCCTGTTCCACGCTCCCCTTCGTGGCTCGGGGATACGTGGGGCAGGCTCACCTGAGACGCTGCTGCGTCCAGCGAGAGCAGGCCCCCGCGCTGGGGTGCAGCGGCTTCAGCAGCAGCTACAGCCCCTTCGGCCGCTACAGCGCCTGCTGCAGGAGGACGGACGCTCCTCGCCGCGAGGCAGAAGCCAAAGAGCTGCCGCACAGACACAGGACTGCTGCCACGCCCGGCACTCCCCCTCCAGGTGACATCACAGGCCTTCGATGTCAAACCAACAGGACGCTCAGGTTTTACGTGCTGGACGTCGCTCTGAACTGGCCTCTGGCCGTGAGGCTCGGAGCGACGGCAAGAAGGAACGCTTCGCTGACCGAGCAGAGCGGCGAGAGCGGCGACAGCCCCTTCGCAACGATAGTGGACCTGAAGGACGAGGTCCACTATGTCCTCCGCCACAGTCCAGCGTCCACTCTGACAGAGTCTCTGGGTAAGAATTACAAACTCTGAACTCTCACACGGACATTTACTGGGTCCTAAAGCAACGCTAGAATTCCATTTTTCTCCTGTTAGAGGCCTTCATCAGGAACTTCAGTGCTCCGTACAGACGCCTACAGAGACATCTGGTGGGGGACAAAGACGGGAGAGGAAGGACTGGGGACAGTAGACCTGCAGAGGAGCACCAGCATTCGCCGCCACTGCCGCGCCCTCTCATCACGGAGCTCACCACTTCCTCCTTCCTGCCACACGTCATGGACGTGCAGAAGGTGAACAGACATGAGACCAGCAGAGGTCTCCAGAGCTGTGCTAAAGCGTCTGAACACGTCTCCTTCTCCAGGATGTCCTGCTGTACTACTACACTCAGTGGTGTGGGTTCTGCTCGGCTCTCAACCACGTCTTCATCCAGCTGGCCAGACTGCTGCAGGGAAACGGCTCCATCGCTGTGGTCAGGTGCGCTGTGTTCCACCCTTCGTGCGTGAAGGAAACCTAAAACCCTTTTGAGCCGGACCCTGTTTTAAACATGCTGGTACCTGTTTTGAATGCAGGGTGAATGTTGCACGGAACGACCTTCCCTGGGAGTTCATGGTGGATCACGTTCCCTCTATTCTTCTCTTTCCCAAGTACAGGTGAGACACACCCAAAGTGCAATAACACCAACATCAGGGTGTGTCGGTCTGTAGAATTCTAATGTAAGGCAGGCTAACGTAAAGTAGAACCTGTATGTTCTGGTAAAACCTACTCTGTCCTGTCACCTGAACACATCACGCCCTTGAGTGTTAACCTGATGAAGGACATGTTCACATCCTCCCTTCCCCTATGAATGTGTGTGCATATGCTCTCTTCTCACTGTCTGCTTGTTTGTGCTCCCCTTCCAGAAAACATTACAGCGTGAAGTATCCTGACGACCTTCCCATCACCTTACCCAACCTCCTTCGCTTCATCCTGCAGCACTCCGGCTCTGTGCAGTATGCAGACAAACCACTGGCAGCCTCTGCTGCTGTGGGGGCTTCTGGACCTGACGCCATCTTCCATGAAGAGTTCCTGGCCCTCCAACACGAGGTCCAGGCTCTACGCCACGCCCGCGAACGGCTCTCCCAACAGCTGGCACAGCTGTGGCGTGACAACCGGCGGCTAAAGTTTGACACTCGCAGTTTAGAGGCACAGAACACCAAGCTGCAGCTGGAGAGGAAGAGCCTGGAGGAACAGCACCGTGAGAAGAGCAGGCAGCTGGTGGAGGCGGTGAGGAGGCTGCAGGAGCTGGCCAACACCTCGGAAAACCTGCTGAATGAGAACGCCCTGCTCCGAGTCCTGCTGAGGGCGCTGAGGGGCAGGACAGAGGCCGAAGGTCAGGCGGAGGAGGAGAGGAAAGAGAAAGAACAGCAAAGAAGCCACATGGCCTCCTGACATCAGGGTTAGGGTCAGGACCTGAAGAAGCTGCGATAAGGTCACTGGAACCCACCATGAATAAATTTATAATAAACCTGACAGTGTTAATCTGTCAGAATGCTGCTAAATGAGGATGTGATGCAGAATAATGGGATTATCCACTTTTAGGAAGACGCTAGTCCAGAAAATAAGTGCCAAATGTCCAAATCAGACTACTGGGATCTGATGTGTGGAAAAACTTTCAACCTTACCAAGAGCCTGCTGCTCAACTCTCAGCCTTTACGTTCCTGACCAAGGCTGCAACAGAGAGGACTCCTGATGAAGAGGAGACCTGTTAAATTCTGAAGAATCTGCACTTGAATTTTGTTTTTCTTTGTGAAGGGGAGAACATGTTCTCTTCCATTAACACTGATCTGCTTTTACAGGAATCCTCAATCACTAAAATATTTGCAATTAATTATTCAGGTATTTGCAATTGTTTACATGTGAAATATTCCAATTCTTTTTAACAATTAAATCATTTTCATCATGATTTTATCAGTGTCTCATTATGGTTGCTGTAACTTTGGCAATTGTCATTATACCAGTATGAGTACTCTAAACCTTTACTTCAGCACTTTTATTTAGTAAAGGTATATTGACAGGTTTTATAACCAATATATATAATGTATATAACCAATGGAACTTTATTTTAGTGTTGAGCTCAATTGCTCTCCTCTGATTGGTCAACTGCTTTTGAAACACCAATCAGAATCAATGTTTGGGATGAAGGCGGATCGCTGGATGATTCAGGCAGAAATACAGAGGAATTTAAAACTTGAAATAAATAAACACATTGTTCCAAACACAACCACTTTACAGAATCAAACGAGATTAATTTATAGGCCTGTTAGATCATGCGAAAACAACACTGATTATGACATTGATAAACATTGATAAATGATGAAAAATATCTGCATGTGATGCCATTTAGTCTACAAGATTCAAGATTAGACATGTTGTTTGGAAGTATATCAGAAGTAACTTAATCTGTGCACTCACCAACAAACTATGAAAGCACAAGTAACTATAGATGGTCAATACACGTATTTATAAAAAGAATTTACTGATAGCCATCATAACGTCAGAGCGACATACCAGATCTAATCTGAAGCAGCAGCACAAACATGTGCTGTTAATTTCAGCTTTTTTTTCCTTTTTTTTAATCTCCACTGAGTCTCTCAACCACAAATATGTTTTATATACCATCAATAAGGCTGTATCTTTAAAAAATGAATAGAAATGGGTCAGTAAAGATATGTATTACACACCAACAATAGCTATTAAGACCTTTTAACATTTATATAAATCCAGAAATGTGTGTTTCAGACATTAGTGTTTTTGTTCAGTATGAAATTGCTCAAAAAGATGCATATGAAAAAATGAACAAACTTATAATAACATTTATAATAACAGCTTTGAGGATCATTTCAGTTTTTCAGCTCTTGGGAATGAAGATTTACTTTTGTAATTGTTATCACGTATTTTCTGTCCAGTGTCCATAATTAGGTTGTGACTCCGGCAATCTTATGACTCCTGGAGAAAAAAACAAGGTTGGAGGGGAAGGTGAAGGACACTGGGAAAACTCTCCTGCCTGCAGTCAAACACTCCTGCGAGTAAGTACTCACTTTTTTTCAATAACATTTTACACATCTATAACTTTATAAGAGATGCCTGCTGTTTAAAAAAGAGGTACTTAATTTTGAGTATAAGTTCATAAAACTACATGTTAACAAAAACAGGATTTCATCGGTGTTGAATCATGTTTAAAACACTTAAGTGATGCTCACGTTTTCCTTAATGCAGTATTGTCCCGTTCTTTGCATTCAGAGGTTTCAGTTATTATTTTCATGTGGCCTTATTACAGGAACAATGTCAAACGCCCAAGTGCCTGTTGGTGAGTTTGTGTAATTTTCAAGATCCCACGGGTCGGCTTCCTCTTCACCGTCTTTTTCACCTCATTTCTCGGTGCAGTGGGGCGTCTGGGGGACCAGCCGGTGCAGGTCGCCTGTCCTACCTGCCGTCAGACCGTTCTGTCTAAGGTGGACTACTCTGCTGGTTTACTCACTTACCTCTTCTGTACCGGCCTCTTCTTCTGCGGGTAAGCCCCGTATCGTACTGTCTTCCGTGTACCTGCATTTATGAGGCTGTGCAGCTCCTGATATCTGCTCCCATCTTCTCCAGATTTGTTTTGGGATGCTGTCTCATCCCATTCTGCGTGGACCGGCTCAGAAATGCAAAACACACCTGCCCTACCTGCAAGACTGAGCTGGGCGTCTACAAACGCCTCTAAATCAATTTCAATCAAATTTGTTGTCGCATGGCGTCAAATAAATAACAATAAATCTACCAGCATTTTAATACAAGTTTTTTTTTATGTTATAGACGGATTGCTTTGACCTCCTGCCAGAATGTTAAATGCTACAAGTGTGAACAAATAATTCATTTAATTCTCAGAATGTGCATTTATTAATAATCTCAAAAGTTCAGGCTAGAAACATGATTGCACAACCTCATTTCAGAAGCTCCATTTTATGATAAAGTCCTTCATTTCTACCATTAAAATGCTTGAGGAAAGATCCAAATTTGAAAGTAAATTAGTATCAAAGTTTTAAATGAAAATATTTCAGAGCATAGATTTATTCATGTGAGATTTCAGTTGACCTAAAACATACGAACAGATAGATTCATTCAGAACAAGATAGACAGTTTAGAATGGTGCATATTTTCCTTTCTAAATCTCGTTGGCTTATACCAGCATGCACTGAGAAGTGATGAAGTAAGAGATGAGAGCGAGGAAAAAGAGGCTGATGTCAGCGCGGATGCGAGCGCCATGGCTACCTAAGACAGAGGAAAACACAAACTCACTGCGGGGATCAAGAGATCGCATGAGCAAACAAGGACTTACAACTTTCAGAGCGCTCACCTGTGGTTGTTGCAGCTGTAGTCGTGGTGGTGGTGGTCGTGGCGGTGGTCATACCCGTGGTAGCAGCTGTGTTGGTGACCATGGTGGGGGTAACGGTGGTATTTGTGGAGGTCCTGCCCCCCGTCAGGCCTATTCCCAGTGTGTCAAGCTCTGACTGGGGCTGCAAGCTGATCCACGACTGCACCAGCGGCTGGTTTTCGTAGAACTTCAGGTCGTTGAGGTTGGACCCCAGGAGAGCTTGAACTTCACTGACTGTGAGTTTCTATGAGAACAGAGAAGATGAGCATCAGGCAGAA
Organism: Lagocephalus sceleratus; assembly: GCA_911728415.1. Classification (NCBI taxonomy): domain Eukaryota; kingdom Metazoa; phylum Chordata; class Actinopteri; order Tetraodontiformes; family Tetraodontidae; genus Lagocephalus; species Lagocephalus sceleratus. Next base: position 14,886,324 of record CAJVRN010000232.1, read on the forward strand.
TGAACGTCTGGCTTTAAACTAAATCCTATTTAATACAATCGCAGACACAAACACTGACCATGACAACGTTCTCGTCCAGGCTGGTGAAGGTGCGCAGGTCCATGTTGACGTTGGACGACACCAAACTCTTGATGAAGGCCAAGTTAGCACCAGCTTCATGCCAGAGATGAAAAAGAACAGCAATTAGTCTCACATTGAGACTTTGTGATTCAAATGAAGGGTTCATGTGTGCACTTATGGGGTGTGTCTGCATACGTAGATAAGACGACAGGAGCTGGTAGTTGCTGGGAGAGATGACGGCAGAGCGTGTAGTTGTGGGAAATGCCTGTTCAGCGATGGTAAAAAGGGCTTGCTTCTTCACTGTGGAGCACTTTGATATATCCAGAGCATTGGCATCTCTACAGGAGACAGGGAAAATAGAACAGCGATAAAAGAAATGACAGCAAAACAAACAGGAATAAAAACCCAAGAGCAGCCCTGCCGCCTTACCTGATGCTCTGAGTGGAAATAGTGCTGAGAACACTGACGTCCTGGGAGCACAGGTTGGGTCCTCTGAGGCTGTTGAGCTCCTTGCTGCCCAGTTTGTTGCCCTCCACGCTCAAATACTTTGAGATGATGGCGTTAGCCAGGCTCGACTGCCATTCCCCGTCCTCAGAGTCCATCAAAGAGGAGAGGGTGTCGATCTCAGCGATGCTCCACGTGTTGATGTCATCCATAGAGGCCATGCGTGAGATGAGGCCTAAGAGTTTAACCTGGCTCTCGGGGATGGTGGACTGGGAACTGTACCCCTGAAAGGAGTCCAGAAGAGGAGGCTTTATCATCCAGGTTAAAGCAAACGTTTTTCATTGAATCGGGCAGATGCAGCGTCACAGAAGCGTTTTCTCGTGTCTCTCTGTCTCGTACCTCCCTCAGCTTGCTCAGGACGATCTTGCCGTACTCATCCTCGTCCACCACCTCAGCGAGGGCAGCCAGGTTGTCTTTGACAACTTGGGCACTGAGACAGGCGTTAAACTGGTTTACGTCATAGATGAAGGTGATCGTCGGGTTGCTGATGGTCACCTGGGTGATGTTACTTGTGCACACGTTTGCTAAAAAAGAGTGAAACTTGTTAATTTGGGAAGTCCATTTGAAGAAAAATGAAAGCAGCAGGTAACAAACCCACATATGGATCTCTTTGTCTTGCTCTTGATGGATTTTTTAATTTCTTTCTTAAACAGTTTTCTCTTCTTTTTGCTCACTCTGTTATTCTTCAAGACTTTCAGGAAGTCCTCCAGGAAATGCATCTTGGTTTTCTAGATTGACAGAGGCATTAAAAAAAATTAAAACAGAAAATAAATAGCAGCAAGACGCCTTTATTATGTTACACTCACTCTGTCAAAGTTGTCATAGAATGTTGAGGTCAGAAAGAGCGGCAACATATTGAGATCTTTCAGAGTCTGCTCATTCCATGTTGATGGAGCTCTAAAGAGGGAAAGACAAACAGAGGGTCAAGCTGAAATTCAGTCCTGAAGAGGGAGGAGCTAAATGTCCTGATGACAGGATAGACGTACCTGTACTGCGTTTTTCCGCTCTCCAGAAAAGATTCCACAGCGGTCACCTGAGCGCTGGTGAGGTCTGTGCAGTTCATCAGCTTTGACAGGATGGACGAGTCAGAGTTCTCGATGTAGGATCCATTCAGGAAGCAGCACATGTTTCCCAACACGCTCACTGTATCCCGAGTCAGACTGGTGTTTGTTATACCCTAAAAAAAAAAAAAAGCAGTCAATCTCAAAATTATGTCAGAAACTCCGTTTGTAAATAAGAAACGTGTGAGAAGACTCACCAGGCAGCTCTTGGCATTAGTGAGGAGAGCGTCTCGTTTGTAGCTGAGGGGCGAGGAGAAGATGGAGAAATCTGCATTGCCCAGCTCTGTGAAATAAGCTCTGCAGCTGTTCCGTGGCACCAGAGAGTAACTGAAACACACGGGGATATGAAAACAATCAAGACATGTGACAGGAGAACAAACGAAGATCAGGCTTCAAGCCCAGAGCAATATTTCTCAACTCACTCATAATAGAGCAGCAAGTCAAGAGGATAAAGCTCAAAGCTGGTGGTGTCTGAATCCTTCCTGATGTAGTTGTACATGCAGGTCAGCTGTGAAGGACAGACTCAAAGTGTCAGCTAACTCCAATCTAATTTGATGTTTGATTTCAGCTGAATTCCTTTCCTCATACCTGAGACTCCACCAGTGGGACCTTCTTCCTGCCCTTCCTCCGGCAGCCTCTGATCAGCTTTTTCACCTGCGACTTTTTCAACGTGCTCACGCTGAGGCACGTAAAACCTTGCAGCACGGATGACGATAGGCTGCAAGCAAACACACACACACACACACACACACACACACACACACACACACGATGAACTGTATTGCCTGTGCAAAGGTGGGGAATATTCAAGGTTCGCTTCTTCAGAACTCACTTGCTCACATCTCCCAGTTCTGCGGTTGCACTTTCTGATGCTATGAGACTAAAGAACAACTCAGCCTAAAACCAAAACACGACATGTCTGACTCAGGCGTGCTCACAGTCAAAGCTCACATGACTTTTTTTGTCTGCGTCCACCATACCTGCCGCTTTGTCCACTTCTTTCTGTTGAGATTTTTAAGTATGTTTCTGTTATTTGAGAAGCCCAGCAGCAGAACTGGAGGAATCTCTGTGGCCAGCTCATCGGGAATGTTTTCTACAATGGCATCTCCGTTGCTATTGACTGTTATAATCTGGGGGTCCAGTCAGATGTGAGGTTATTCACCATCCAATCACAAACAATCAGTGTTTATTTGTGATGATGACATGTTGTTTACAGGTCACATTTGAAGCAGACTTGTCCACAATACATCTAATGTCAGAAAAAAATAAAAGTGTCATACCTGAGTAACAAAAGTCTGCTGGACAATTTTGGTAGAAGTCAGAAGGTGTCCTATGAAGGACGAATGCTTAGATACATCAAGAAGCTCTGTGCCGCTTATGTTGCTGTACAATGTTGATGGTATTCCCTTGACAAGAGAGCCCAGCAGCAACAAAGATGATGCGCTGTCAAGCTGTAAGATGGCAAATAAACTCAGCGCGCCTGGTGGTTTAAAAAAAGCAAACACGAAGAAGAGCAGAGAACAGCTACCTTAAACATCCCAGATGACAACAGCACCTGGATCATGGCGTTGGCTTGACCCTGATTCCAGCCATTCACCATTCCAAGTGTGCTGAGGGCCTTCATCAGATCCTGGGGCTTCATCATCATGAGCTGCCCAGTAGACAGACCAGTGCTCTGGTTACCAAGGGCCATGATGGCGCTGGCATCAATGTTTTCGCCCAGGTTTCCCGCCAAAGCTGCTGAGATCTACAGAGGGCAAAATGAAGACCTACCCCAAAAGACCTGCACAGGTAAAAGTAAAGACTGCTGGCAGTGTTTGTACCTGCGGGTCCAGGTCTGTGCAGAGCGTGGTCAGGTTGTACAGAACTACCATGCTTTCTTGTGGAGACAGCTGAGTGAACGCCGGACCAGGAGCCACGCATCGAAACACCAGAGGAAGGCTGCAGGGAAGCAGAGAGGGAGGAGACAAACAGTCATCTCCTTTCCTTCCTTCATTCATATTGTTGTTCTTGTGTTTATAGCTTCAACATTCAAAGTTCTTTTTTCAAGCTCACAGTAACGGGTTGAAGTTGCTGTCCTGCTGGTAAACCAGCTGAGTGTAGTAGTTGCTGAGGTTGAGTGGTAAGGTGGTCTGGTTGAGCAGAGCGATGTTCACCAGGTTGACTGTGAACACCTGGATGGACTGCAGAGAACAGCACAAAGGCTGAAGGGCGCGCCTCTGTTAAATAGGTCACTAAAACACGTATCCAAGGTTTACCTGCTCTGAACCAAATGCTTGGAAATCCTCCAGAGAGAGGAACTGCAAAAAGAGGCCGATGTATTCTGCAAACCAGGCTGTAGAGTTGAGCTCTGGGTCATTGGAGTTATAACATCTCGGCATGTTTGCTGGAATGACAAATAAAAATCCTGCTTTTTCTGATGGAAGACATAGGGATAAGAAATAGATGTGGTGGTGTTGTGCTACCTGAGGTCAGGTACATCCTGATAGTGTTGTACATGTCTTCTCTCATAAAGTCTACAGCGCTGTAGTTGTATTCACCGAGAACAGAAACGCTGAAAAATAAAGTAAGGAAAGTTCACACAAAACTTAAATAAACAAGAATATCTTTTAATACTGATGTTGTACTACATACATCTTTTGGAAGGCCAGACAGGAGGTGTTGTATGTGACATTGGGACTGATCAGTCTCTTTGTCAGGAAGCCAAAGTAATTTTTAAGGCTGTGGTCAAACCATTTGTTGACCTCTGACCTCTTGGAGCTGCTGAGGGCCATGGGCCAGACACAGGGCAGCGTGGGCCGCCTCACCACTGCGGGGAGGGACTCCTGTGGAGAACACACCCAGGAATTACGACACCACAGCTAATGTGATGGAGACTCACTTCATCACCACGTGTGAGACATACTGTCTCCAGGAACATCGGCGTCTCCATGTAGTTGTTGTAAATGACACAGAGCTGCAACTCATCGTCGACCACATCAGGGCGACGGAGGAAGTTGCCGAGATGCGATGGAGGCATTGAGTTCATCAGCTGGAAGGGAAACAGACAGACGTGTCCATAATCAGCGATTCCTTACACTCTGATCGACTGCCCGACACAAACCTGATGCAGTCTGTTGTCAGGCATGAGCGACAGGAAGGCAGTCAGATTAGGAAACTTGAATCCCACGAAGGAGTTCTCCACGAACATGTAGAAGCTGTGGTTGTAGTTCTCACCGTAGCACTGTAGGGGTTTTGGTCCTGAGGCAGAGGGAAGGAGATGATCCAAATTCATCTCATCAGTCTACTGTGTTCTATGTATTTTGTCTTGGCTGTCTTAACTTAGAACAGTTATTACTATTATTTATCATTTTTCATGAATTCAGTACTGATAAAGCTCTTTACCTTTCAGCATCTGAATGATGTGATTGTGAATTTCTGTCTGAGTGTTTTCGCTGAGTGAGGAGATTGTTGAGTTCAAGTCTTGAACCCTGTGATTAAAGAAGAATGAATGTCTGTCTTTTCCAGGATCCCTGTCCTCCTCACCATGCACTCACCCCTGCCCTTGAATGCTACAGTTCCTTCCTGCAACTATCCCAAAGAAAGGGGTGACATGGTCAGCCGACAGGTTGAACAGCAGGGGCTGGAGCCGGTTGTGGAGCCACAGCAACACCACTGAATCGCTCACAGAGGGATCAGAGAGATTCGCTCTGTCAAAAACAACCTGCAGCATGGCTGGAATCACTGCAGAATGGAGGCTGTTTTGATGAAACTAAAGGACAAAAAATATCAGGGAATATATATAAATGTTATTAGTACAGCTCCATTACCAATTTAGAGTCTCAGGAAGTTTTACAGAACCTATTTGATCTTATATATTGTTTAAACTCACCATTATAGCAGGAGAGAAGTAATCAAAGAAGGCTGCCAGTTGTTGGGTTTGGACATGATTCATCAACATGCTGACCTGGGCAGCAGATCTGAGTCCGCCAGGAGCAGAAGACACCTCTGCTAGCTGTCTGACTGTCAGATATGGCAAGGCTTCCATCTGAAAACACGCGAATGACGACGCATCTGAGAATAAAGCAGATTGCCTCTGATTAAAGAGCAAGAGGACAGGCAGCAGGAAGTACCGCTGAGAAGTTCAAGTGGAGCATCTGCATGTCGTGGAAGGACACAAGGGCAGAGAAGGCTCCCAGGTTCTTCTGCAGCCAATCTCCACTGTTGTTGGAGTGTGATCCACAGCCAGGGTCTGCAGGATTAACAAATAAAAACAATGGATGAGATTCAGCATTCCACCCCAAGCGCAAAAATCTATATTCATCATTATTCTCAGTGTCAATTCAGAAAATATCCGTATATTTTTATATCTTATATTGTTCCAAGTAAAGCGAAACATAAATTGCCCCTACTATTGGACTGCAGCATAAACCCACCAAAACAGCTCAAGTTATACCAATGGAAGTTATACTGAAACATAGCAAGCCAATAAGTTACAGCAAACAAATTTAAGTCAATGTTGAGACGTACTTGTAATGTTAGTGTTGATCAGGTAAACCTTGATGAAGTGTGTGTAGACGGACACCTGCCTGGCACGACTCATCTTCTCCTTCAGTCTGCTGAAAATCTGAACACTGTCCAGGACATAAGGCATCAGGGCATTAGTGACAGTCAAATAAAGGTCATTTCTGAGGACTGAGTGGGCTCACATGTGCTGGTAGGAGCGGCAGTCAAAGCCCTTTGCGGTCAGACACGAGAGGAAGTTGGAGGAAACAGAAGGAAGTAAAGGACGCAGCCGCTGACTGAACCACAGCTGGATGAAGGCAGGATTATTGAAGCTGTATGAGTTGAACGTGTCCAGTCGGACTTCTCTTATCGAGTCCAAAATCATCGTCAGGGCAGGATTTCTGGGGTCCAGGGTCTGTTGGGGAAAAGCACCAGCATCTACACCTGACCAGGAAACACACAATGAAACACCATCACTGCTTCATACCTTGTTGGCCAAGAGATCCAGAGCTTTGTCCAGAACATGAGAGGCTTTGGAGAGGAGAAGCTTCCAGACAGATGTTGAGCTGCTGGAGTTCCAGGTGCGATTGCAGGCCAACAGCCCTGCCAGGTCCTCCGCTGTCAGGGCCGACAGCTTCGCGGTGGAAAAGCAGAGCAACAACAGGTGAGTAAGGGAGGAGACAAAGACACTGGGATTTAATCAGGACATTTGTGAGGAGGCTCTGCTGTCTCACCGAGGCACAGCCAAACTCCTCAACAGAGTAGTGACAAAAGCCTCCGCTCATCTGGCCACTGTCGAGGAGCAGCTGCACCGCCGTGCTGTTACAGGTCAAAAACAACGCTCACCGTCACAACACTAGCTCAAAAAAGTCCACAGATGCCAAAGGTGAGACTGATTTAATCATCCCACCTGTTCACTCCAACACAAAGGTCCGTTTCTTTGGAAAATTGTGAAAAAATAACAAATTAGTCTTCACAAATTGAATCATTTTAAGCAAATTGCTGAAGTGTGAAACCACCCACCGTTTGTGACTGTAACATTGCACTATGGGAAAGAAAATGTTTTCAGAGATAAGCAGAATAATATCACTTAATATCACAAAAACGAGAATCATAGCAATCCAAAAAGAAGGAAACTCATATGTAATTACCTGCCCGCTGTATATGACACAACCTATACGACAAAGGATTTGTGTTAGTGATCAGAAAACCCTCTGATACTCCTGCTCTCACTGAACTACACAAAGGTGAGGACAGCAACTGTTAACAGCGTTTAACAGACAGAGTCACCTGGAGGGATGAATCTGGATAGAGCCATCTTGGTGTACATGATCTCTCTTGCCACATCTAGAGGAACCGTATCTAGGACCAGGTCCAGTCTGTCAAACCTAAATCAGCAGCAGATTGGAGATATTTCATCTCTCAGTGCATATGGACTGTGCAGCATATTTAAAGACACACAAAGATAGTTGAACTCACAGTGTTTTGTAGGATGAGCAGGAGAGGTTTCCCTGCAAGCACACAACCAGCATCATTAGCATCAAGCTGAGTGTGATTGATTATGTAGATCGTGTCTGTTTTTACCTTTTGGAGGAACACAACCAGGTCAGACAGGAACTGCGTGAATTTGGTCTTGTCGGGAGACTGAGGCAGGTAATTAAAAATCATGTTGATGACGGCGTCTTTGTCCTGGAGCGTGAGGTGACTTAGCACCAGCAACTCAGCGTTCTGTTTTGGCGTCAGCAGCTGTAGGACCTCAAACTGGGTGGAAGAAAGGGAAGGAGATACAGATTACAGGTGCTAAATGGAACCTGGAGATCATCAAATCATGAGCGCAAGTTCAGCCTTACAGGATTGAAATGTGGGTTTAAGTCAAACATCTTTTTAACAGGTAAGAACCGTGAAAATGGACCCAGATTCTTCATCAGCCATTCTGCACTGCTGTTGGAGATTGACACGCAGCTTGGACCTGGATCCAATAAGAAGGCATTTAGAATCTCTCTCCAAACTTGGAAATGGCCATAGATTTGAAAATAATCACCTGATTGTGACAGGAAGGGCATGATGAACTCTGTCAAAACAACTTCCTGTTGTTTCCAGGTCATTTTGTCAAAGTGGTGGGAAAACACCTGCAGTCTGACAGTGAAGAAGACATGAAAAGTCACCACGTGTGGTTAAATCTGTCACGTGATGAAGGCTCTGCTGCCTTACATCTGCTGGTATGAGTGACAGCTCAGGTTCCTGAGGCTCAGGCAGCTCAGGAACTGAGCCGATGCAGCGGGCAGGAGCCTGCTTAGGCGGATGGAGAACCATCTTGTGATGACGCTCTGGTTCCTGAGCTGCTCATCTGACAGCAGGTTCAGGCGAATCTCTCTGATCACATCCAGAACTTCGGTGGCCGACGGAACAACCGCGTTCACTGGCTGTTGAGGAGATCAGATGGATGCATCATCACAGAGGAAGTTGATCTGGGCCCTTCAGAGGGTGAAATGAGACTGACCATGTTGGCTAAGATGTCCAGAGCCGGGTCCAAAGCCAGGGCCGACTTGGTCAGTAACAATTTCCAGATCATCCTGGAATTGCTGCTGCTTCCAGGTAGATTACACTTTAGGAGCGACGCCAACTGGTAGGCTGTGAAGTTCATCTGTTGGTGAGACACCATAACCCAACAATCACATGACCTGAGGCATTTGAACTGTGGGTAGACGTTCATTCCAACAGCTCTGACACTGAGCTGTGACGAAAGCAACAATAAACTCACCTGTGCACATGCATACGTCTCCAAGGTGAAATTACAGGGAACATCCACGGACATATTCAAGTGGGACAGCAGGCTAGAGCTGTGGGCAGATTTCAAACAAGTCAGTATGACCGAATTTTTAGATTTCACTGATCCAAATTGGGAGAATCAAATAGATACCTGTGGATTACTCTGCATATTGTAGAAGCTGTGCAGAACAGGAAGAGTCTACTTTAACGGAAACAGCTCCGAGTAGGAATCTACACTAATAACTGAAAGAGAACTCACCATTGTACTGGGTCATTCGGCACTGGAAGGAGAAAAGAACAGGAATTTATGGAACGTTGCACTTTTTACAAGCGCTGCTGAAGATTGGCAGCTGAGGTGTTCATGACTAAAAAGCTCACCGTGATGTTGGCTGGCAGACACTCTGTCATGAAAAAAGAAGAGTCAGTGTTTACATTGAAATTACTGTAACACAAAATAAAACAAAGAGACTGACCATCAGGGGTGATGTTTATCAGCTCATTAATGCCGTCCCAGAGGAGAGATTCCAGACGTGGTGGCAGAGACGCAAAGGCTTTGTACAGTCTCTCAAATCTGTCACAGAAATGTAAAGGAAAAAACATATTTATTGAGTTGATTTACAGCTCAACTAAAAGAACTTGATAGTTAATAATAGTCGAGTTCTTTCACGCTCACATGTGTCTGTAGATGCTGCAGGGTGGATCAACCTGAGAATGTGGAGTATTTCACATTTAAGCATTGAGGTCAAAGCCTTGAAATGTCTGGAGTCTCAGTTTCTAAAGCTGTTACCTCTCTGGCGAGCTGAACCAGTGAGGACAGGACCTTGGAAAGCCTCCTGTCTTCTGGGGATTCCAACAGGAAGTCGAACACGTTATCGATGATGACGTGCTTCTCAGGTGGAGTAGGAAGAGGCAACAGCAGCAACTGGGCCATCTGATTTGGAGTCAGGAGGTGGAGAACCTCCAGCTGCACACAACACAGAAGGAAAGAAAATTATTTGCAGTGCAGAAACGGCTATTTAAATTGCAATTCATTCAGACTTTCACGGGTATTCCAGATTTACCCCTGAGAAACTGGGATTGAGCCTGTAAAAGTCAGTGAGTGGGGCAAATCTTGAGAAGAAACCAAAGTTCTTCAACAGCCATTCTGTGCTGTGATTAGCTGAAGACACACACTGGGGGTCTGAAACACAAGTTTGATTTTATTTGTTAACAAAGTACATCTCAAGATAAAGAAAGGAAATCCTAGGTTCCATCTAAAGTCTGCAGTTTACCCACCAGAGCCGTTGCGATGCCATAAATGCTGATAGATGAAATATCTGTAGATGTTATGACTGTACACTGGACTGTTGTTCATAACGCTCATGTGATGGCCAAGGGTTTCCACTCTGCACGTACAAACCAGACAGCATGAAGCTGAGGTATTTAACAACCATTACAGGCTGCATTCACACACATCGTGCATTCACGTGCGCTCACATGGTGTGAAAGACCGGGCAGGTGAAATTCTTGGTGCTGAGGCAGGACAGGATGTCGATGGGTACGGCAGGAAGGAGGGGCAGCAGTTTGACCTTCAACCAGAGCGTGATAAAACTGGGGTCGTTCAGGTGTTCCTGAGGCAATGTTGGAGGCTCCTCCTCTGTAAAAATCTGACGAAAGTCCGAAGCCACCTCGCTGAAGTTCTACAAGAGGAGGAGACATCACACATCCAGCGCATTTAATCTCACAGGTCCGTGAAATGGAAGCATCGAGGTGATTTCTCTGTCCACAGCTCACCGCTTTGGCCAACTCTTTGACCAGTGAATTCAGACGTGCAGTGAGCTCGTGCACCAGCCTCATGGTGGTGGCCTCTGTCAGGGTCAGGTCGGTTCTGGCAGCGCAGTGCAGAACTTTGGCCACATTCACCACTGCATCAGTCAGCTGGAGAGAGCAAAGACAACACCGAGCTATAGAAAAAAGATCTTACTCTGATATGAATAAAGAAATAAGCACAGCCTCACCCCACAGGGAGCTTTGTCAAGTGTGATGCTACAGACATCCTGGACTACGGAGGTCTCGTTTTCCTCATTGGGGTCCATACCGTGATCAAGATAGCTGCGCAGAGAAAAGAAAACATGTTTGTATTCCCAACGTGTTTTATATGTCATCATAAAACATGCATAAGCCTGGATTAATCTATTTAGAAAGCAGCATCATTTATAAAAGGTAACCAAAATGACCTGTGTGTCTAATGGAGGAAGTGACCTATGGTTCAAGGTCATTTCAAGGTCATTTCAAGGTTGTTTCACGTCCACGTCAAATTAGAAAAAAATAAATCAGGAATGAGTGAAAACACGGTTTCATGTCACATGTGTACGTACAACACTCTGTGGAATACGAGTTTGATGTTTTCATGCATCAGATCTTCTGCGTTTGGGAGGAACCTCCTCAGCAGCGGCATGACCACCTGCTGGTACCAGTCCTCCACGTCGGTCACGTCGAACCTGAGGCCGACAGACGAGTTCCTTGGCCGGTACATGTCGGCCAGCTCAGACAGAGTCCAATTGAGGAGGAACTGGGTGAAGGTGGTGCTCTTGATTTCGGACACATTCCTCTGGAGGAAGACAACAGGTGGAGAGTGAATTCAGGTGGAGACTTCAGGGGAATGTGCAGGTCATACCTCACGCGTGAGGGTCACAAACTCATGAACGAAGCTTCTAATGGGCTTAAAAGCTGTCATGAATCCATTCACAACCTGTTAAAGGCACAAAATAACAAAGAAATCACCAAAATCAAATTAGATTGTCCATATTTATGCTTGAAGGAACATCTGGAATTTGTTGCATCCCATCATCATGACTCCCTCTACCTCTCTGAGGCCGCTGCGTAGGGACGTTGGGAGATCCACGCCGTGTGTCGCTGGAGGATAATGGGTGAGGGGGTACAGAGGAGTTGTCCATTCGTGGCCCCCTCCAGGAAGGGCGGTGGGTTTGGGGTCGAAGCTCCCTGTTAACAGATTGTGGAAGATGAGCGTGAGGGTGGCGTTGTCCAAACTGGCTACCTCAGGCCTCATCAGCAACTCAGCCTTTTGCACTGGGGACAGCAGGTGGAGAACCTCCAGCTGACAGCAGGAGAAACAAACGTTAGAGCAGCAGGCCCAAGAAAGACAACCTCAAGTAGAAGAACTTTGGTAACTCACTCCACTGAAAGCCATGTTGAGTGTTGAAAAATCCTGGAGTCGGGCCATGGCCTTGAACGCACCAAAGTTCTTCATCAGCCAGTCTTCACTGGTCTCATTCTTACGCACACAACCTGTAAAAAGATTAACAATGATTATCTATAAATTGCTTCCTAAAATCCTCAACCTTCATTATTATTGTTGTTGTTTACTGCCAGTGGAAAGTGCAGCATTATTGGACGTTTACCATCTACTCTGTCTCCAGACAGAAACGGGTACATGAAGAACGTGTAGATCCACTTCTGTCGGACTGGATTCATCTCAGAAAAGTCGTGGCTCAGCTCCTTTACCCTGCAATAGGGAACATGACGGTGAGAGGCCACAGTAGGCATAAATGGGGGCCTGGTACAGAGCGGGCTCAGACATACACAGTCTGGTAGGTGGAGCAGCTGAAGTTCTTGGTGCTGAGACAGGACAGGAAGTGCTTGGTGATGGAGTGCAGCAGCGGCTTAAGCTTGACCTCCAGCCACATTTGGACCACAGCTTCATTCTGATGAGGATCCTCTCTGGGGTTGAGGTGCAGAGCCCCCTGCAGGCTGAGAACCGGGACTCCCTTCATGCTCGACTTCTGCAATGTGATGAAATCAGGCCGTGGTGAAGACGCAACACAAGATCTTCCCTGTCACAATGAACCTTGTGACACGCTAATCTGATTTTGTCATGAAAGATGAACAATAACAAACCACTTCAACCGGTAAAGCTACAATTTTTCATTGCGTCCTTTCGACTGTCCCTCAGTCACACACTTATTCCTGTACCATGAAGGTGTAGACGTCCATTGTTGCTTCAAGTATTTGTTTCAGCCTTCGAAGGTGATCTCTGCCCGTGTCTGTCGATGGCAGGCCCACACACTGCAGGAAGGTCCGAGCCGGGTCTGGCCCCTTGGAACAACAAAGACGAGATGGGACAAAGAAATCTGAACTGTGATCCTTCTGGGATGATTTAATGTGATAAATAAGCAAATATAAGGTGCTTGTTTTGCTTTGAATTCCATTCGGGGGTATTTATCCCTCACCTGAACACATGTTGCTGCAGCAGAACAGGTTTGATTTCTGACACATTCCATCAGTGAATGGTTCAAGGACAAAAGACCACAAAGAGAACATATTTTATCACTGTTGTGCCAGTGGAAAATGGATGGATGTGTGATAAATCTATGTTTTTTTTCCCATTAAACTTACATTTGGGCACCAGATGAACCTGGAAAAGGACAAAGAGTGGAGGAAATAAATCAAACCTTTTAAAATGATTAAATATTTAATCATGTGGTCACCATTTTTAATGGTTTTAGCTGTTTTGTAGTTGCACACTTAAAAGAATTTTGATATTTTAAAAAAGGTTGAAGACTGGAAAGAACAAACTAAGCAATTAACAAAATAATTTACTGAAATAAACACTCTCACTATTAAACTTTAGGACCGCAAATGTGCAGCATGCTGCAACAATGATTTGCGCCACCAAATGCTGTTTGGACTTTGGTTTGGTTTAGGTTTATGTGTCTGATGCTCCATCGGCCATCCATCAATTCAGAGCTTTTGCCGCTGTTTAACTTCACATTAGCGTGTTTGACCTGGTAAACATTTGCACTTTTCAGACTTTTTGATCCCTGTTTGCATAATAGAGGTGCTGGGCCAGGCTTGCATAATCCTGCCTTCACTTTAACATTCACAGATGTGTTTCTGCAGTTGAACTTCAGCTTCTCTCGACACCAGTATGGAGGCTCACTCGTTACTGGGGTAAGTGCTGGGCTCTTACCGAAGCAGCTCCATGAAAAGTACACCAGCAGGAACAGGTTCCGTGATCTCATGATGTGACAGGTCTCATGGGATGAGAGGACTCTGTGGTGAAACTCACTGGGGAGAGAATGAGAGGAAGCAGACAAACACCAGTAAGCACCAGTTAGAGCAGGCGTGTCTCACATGTTTCTTTATTTACAGATAAATCATTCATTGCTTCCAATCAAATCAAAGTGCTTTCCAAAGTCATTACATCAGCTAGCTTTTGTTCCACCAGCTTTCGATGTCATTATCATGGTCGTCGTGGATAGAAATCAGGGTGGGGTTAAAGTCTGACATACAGTGACCTTTACTGCTACAGAGATGAAACAATGGCTGCATCAGTGGAAAGAATGCTGAAATTCAACACTATTCATGTCCTCACAGAGAAAACAGTGATCGCACATACAATACCAGTGAGCTTGAATACTGCTGATAGAAGGTTTGCAGGAACGATTTTGATTTACTGCCTTAATGACAGATCGTTTCATACAATATACAACAAGAAAGATGACTTTCTGCTTAGTGTTTTATGAAGATGTTGCTTCTGCTGTCAAATTGTCCATTTTCCTTTCTCATAAGTTCACTTTATTGTCTCATTTAGAGGGAGTTACAAAGAAATGTGACCCAAACTTGATACATATAACTTGTGTGAGTGGAGGTTTTTTTGTCACACCTTTAGCAGTATCAGCCTCACCGTGTGATGGGCTGGAGATGGTTTCCTAGTCAGTAAAACGTTTGCTGATGGTGAAAATTTGGTTTGATTAGTTTAAATTTGGTGGCTCCACCAACACTAAATTGCATAAAGTTTCTCAAGTGGTTGGTTGTGTTATAGTTCATGAATCTGTCCCATTCAATTACACCGAGCAGGTTGTGGGTTTCTGTTGTTCAAATGTCCTCCTGAGGTCGGCCGGACTGCGACCGTGTTGCTCGTTATCTGATGATTTAAATGGCGCTAGCACACGATGGGATCTGTGTTGATTCTTAGAACTGATTTAAATGTTGCAAACAGCCATTGTGCTTTTATGGGAAGTAGAAATATAACAGGAAGGACATGTCCTGTTCTGAGTTCTTCTTTATTTAATGTTGGTTCTAAACCCACCAAACCAGGCAAGAGGAGCCGAGAGCTCCTTCCTTCAAAATCATCCTGGAACAGTGGGGGGAGATACCTGAAATAATACCTAGTCACTGTTATTGACACATATTTTGGGAATATACTACACAGTGTATCCTTAAAAAAAGGCAATTATGTCTAATTGTGTCCTTACTGATCAACTGATCCTGAACGCTAGTTTTATCTGAGCTTATCTGGTAAAACAAAAAAAAAAGATTATTATATCAATACATGAGACAGAATCAGCTGCACAATATCAAGTTTTGAATGTTTCGCCTCATGCAGCATGCCCATGATCTGCATCACACAAAATGTTCCCAGATTTGAAATCCTGATGTTGACCCCGATCTGTTATCCTTAAAGACTGTAAAACCAAATTAAGGCTTAAAAAAACAAGCTGGATAAAGTTGATGAGGGGTTCTCTGGGTGGTTGTGAAATGTTAACACAACTAGTGCGATTGTTTACTAATGAACCGTTCCCCACATCGCTAGAGTCTAAACTCTCCCCAGTTTAAGGATGCGTCATGGTGAGAAATCCAGATAGAAATGTGTTTTGAGTTGTTTAAATCAAACTTCCACTCAAATCGCTTGTTCATGCAGGTTAACAGGAATTAATTAACACTTTGACTGTTCAATAAGTGACTTTTCATTGGTTTTGACTTAACAATTCCAGCTTGTTACACAACTAAAAGAAACTTTTATATGTTTATTCATGATTTATTACAGATTTATATCTTCCTCCCTGACTTTTTCTACTTGAGCTCTAACCCTGTTTGATGAGCCATGTTTAGTATTCCCAGAGCTCTCATCTCCAAGCAGCACGTTGTTGCCTGAGATATCTCAGTTACAAAACAGAAACAGTGTCATCCCCTACCTGATATTTTCTCTTTATCTTCCCATGATCACCTTTACTTTAGGCTTCATTACTCTTTACACTCTCAATTTCAATAGGACCAAATGTGGCAGAATAAAATTATAGCACTCACCAAATCTTGTTTCTTGGCCCTTCAGTTGTGTTAAAGTGCCACAGTTCACCGTTTCCTGACACCTGAGGCAAAGGTGTACCAGTAAGGGTGTGTTACTGCGTCACAAAAAACACAAGCGATGAGGACGGACTCCTGCTGAGAAGGGGAGGGACTTAGTTCTTCGGTTCTAAGTGCAGAATAAACAGTTTCCGAACATGAATGACGCAGCAGTAGGAAGACCACAGTTACAGAACCTACAGAACATTTCCAACATTTCTAATGCAGTATTTATCAATGTATAAACATCAAATAAAGGTTGTAAACACCACAGAGATTTGTGACCAGTTCAAAGCTGATAGATGAAACACAGATGACCTCTGCCGCATTCATTGGTGTCCAAAAATGAGAAATAAACAAATAAGGACTAAGAGCTCACTTTCCACCACCATGGTTTTTGTGCAGGCTATACGTCTGTGTGTATTTCTGTCACACACACACACACACACACACACACACACACACACACACACACACACACACAAAAAGGCATGCACGCTCACACCTCTCAGACCCACATGCAGAATCGTGAGAAACCGGTTTGTGAGGTTTTGATGAATTCTATATTTGTACAAGCGAATTATCTTTTTAGTTATTTTTCTTCTTTGCATTATTTTAAGTTTACAACTGAAAACACAATCCCAGGTAACAATTAACTGATGAAATAGATAACACAATAATTTATAGTTGCTAGAGCTGCTTAGCAGCTGCTAAAATTCACATTACACTGAGAACTTATTTGACTGACGGTAACTTTTCAACATTTTTGCATATGAACTCGAGGTTTTATTTCAGCAGTGGGGTTAAAACACTGGTGTAGGTGTCAGGCTCCTCCACTTGGTGGCGGTACACACCCCGACGACATTTAACGCTTCACCGAAGAAGAATATCACCCAGTAGTTTCAAACAAATGTCACCCAACGTCTTCCACTCGGCCTTTGTGCAGGTGTGACTGAAATATCTGGACTCCCACTGGCATCGTGTGTAGAAATGGAGCTGCTGTGATGCCACATGTCTCTCCGTGTGGTGGCTGTGCGCTGGAAACGCCCGGAGATGCAGCTCCGCCAGAGGTGCTTCCAGTGTCTAACATCTGTCAGGAACAGACAGGCTGCTGTCAAAAGGTGCTGCTCGACGGTGCAGGGGGACGTCAGGGTCCGGTTTGCGCCCAGCCCCACAGGTAAGGCCAACAATAAGGCTCTTTAAAGGGATCCCATGCGAATCTTGACCTTGCCGTGTCCGTCATTTCTTTCCGTCGCTGTTAAGTCCTCCTGCTGGTTCGGTTTTTGCATCATGGAGTATGTGATCCGTATCGTCTGTGTTGCAGGTTTCTTGCACCTCGGAGGCCTCCGGACCGCCCTCTACAACTACATCTTCGCCAAGAAGTATGGGGGGCTCGCTGGTGCTGCGGCTGGAGGACACGGACCGGAGCAGGCTGGTGCCTGGAGCTGCACAGTCCATCGAGGACATGCTGGAGTGGGCTGGTAACCAACGCTGCACCCTTCAAGCCAGCCGGCCGTTCGCCTGGTGACGTTGAGAGAACCCTGCCGAATGTGTTGTGCTTCTGCAGGGGTGCCTCCAGATGAAAGTCCCCGTCGGGGGGTCCGTTTGGGCCGTACCTGCAGTCACAGAGGTTAGACCACAGAGGTTAGACGCAACAACCGGTGCCGTCACCTCCAGGCCCAGCAGGTCCGGGACAAGCTGGCTGAGGGAGTCCCACATGTGGTCAGGTTTCGCCTGGAGTCCGGTGTTGAAGCGTTCCAGGACATCATCTTTGGATGGAATCGTCACGACGTGGCGCAGGTCAGAGCTGAACCGATGTCACCCTCAGATGTGTTTGGTAACTTTAAATCAGCTTTACCCTCTTTTCTCAGGTGGAAGGTGACCCTGTGGTGATGAAGGCTGATGGATATCCTACCTACCACCTTGCTAACGTGGTAGATGATCATTATATGAAGATCAGTCGTGTGCTGCGGGGGTCTGAGTGGCTCATCTCCACCTCCAAACACCTCCTCCTTTACCGAGCTCTTGGTTGGAAGCCTCCCACCTTTGGACACCTGCCGCTCCTGACCAACAAGGATGGCAGCAAACTTTCCAAATGGCACCACCTCACCGGGGGGAGAGAGAGAGAGACAGAGAGAGAAAACCAGGCCTGCTCTTCTTTAGAAGGACGGATCTGATGAGAGGATGTGTGTTCTAAGTTTAAGTCAAACACTCCTGCATTTAAGTACTCCTTTTTTTCAATAACATTTTACACATCTATAACTTTATAAGAGATGCCTGCTGTTTAAAAAAGAGGTACTTAATTTTGAGTATAAGTTCATAAAACTACATGTTAACAAAAACAGGATTTCATCGGTGTTGAATCATGTTTAAAACACTTAAGTGATGCTCACGTTTTCCTTAATGCAGTATTGTCCCGTTCTTTGCATTCAGAGGTTTCAGTTATTATTTTCATGTGGCCTTATTACAGGAACAATGTCAAACGCCCAAGTGCCTGTTGGTGAGTCTGTGTAATTTTCAAGATCCCACGGGTCGGCTTCCTCTTCACCGTCTTTTTCACCTCATTTCTCGGTGCAGTGGGGCGTCTGGGGGACCAGCCGGTGCAGGTCGCCTGTCCTACCTGCCGTCAGACCGTTCTGTCTAAGGTGGACTACTGCGCTGGTTTACTCACTTACCTCTTCTGTACCGGCCTCTTCTTCTGCGGGTAAGCCCCGTATCATACTGTCTTCCGTGTACCTGCATTTATGAGGCTGTGCAGCTCCTGATATCTGCTCCCATCTTCGCCAGATTTGTTTTGGGATGCTGTCTCATCCCATTCTGCGTGGACCGGCTCAGAAATTAAATCGATTTGAAGAAAAATGAAAGCAGCAGGTAACAAACCCACATATGGATGTCGTATTTCTTTTGATGGACGTTTTCATTTCTTTCTTAAACTGTTTTCTTTTCTCTTTGCTCATTCTCTTATTCTTCAAGACTTTCAGGAAGTCCTCCAGGAAATGCATCTTGGTTTTCTAGAATGACAGAGGCATTAAAAAAGAATTTTAAACAGAAAAAAGAAAGCAGCAAGACACCTTTCTTATGTTTCGCTCACTGTGTCAAAGTTGTCATAGAATGTTGAGGTCAGATAGAGCGGCAACATATTGAGATCTTTCAGAGTCTGCTCGTTCCATGTTGATGGAGCTCTAAAGAGGGAAAGACAAACAGAGGGTCAAGCTGAAATTCAGTCCTGACGAGGGAGGAGCTAAATGTCCTGATGACAGGATAGACATACCCGTACTGCTTTTTTCCGCTCTCTAGAAAAGATTCCACGGCGGTCACCTGAGCGCTGGTGAGTTCTGTGCAGCTCATCAGCAGAAATGCAAAACACACCTGCCCTACCTGCAAGACTGAGCTGGGCGTCTACAAACGCCTCTAAATCAATTTCAATCAGATTTGTTGTCACATGGCGTCAAATAAATCACAATAAATCCACCAGCATTTTAAAACAACAGGTTTCTTTATTTTATAGATAGATTGCTGTGACCTCCTGTCAGAATGTTAAATGCTACAAGTGTGAACAAATAAGTGATTTAATTCTCAGAATGTGTATTTATTAATCTCAAAAGTTCAGGTTAGAAACATGATTGCACAACCTCATTTTAGCAGCTCCATTTTATGATGAAGTCCTTCTTTTCTACCATTAAAGTGCTTGAGGAAGGATCCAAATTTAAAAGTAAATTAGTATCAAAGTTCTAAAAGAAAACATTTCAGAGCATAGATTTATTTATGTGAGATTTCAGTTGACCTAAAACATATGTACAGTTAGTTTAATTCAGAGCAAGATAGACAGTTTAGAATGGTGCATATTTTCCTTTTTAAATCTCGTTGGCTTATACCAGCATGCGCTGAGAAGTGATGAAGAAAGAGATGAGAGCGAGGAAGAAGAGGCTGATGTCAGCGCGGATGCAAGCACCATGACTACCTAAGACAGAGGAAAACACAAACTCACTGCAGGGATCAAGAGATCGCATGAGCAAACAAGGACTTACAACTTTCAGAGTGCTCACCTGTGGTTGTTGCAGCTGTCGTGGTGGTGGTGGTGGTGGCGGTGGTCATACCCGTGGTAACAGCTGTGTTGGTGACCATGGCGGGGGTAACGGTGGTATTTGTGGAGGTCCTGCCCCCCATCAGGCCAATTCCCAGTGTCTCAAGCTCTGACTGGAGCTGCAAGCTGATCCACGACTGCACCATCGGGTGGTTTTCGTAGAACTTCAGGTCGTTGAGGTGGGACCCCAGGAGAGCTTGAACTTCACTGACTGTGAGATTCTGGGAGAACAGAGAAGATGAGCATCAGGCAGAATGAACGTCTGGCTTTAAACTAAATCCTATTTAACACACTCGCAGACACAAACACTGACCATGACAACGTTCTCGTCCAGGCTGGTGAAGGTGCGCAGGTCCATGTGGACGTTGGACGACACCAAACGCTGGATGAAAGCCAAGTTAGCACCAGCTTCATGCCAGAGATGAAAAAGAACAGCAATTAGTCTCACATTGAGACTTTGTGATTCAAATGAAGGGTTCATGTGTGCACTTATGGGCTGTGTCTGCATACGTAGATAAGACGACAGGAGCTGGTAGTTGCTGGGAGAGATGACGGCAGAGCGTGTAGTTGTGGGAAATGCCTGTTCAGCGATGGTGAAAAGGGCTTGCTTCTTCACTGTGGAGCACTTTGATATATCCAGAGCATTGGCATCTCTACAGGAGACAGGGAAAATAGAACAGCGATAAAAGAAATGACAGCAAAACAAACAGGAATAAAAACCCAAGAGCAGCCCTGCCGCCTTACCTGATGCTCTGAGTGGAAATAGTGCTGAGAACACTGACGTCCTGGGAGCACAGGTTGGGTCCTCTGAGGCTGTTGAGCTCCTTGCTGCCCAGTTTGTTGCCCTCCACGCTCAAATACTTTGAGATGATGGCGTTAGCCAGACTCGACTGCCATTCCCCGTCCTCAGAGTCCATCAAAGAGGAGAGGGTGTCGATATCAGCGATGCTCCACGTGTTGATGTCATCCATAGAGGCCATGCGTGAGCCGAGGCCTAAGAGTTTAACCTGGCTCTCGGGGATGGTGGACTGGGAAATGTACCCCTGAAAGGAGTCCAGAAGAGGAGGCGTTATCATCCAGGTTAAAGCAAACGTTTTTCTGTCACAGCAGCGGGCGGCCCCACCCTTGGGTCTAAAGGCATCGTGCACCTGTGGCCAATCGGGGCAATCACGGGGCCCCATTTAGATCCCGGCCCTACGCTACCACTCTGCCAGATTGTCCTCTGTATGTTCATGACTCTCATGCATTTTCTGGCCTGCCTGTTTGCCTGGATTCAATCCTGCCTGTCCCTGACTTGACGGTTGCTTCTGTTCCCGGGTAAACCTGTCTGTGCTTTGTCTTTGAGATCCTGTCGTCTGCCTGCCTGTCCCCGACTACGCCTGTCCCCGATGATCCTACCCTGCCTGCTCCCAGGTAATCTTGACTGCCTTCTGTCCCTGGCATCGCCCGTGGACAGACTCGCCCTGTCATTCTCTCTCCCTGTACAACCCTGACAATAAAGCAGTGTTTAACAGAGTTCTGGTGTCGCACTTGGGTTCTCGTCTGGTCTGTGACATTTTCATTGAATCGGTTGAATGCAGCATCCCAGAAGCGTTTTCTCGTGTCTCTCTGTCTCGTACCTCCCTCAGCTTGCTCAGGACGATCTTGCCGTACTCATCCTCGTCCACCACCTCAGCGAGGGCAGCCAGGTTGTCTTTGACAACTTGGGCACTGAGACAGGCGTTAAACTGGTTTACGTCATAGATGAAGGTGATCGTCGGGTTGCTGATGGTCACCTGGGTGATGTTACTTGTGCACACATTTGCTAAAACACAGTGAAACTTGTTAATTTAATTTAAGTCCATTTGAAGAAAAATGAAAGCAGCAGGTAACAAACCCACATATGGATCTCTTTCTCTTCCTCTTGATGGATTTTTTAATTTCTTTCTTAAACAGTTTTCTCTTCTTTTTGCTCACTCTGTTATTCTTCAAGACTTTCAGGAAGTAGTCCAGGAAATGCATCTTGGTTTTCTAGAATGACAGAGGCATTAAAAAAAATTAAAACAGAAAATAAATAGCAGCAAGACGCTTTTCTTATGTTTCACTCACTGTGTCAAAGTTGTCATAGAATGTTGAGGTCAGATAGAGCGGCAACATATTAAGATCTTTCAGAGTTTGCTCGTTCCATGTTGATGGAGCTCTAAAGAGGGAAAGACAAACAGAGGGTCAAGCTGAAATTCAGTCCTGACGAGGGAGGAGCTAAATGTCCTGATGACAGGATAGACTTACCCGTACTGCGTTTTTCCGCTCTCCAGAAAAGATTCCACAGCGGTCACCTGAGTGCTGGTGAGGTCTGTGCAGTTCATCAGCTGTGACAGGATGGACAAGTCAGAGTTCTCGATGTAGGATCCATTCAGGAAGCAGCACATGTTTCCCAACACGCTCACTGTATCCCGAGTCAGACTGGTGTTTGTTATACCCTAAAAAAAAAAAGCAGTCAATCTCAAAATTATGTCAGAAACTCCGTTTGTACATAAGAAACGTGTGAGAAGACTCACCAGGCAACTCTTGGCATTAGTGAGGAGAGCGTCTCGTTTGTAGCTGAGGGGCGAGGAGAAGATGGAGAAATCTGCATTGCCCAGCTCTGTGAAATAAGCTCTGCAGCTGTTCCGTGGCACCAGAGAGTAACTGAAACACACGGGGATATGAAAACAATCAAGACATGTGACAGGAGAACAAACGAAGATCAGACTTCAAGCCCAGAGCAATATTTCTCAACTCACTCATAATAGAGCAGCAAGTCAGGAGGATAAAGCTCAAAGCTGGTGGCGTCTGACTCCTTCCTGATGTAGTTGTACATGCAGGTCAGCTGTGAAGGACAGACTCAAAGTGTCAGCTAACTCCAATCTAATTTGATGTTTGATTTCAGCTGAATTCCTTTCCTCATACCTGAGACTCCACCAGTGGGACCTTCTTCCTGCCCTTCCTCCGGCAGCCTCTGATCAGCTTTTTCACCTGCGACTTTTTCAACGTGCTCACGCTGAGGCACGTAAAACCTTGCAGCACGAATGACGATAGGCTGCGAGCAAACACACACACACACACACACGATTAACTGTATCGCATGTGCAAAGGTGGGGGATATTCAAGGTTCGCTTCTTCAGAACTCACTTGCTCACATCTCCCAGTTCTGCGGTTGCACTTTCTGATGCTACGAGACTAAAGATCAACTCAGCCTAAAACCAAAACACAACATGTCTGACTCAGGGGTGCTCATAGTCAAAGCTCACATGTCTCTTTTTGTCTGCGTCCACCATACCTGCTGCTTTGTCCACTTCTTTCTGTTGAGATTTTTAAGTATGTTTGTGTTATTTGAGAAGCCCAGCAGCAGAAACGGAGGAATCTCTGTGGCCAGCTCATCGGGAATGTTCTCTACGATGGCATCACTGGTGCTGTTGACTGTTATAATCTGGGGGTCCAGTCAGATGTGAGGTTATTCACCATCCAATCACAAACAATCAGTGTTTATTCGTGGTAATAATCAGTTGTTTACAGCTCACATTTGAAGCAGACTTGTCCACAATAAATCTAATGTCAGAAAGAAATAAAAGTGTCGTACCTGAGTAACAAAAGTCTGCTGGACAATTTTGGTAGAAGTCAGAAGGTGTCCTACGAAGGACGAGTGCTTGGATGCATCAAGAAGCGCTGTGCCGCTTATGGTGCTGTACAATGTTGATGGTATTCCCTTGACAACAGAGCCCAGCAGCAACAAAGATGATGCGCTATCAAGCTGTAGGATGGCAAATCAACTCAGCACGCCTGGTCATTTAAAAAAAGCAAACACGAAGAAGAGCAGAGAGCAGCTACCTTAAACGTCCCAGATGACAACAGCACCTGGATCATGGCGTTGGCTTGACCCTGATTCCAGCCGTTCACCATTCCAAGTGTGCTGGTGGCCTTCATCAGATCTTGGGGCTTCATCATCATGAGCTGCCCAGTAGACAGACCAGTGCTCTGGTTGCCAAGGGCCATGATGGCGTTGGCATCAATATTCTCGCCCAGGTTTCCCGCCAAAGCTGCTGAGATCTACAGAGGGGAAAATGAAGACTTACCCCAAAAGACCTGCACGGTTAAAAGTAAAGACTGCTGGTAGTGTTTGTACCTGCGGGTCCAGGCCTGTGCAGAGCGTTGTCAGGTTGTACAGAACTGCCATGGTTTCTTGTGGAGACAGCTGAGTGAACGCCGGACCAGGAGCCACGCATCGAAACACCAGAGGAAGGCTGCAGGGAAGCAGAGAGGGAGGAGACAAAAGGTCATCTCCTTTCCTTCCTTCATTCATATTGTTGTTGTTGTTGTTGTGTTTGTAGCTTCAACATTCAAAGTTCTTTGTTCAAGCTCACAGTAACGGGTTGAAGTTGCTGTCCTGCTGGTAAACCAGCTGAGTGTAGTAGTTGCTGAGGTTGAGTGGTAAGGTGGTCTGGTTGAGCAGAGCGATGTTCACCAGGTTGACTGTGAACACCTGGATGGACTGCAGAGAACAGCACAAAGGCTGAAGGGCGCGCCTCTGTTAAATAGGTCACTAAAACACGTATCCAAGGTTTACCTGCTCTGAACCAAATGCTTGGAAATCCTCCAGAGAGAGGAACTGCAAAAATAGGCCGATGTATTCTGCAAACCAGGCTGTAGAGTTGAGCTCTGTGTCATTGGAGTTATAACATCTCGGCATGTTTCCTGAATGACAAATAAAAATCCTGCTTTTCTTGATGGAAGACAGAGGGATAAGAAATAGATGTGGTGGTGTTGTGCTACCTGAGGTCAGGTACATCCTGATAGTGTTGTACATGTCTTCTCTCATAAAGTCTACAGCGCTGTAGTTGTATTCACCGAGAACAGAAACGCTGAAAAATAAAGTAAGGAAAGTTCACACAAATCTTAAATAAACAAGAATATCTTTTAATACTGATGTTGTACTACATACATCTTTTGGAAGGCCAGACAGGAGGTGTTGTATGTGACATTGGGACTGATCAGTCTCTTTGTCAGGAAGCCAAAGTAATTTTTAAGGCTGTGGTCAAACCATTTGTTGACCTCTGACCTCTTGGAGCTGCTGAGGGCCATGGGCCAGACACAGGGCAGCGTGGGCCGCCTCACTACTGCGGGGAGGGACTCCTGTGGAGAACACACCCAGGAATTACGACACCACAGCTAATGTGATGGAGACTCACTTCATCAGCACGTCTGAGACGTACCGTCTCCAGGAACATCGGCGTCTCCATGTAGTTGTTGTAAATGACACAGAGCTGCAAGTCATCGTCGACCACATCAGGGCGACGGAGGAAGTTGCCGAGATGCGATGGAGGCATCGAGTTCATCAGCTGGAAGGGAAACAGACAGACGTGTCCATGATCGGCGATTCCTTACACTCTGATCGACTACCCGACACAAACCTGATGCAGTCTGTTGTCAGGCATGAGCGACAGGAAGGCAGTCAGATTAGGAAACTTGAATCCCACGAAGGAGTTCTCCACGAACATGTAGAAGCTGTGGTTGTAGTTCTCACCGTAGCACTGTAGGGGTTTTGGTCCTGAAGCAGAGGGAAGGAGATGATCCAAATTCATCTCATCAGTCTAGTGTGTTCTATGTATTTTGTCTTGGCTGTCTTAACTTAGAACAGTTATTACTGTGATTTATTATTTTTCATGAATTCAGTACTGGTAAAGCTCTTTACCTTTCAGCATCTGAATGATGTGATTGTGAATTTCTGTCTGAGTGTTTTCGCTGAGTGAGGAGATTGTTGAGTTCAAGTCTTGAACCCTGTGATTAAAGAAGAATGAATGTCTGTCTTTTCCAGGATCCCTGTCCTCCTCACCATGCACTCACCCCTGCCCTTGAATGCTACAGTTCCTTCCTGCAACTATCCCAAAGAAAGGGGCGACGTGGTCAGCCGACAGGTTGAACAGCAGGGGCTGGAGCCGGTTGTGGATCCACAGCAACACCACTGAATCGCTCACAGAGGGATCAGAGAGATTCGCTCTGTCAAAAACAACCTGCAGCATGGCTGGAATCACTGCAGAATGGAGGCTGTTTTGATGAAACTAAAGGACAAAAAATATCAGGGAATATATATAAATGTTATTAGTACAGCTCCATTACCAACTTAGAGTCTCAGGAAGTTTTACAGAACCTATTTGATCTTATATATTGTTTAAACTCACCATTATAGCAGGAGAGAAGTAATCAAAGAAGGCTACCAGTTGTTGGGTTTGGACATGATTCATCAACATGCTGACCTGGGCAGCAGATCTGAGTCCACCAGGAGCAGAAGACACCTCTGCTAGCTGTCTGACTGTCAGATATGGCAAGGCTTCCATCTGAAAACACGCAAATGACGACACATCTAAGAATAAAGCAGATTGTCTCTGATTAAAGAGCAAGAGGACAGGCAGCAGGAAGTACCGCTGAGAAGTTCAAGTGGAGCATCTGCATGTCGTGGAAGGACACAAGGGCAGAGAAGGCTCCCAGGTTCTTCTGCAGCCAATCTCCACTGTTGTTGGAGTGTGATCCACAGCCAGGGTCTGCAGGATTAACAAATAAAAACAATGGATGAGATGCAACATTCCACTCCAAGCACAAAAATCCATATTCATCATTATTCTCAGTGTCAATTCAGAAAATATCTGTATATTCTTATATTGTTCCAAATAAAGCTAAACATAAATTCACCCCTGCTGTTGGACTGCAGCATAAACCCATCAAAACAGTTCAAGTTATACCAATGGAAGTTACACTGAAACATAGCAAGCCAATAAATTACAGTGAACAAATTTAAGT
The DNA here is from genome assembly GCA_911728415.1 of Lagocephalus sceleratus. NCBI lineage: Eukaryota > Metazoa > Chordata > Actinopteri > Tetraodontiformes > Tetraodontidae > Lagocephalus > Lagocephalus sceleratus. The sequence continues at coordinate 14,913,222 of CAJVRN010000232.1, forward strand.
AAATGTTGAGACGTACCTGTAATGTTAGTGTTGATCAGGTAAACCTTGATGAAGTGTGTGTAGACGGACACCTGCCTGGCACGACTCATCTTCTCCTTCAGTCTGCTGAAAATCTGAACACTGTCCAGGACATATGGCATCAGGGCATTAGTGACAGTCAAATAAAGGTCATTTCTGAGGACTGAGTGGGCTCACATGTGCTGGTAGGAGCGGCAGTCAAAACCCTTCGCGGTCAGAAATGAAAGGAAGTTGGAGGAAACAGCAGGAAGTAAAGGACGCAGCCGCTGACTGAACCACAGCTGGATGAAGGCGGGATTATTGAAGCTGTATGAGTTGAACGTGTCCAGTCGGACTTCTCTTATCGAGTCCAAAATCATCGTCAGGGCAGGATTTCTGGGGTCCAGGGTCTGTTGGGGAAAAGCGCCAGCATCTACACCTGACCAGGAAACACACGATGAAACACATCACTGCTTCATACCTTGTTGGCCAAGAGATCCAGAGCTTTGTCCAGAACATGAGAGGCTTTGGAGAGGAGAAGCTTCCAGACAGATGTTGAGCTGCTGGAGTTCCAGGTGCGATTGCAGGCCAACAGCCCTGCCAGGTCCTCCGCTGTCAGGGCCGACAGCTTCGCGGTGGAAAAGCAGAGCAACAACAGGTGAGTAAGGGAGGAGACAAAGACACTGGGATTTAATCAGGACATTTGTGAGGAGGCTCTGCTGTCTCACCGAGGCACAGCCAAACTCCTCAACAGAGTAGTGACAAAAGCCTCCGCTCATCTGGCCACCGTCGAGGAGCAGCTGCACCGCCGTGCTGTTACAGGTCAAAAACAACGCTCACCGTCACAACACTAGCTCAAAAAAGTCCACAGAGGCCAAAGGTGAGACTGATTTCATAGTCTCACCTGTTCACTCCAACACAAATGTCTGTGACTGTGGTGGCAGTTGTGTTTGTGACCATGGTGGGGGTAACGGTGGTATTGGTGGAGGCCCTGCCCCCCGTCAGGCCTATTCCCAGTGTCTCAAGCTCTGACTGGGGCTGCAAGCTGATCCACGACTGCACCAGCGGCTGGTTTTCGTAGAACTTCAGGTCGTTGAGGTGGGACCCCAGGAGAGCTTGAACTTCACTGACTGTGAGTTTCTGGGAGAACAGAGAAGATGAGCATCAGGCAGAATGAACATCTGGCTTTAAACTAAATCCTATTTAATACACTCGCAGACACAAACACTGACCATGACAACGTTCTCGTCCAGGCTGGTGAAGGTGCGCAGGTCCATGTTGACGTTGGACGACACCAAACTCTGGATGAAGGTCGAGTTAGCACCAGCTTCACGCCAGAGATAAAAAAGAACAGCAATTAGTCTCACATTGAGACTTTGTGATTCAAATGAAGGGTTCATGTGTGCACTTATGGGGTGTGTCTGCGTACGTAGATAAGACGACAGGAGCTGGTAGTTGCTGGGAGAGATGACGGCAGAGTGTGTACTCGTGGGAAATGCCTGTTCAGCGATGGTGAAAAGGGCTTGCTTCTTCACTGTGGAGCACTTTGATATATCCAGAGCATTGGCATCTCTACAGGAGACAGGGAAAATAGAACAGCGATAAAAGAAATGACAGCAAAACAAACAGGAATAAAAACCCAAGAGCAGCCCTGCCGCCTTACCTGATGCTCTGAGTGGAAATAGTGCTGAGAACACTGACGTCCTGGGAGCACAGGTTGGGTCCTCTGAGGCTGTTCAGCTCCTTGCTGCCCAGCTTGTTGCCCTCCACGCTCAAATACTTTGAGATGATGCCGTAAGCCAGGCTTGACTGCCATTCCCCGTCCTCAGAGTCCATCAAAGAGGAGAGGCTGTCGATATCAGCGATGCTCCACGTGTTGACGTCATCCATAGAGGCCATGCGTGAGATGAGGCCTAAGAGTTTAACCTGGCTCTCGGGGATGGTGGACTGGGAACTGTACCCCTGAAAGGAGTCCAGAAGTGGAGGCGTTATCATCCAGGTTAAAGCAAACGTTTTTCATTGAATCGGGCAGATGCAGCGTCACAGAAGCGTTTTCTCGTGTCTCTCTGTCTCGTACCTCCCTCAGCTTGCTCAGGACGATCTTGCCATACTCATCCTCGTCCACCACCTCAGCGAGGGCAGCCAGGTTGTCTTTGACAACTTGGGCACTGAGACAGGCGTTAAACTGGTTTACGTCATAGATGAAGGTGATCGTCGGGTTGCTGATGGTCACCTGGGTGATGTTACTTGTGCACACGTTTGCTAAAACACAGTGAAACTTGTTAATTTCTGAAATCCATTTGAAGAAAAATGAAAGCAGCAGGTAACAAACCCACATATGGATGTCGTTGTATCTCTTTTGATGGACGTTTTCATTTCTTTCTTAAACCGTTTTCTCTTCTCTTTGCTTACTCTGTTATTCTTCAAGACTTTCAGGAAGTCCTCCAGGAAATGCATCTTGGTTTTCTAGAATGACAGAGGCATTAAAAAAGAATTTTAAACAGAAAAAAGAAAGCAGCAAGACGCCTTTCTTATGTTTCACTCACTCTGTCAAAGTTGTCATAGAATGTTGAGGTCAGATAGAGCGGCAACATATTGAGATCTTTCAGAGTCTGCTCGTTCCATGTTGATGGAGCTCTAAAGAGGGAAAGACAAACAGAGGGTCAAGCTGAAATTCAGTCCTGAAGAGGGAGGAGCGAAATGTCCTGATGACAGGATAGACGTACCCGTACTGCGTTTTTCCGCTCTCCAGAAAAGATTCCACAGCGGTCACCTGAGCGCTGGTGAGGTCTGTGCAGCTCATCAGCTTTGACAGGATGGACGAGTCGGAGTTCTTGATGTAGGATCCATTCAGGAAGCAGCACATGTTTCCCAACACGCTCACTGTATCCCGAGTCAGACTGGTGTTTGTTATACCCTAAAAAAAAAAAGCAGTCAATCTCAAAATTATGTCAGAAACTCCGTTTGTACATAAGAAACGTGTGAGAAGACTCACCAGGCAGCTCTTGGCATTAGTGAGGAGAGCGTCTCGTTTGTAGCTGAGGGGCGAGGAGAAGATGGAGAAATCTGCATTGCCCAGCTCTGTGAAATAAGCTCTGCAGCTGTTGCGTGGCACCAGAGAGTAACTGAAACACACAGGGATATGAAAACAATCAAGACATGTGACAGGAGAACAAACGAAGATCAGACTTCAAGCCCAGAGCAATATTTCTCAACTCACTCATAATAGAGCAGCAAGTCAGGAGGATAAAGCTCAAAGCTGGTGGCGTCTGACTCCTTCCTGATGTAGTTGTACATGCAGGTCAGCTGTGAAGGACAGACTCAAAGTGTCAGCTAACTCCAATCTAATTTGATGTTTGATTTCAGCTGAATTCCTTTCCTCATACCTGAGACTCCACCAGTGGGACCTTCTTCCTGCCCTTCCTCCGGCAGCCTCTGATCAGCTTTTTCACCTGCGACTTTTTCAACGTGCTCACGCTGAGGCATGTAAAACCTTGCAGCACGGATGACGATAGGCTGCGAGCAAACACACACATACACACGATTAACTGTATCGCATGTGCAAAGGTGGGCGATATTCAAGGTTCGCTTCTTCAGAACTCACTTGCTCACATCTCCCAGTTCTGCGGTTGCACTTTCTGATGCTACGAGACTAAAGATCAACTCAGCCTAGAACCAAAACACGACATGTCTGACTCAGGCGTGCTCACAGTCAAAGCTCACATGTCTTTTTTTGTCTGCATCCACCATACCTGCTGCTTTGTCCACTTCTTTCTGTTGAGATTTTTAAGTATGTTTGTGTTATTTGAGAAGCCCAGCAGCAGAAACGGAGGAATCTCTGTGGCCAGCTCATCGGGAATGTTCTCTACGATGGCATCACTGGTGCTGTTGACTGTTATAATCTGGGGGTCCAGTCAGATGTGAAGTTATTCACCATCCAATCACAAACAATCAGGGTTTATTTGTGATGCTAATCTGTTGTTTACTGCTGACATTTGAAGCAGACTTGTCCACAATAAATCTAACGTCACAAAGAAATAAAAGTGTCGTACCTGAGTAACAAAAGTCTGCTGGACAATTTTGGTAGAAGTCAGAAGGTGTCCTACGAAGGACGAGTGCTTGGATGCATCAAGAAGCTCTGTGCCGCTTATGGTGCTGTACAATGTTGATGGTATTCCCTTGACAAGAGAGCCCAGCAGCAACAAAGATGATGCGCTGTCAAGCTGTAGGATGGCAAATAAACTCAGCGCGCCTGGTCATTTAAAAAAAGCAAACACGAAGAAGAGCAGAGAGCAGCTACCTTAAACGTCCCAGATGACAACAGCACCTGGATCATGGCGTTGGCTTGACCCTGATTCCAGCCGTTCACCATTCCAAGTGTGCTGAGGGCCTTCATCAGATCCTGGGGCTTCATCATCATGAGCTGCCCGGTAGACAGACCAGTGCTCTGGCTTCCAAGGGCCATGATGGCGTTGGCATCAATGTTCTCGCCCAGGTTTCCCGCCAAAGCTGCTGAGATCTACAGAGGGCAAAATGAAGACCTACCCCAAAAAACCTGCACAGTTAAAAGTAAAGACTGCTGGTAGTGTTTGTACCTGCGGGTCCAGGTCTGTGCAGAGCGTGGTCAGGTTGTACAGAACTGCCATGGTTTCTTGTGGAGACAGCTGAGTGAACGCCGGACCAGGAGCCACGCATCGAAACACCAGAGGAAGGCTGCAGGGAAGCAGAGAGGGAGGAGACAAACAGTCATCTCCTTTCCTTCCTTCATTCATATTGTTGTTGTTGTTGTTGTGTTTGTAGCTTCAACATTCAAAGTTCTTTGTTCAAGCTCACAGTAACGGGTTGAAGTCGCTGTCCTGCTGGTAAACCAGCTGAGTGTAGTAGTTGCTGAGGTTGAGCGGTAAGGTGGTCTGGTTGAGCAGAGCGATGTTCACCAGGTTGACTGTGAACACCTGGATGGACTGCAGAGAACAGCACAAAGGCTGAAGGGCGCGCCTCTGTTAAATAGGTCACTAAAACACGTATCCAAGGTTTACCTGCTCTGAACCAAATGCTTGGAAATCCTCCAGAGAGAGGAACTGCAAAAAGAGGCCGATGTATTCTGCAAACCAGGCTGTAGAGTTGAGCTCTGGGTCATTGGAGTTATAACATCTCGGCATGTTTGCTGGAATGACAAATAAAAATCCTGCTTTTTCTGATGGAAGACATAGGGATAAGAAATAGATGTGGTGGTGTTCTGCTACCTGAGGTCAGGTACATCCTGATAGTGTTGTACATGTCTTCTCTCATAAAGTCTACAGCGCTGTAGTTGTATTCACCGAGAACAGAAACGCTGAAAAATAAAGTAAGGAAAGTTCACACAAAACTTAAATAAACAAGAATATCTTTTAATACTGATGTTGTACTACATACATCTTTTGGAAGGCCAGACAGGAGGTGTTGTATGTGACATTGGGACTGATCAGTCTCTTTGTCAGGAAGCCAAAGTAATTTTTAAGGCTGTGGTCAAACCATTTGTTGACCTCTGACCTCTTGAAGCTGCTGAGGGCCATGGGCCAGACACAGGGCAGCGTGGGCCGCCTCACCACTGCGGGGAGGGACTCCTGTGGAGAACACACCCAGGAATTACGACACCACAGCTAATGTGATGGAGACTCACTTCATCACCACGTGTGAGACGTACCGTCTCCAGGAACATCGGCGTCTCCATGTAGTTGTTGTAAATGACACAGAGCTGCAACTCATCGTCGACCACATCAGGGCGACGGAGGAAGTTGCCGAGATGCGATGGAGGCATTGAGTTCATCAGCTGGAAGGGAAACAGACAGACGTGTCCATAATCGGCGATTCCTTACACTCTGATCGACTGCCCGACACAAACCTGATGCAGTCTGTTGTCAGGCATGAGCGACAGGAAGGCAGTCAGATTAGGAAACTTGAATCCCACGAAGGAGTTCTCCACGAACATGTAGAAGCTGTGGTTGTAGTTCTCACCATAGCACTGTAGGGGTTTTGGTCCTGAGGCAGAGGGAAGGAGATGATCCAAATTCATCTCATCAGTCTACTGTGTTCTATGTATTTTGTCTTGGCTGTCTTAACTTAGAACAGTTATTACTGTGATTTATTATTTTTCATGAATTCAGTACTGATAAAGCTCTTTACCTTTCAGCATCTGAATGATGTGATTGTGAATTTCTGTCTGAGTGTTTTCGCTGAGTGAGGAGATTGTTGAGTTCAAGTCTTGAACCCTGTGATTAAAGAAGAATGAATGTCTGTCTTTTCCAGGATCCCTGTCCTCCTCCCCATGCACTCACCCCTGCCCTTGAATGCTACAGTTCCTTCCTGCAACTATCCCAAAGAAAGGGGCGACGTGGTCAGCCGACAGGTTGAACAGCAGGGGCTGGAGCCGGTTGTGGATCCACAGCAACACCACTGAATCGCTCACAGAGGGATCAGAGAGATTCGCTCTGTCAAAAACAACCTGCAGCATGGCTGGAATCACTGCAGAATGGAGGCTGTTTTGATGAAACTAAAGGACAAAAAATATCAGGGAATATATATAAATGTTATTAGTACAGCTCCATTACCAATTTAGAGTCTCAGGAAGTTTTACAGAACCTATTTGATCTTATATATTGTTTAAACTCACCATTATAGCAGGAGAGAAGTAATCAAAGAAGGCTGCCAGTTGTTGGGTTTGGACGTGATTCATCAACATGCTGACCTGGGCAGCAGATCTGAGTCCGCCAGGAGCAGAAGACACCTCTGCTAGCTGTCTGACTGTCAGATATGGCAAGGCTTCCATCTGAAAACACACGAATGACGACGCATCTAAGAATAAAGCAGATCGCCTCTGATTAAAGAGCAAGAGGACAGGCAGCAGGAAGTACCGGTGAGAAGTTCAAGTGGAGCATCTGCATGTCGTGGAAGGACACAAGGGCAGAGAAGGCTCCCAGGTTCTTCTGCAGCCAATCTCCACTGTTGTTGGAGTGTGACCCACAGCCAGGGTCTGCAGGATTAACAAATAAAAACAATGGATGAGATGCAACATTCCACTCCAAGCACAAAAATCCATATTCATCATTATTCTCAGTGTCAATTCAGAAAATATCTGTATATTCTTATATTGTTCGAAATAAAGCTAAACATAAATTCACCCCTGCTGTTGGACTGCAGCATAAACCCATCAAAACAGTTCAAGTTATACCTATGGAAGTTACACTGAAACATAGCAAGCCAATAAGTTACAGTGAACAAATTTAAGTAAATGTTGAGACGTACCTGTAATGTTAGTTTTGATCAGGTAAACCTTGATAAAGTGTGTGTAGACGGACACCTGCCTGGCACGACTCATCTTCTCCTTCAGTCTGCTGAAAATCTGAACACTGTCCAGGACATATGGCATCAGGGCATTAGTGACAGTCAAATAAAGGTCATTTCTGAGGACTGAGTGGGCTTACATGTGCTGGTAGGAGCGGCAGTCAAAACCCTTCGCGGTCAGAAATGAAAGGAAGTTGAAGGAAACAGCAGGAAGTAAAGGACGCAGCCGCTGACTGAACCACAGCTGGATGAAGGCGGGATTATTGAAGCTGTATGAGTTGAACGTGTCCAGTCGGACTTCTCTTATCGAGTCCAAAATCATCGTCAGGGCAGGATTTCTGGGGTCCAGGGTCTGTTGGGGAAAAGCGCCAGCATCTACACCTGACCAGGAAACACACGATGAAACACATCACTGCTTCATACCTTGTTGGCCAAGAGATCCAGAGCTTTGTCCAGAACATGAGAGGCTTTGGAGAGGAGAAGCTTCCAGACAGATGTTGAGCTGCTGGAGTTCCAGGTGCGATTGCAGGCCAACAGCCCTGCCAGGTCCTCCGCTGTCAGGGCCGACAGCTTCGCGGTGGAAAAGCAGAGCAACAACAGGTGAGTAAGGGAGGAGACAAAGACACTGGGATTTAATCAGGACACTTGTGAGGACGCTCTGCTTTCTCACCGAGGCACAGCCAAACTCCTCAACAGAGTAGTGACAAAAGCCTCCGCTCATCTGGCCACCGTCGAGGAGCAGCTGCACCGCCGTGCTGTTACAGGTCAAAAACAATGCTCACCGTCGCAACACTAGCTCAAAAAAGGCCACAGAGGCCAAAGGTGAGACTGATTTCATCGTCTCACCTGTTCACTCCAACACAAATGTCCGTGACTGTGGTGGCAGTTGTGTTTGTGACCACGGGGGGGGTAACGGTGGTATTGGTGGAGGCCCTGCCCCCCGTCAGGCCTATTCCCAGTGTCTCAAGCTCTGACTGGGGCTGCAAGCTGATCCACGACTGCACCAGCGGCTGGTTTTCGTAGAACTTCAGGTCGTTGAGGTTGGACCCCAGGAGAGCTTGAACTTCACTGACTGTGAGATTCTGGGAGAACAGAGAAGATGAGCATCAGGCAGAATGAACGTCTGGCTTTAAACTAAATCCTATTTAATACACTCGCAGACACAAACACTGACCATGACAACGTTCTCGTCCAGGCTGGTGAAGGTGCGCAGGTCCATGTTGACGTTGGACGACACCAAACTCTGGATGAAGGTCGAGTTAGCACCAGCTTCACGCCAGAGATGAAAAAGAACAGCAATTAGTCTCACATTGAGACTTTGTGATTCAAATGAAGGGTTCATGCGTGCACTTATGGGGTGTGTCTGCGTACGTAGATAAGACGACAGGAGCTGGTAGTTGCTGGGAGAGATGATGGCAGAGTGTGTACTCGTGGGAAATGCCTGTTCAGCGATAGTGAAAAGGGCTTGCTTCTTCACTGTGGAGCACTTTGATATATCCAGAGCATTGGCATCTCTACAGGAGACAGGGAAAATAGAACAGCGATAAAAGAAATGACAGCAAAACAAACAGGAATAAAAACCCAAGAGCAGCCCTGCCGCCTTACCTGATGCTCTGAGTGGAAATAGTGCTGAGAACACTGACGTCCTGGGAGCACAGGTTGGGTCCTCCGAGGCTGTTGAGCTCCTTGCTGCCCAGTTTGTTGCCCTCCACGCTCAAATACTTTGAGATGATGCCGTTAGCCAGGCTCGACTGCCATTCCCCGTCCTCAGAGTCCATCAAAGAGGAGAGGCTGTCGATCTCAGCGATGCTCCATGTGTTGATGTCATCCATAGAGGCCATGCGTGAGCCGAGGCCTAAGAGTTTAACCTGGCTCTCGGGGATGGTGGACTGGGAACTGTACCCCTGAAAGGAGTCCAGAAGAGGAGGCGTTATCATCCAGGTTAAAGCAAACGTTTTTCATTGAATCGGGCAGATGCAGCGTCACAGAAGCGTTTTCTCGTGTCTCTCTGTCTCGTACCTCCCTCAGTTTGCTCAGGACGATCTTGCCGTACTCATCCTCGTCCACCACCTCAGCGAGGGCAGCCAGGTTGTCTTTGACAACTTGGGCACTGAGACAGGCGTTAAACTGGTTTACGTCATAGATGAAGGTGATCGTCGGGTTGCTGATGGTCACCTGGGTGATGTTACTTGTGCACACGTTTGCTAAAACACAGTGAAACTTGTTAATTTCTGAAATCCATTTGAAGAAAAATGAAAGCAGCAGGTAACAAACCCACATATGGATGTCGTTGTATCTCTTTTGATGGACGTTTTCATTTCTTTCTTAAACCGTTTTCTCTTCTCTTTGCTTACTCTGTTATTCTTCAAGACTTTCAGGAAGTCCTCCAGGAAATGCATCTTGGTTTTCTAGAATGACAGAGGCATTAAAAAAGAATTTTAAACAGAAAAAAGAAAGCAGCAAGACGCCTTTCTTATGTTTCACTCACTGTGTCAAAGTTGTCATAGAATGTTGAGGTCAGATAGAGCGGCAACATATTGAGATCTTTCAGAGTCTGCTCGTTCCATGTTGATGGAGCTCTAAAGAGGGAAAGACAAACAGAGGGTCAAGCTGAAATTCAGTCCTGACGAGGGAGGAGCTAAATGTCCTGATGACAGGATAGACGTACCCGTACTGCGTTTTTCCGCTCTCCAGAAAAGATTCCACAGCGGTCACCTGAACGCTGGTGAGGTCTGTGCAGCTCATCAGCTGTGACAGGATGGACGAGTCAGAGTTCTTGATGTAGGATCCATTCAGGAAGCAGCACATGTTTCCCAACACGCTCACTGTATCCCGAGTCAGACTGGTGTTTGTTATACCCTAAAAAAAAAAAAAGCAGTCAATCTCAAAATTATGTCAGAAACTCCGTTTGTAAATAAGAAACGTGTGAGAAGACTCACCAGGCAGCTCTTGGCATTAGTGAGGAGAGCGTCTCGTTTGTAGCTGAGGGGCGAGGAGAAGATGGAGAAATCTGCATTGCCCAGCTCTGTGAAATAAGCTCTGCAGCTGTTGCGTGGCACCAGAGAGTAACTGAAACACACGGGGATATGAAAACAATCAAGACATGTGACAGGAGAACAAACGAAGATCAGACTTCAAGCCCAGAGCAATATTTCTCAACTCACTCATAATAGAGCAGCAAGTCAGGAGGATAAAGCTCAAAGCTGGTGGCGTCTGACTCCTTCCTGATGTAGTTGTACATGCAGGTCAGCTGTGAAGGAAAAACTCAAAGTGTCAGCTAACTCCAATCTAATTTGATGTTTGATTTCAGCTGAATTCCTTTCCTCATACCTGAGACTCCACCAGTGGGACCTTCTTCCTGCCCTTCCTCCGACAGCCTCTGATCAGCTTTTTCACCTGCGACTTTTTCAACGTGCTCACGCTGAGGCACGTAAAACCTTGCAGCACGGATGACGATAGGCTGCGAGCAAACACACACACACGATTAACTGTATCGCCTGTGCAAAGGTGGGCGATATTCAAAGTTCGCTTCTTCAGAACTCACATTCTCACATCTCCCAGTTCTGCGGTTGCACTTTCTGATGCTATGAGACTAAAGATCAACTCAGCCTAGAACCAAAACACGACATGTCTGACTCAGGCATGCTCACAGTCAAAGCTCACATGTCTTTTTTTATCTGCGTCCACCATACCTGCTGCTTTGTCCACTTCTTTCTGTTGAGATTTTTAAGTATGTTTGTGTTATTTGAGAAGCCCAGCAGCAGAACCGGAGGAATCTCTGTGGCCAGCTCATCGGGAATGTTCTCTACGATGGCATCACTGGTGCTGTTGACTGTTATAATCTGGGGGTCCAGTCAGATGTGAGCTTATTCACCATCCCATCACAAACAATCAGTGTTTATTTGTGATGGTAATCTGTTGTTTACTGGTGACATTTGAAACCGACTTGTCCACAATAAATCTAACGTCAGAAAGAAATAAAAGTGTCGTACCTGAGTAACAAAAGTCTGCTGGACAATTTTGGTAGAAGTCAGAAGGTGTCCTACGAAGGACGAGTGCTTGGATGCATCAAGAAGCTCTGTGCCGCTTATGTTGCTGTACAATGTTGATGGTATTCCCTTGACAAGAGAGCCCAGCAGCAACAAAGATGATGCGCTGTCAAGCTGTAGGATGGCAAATCAACTCAGCACGCCTGGTCATTTAAAAAAAGCAAACACGAAGAAGAGCAGAGAGCAGCTACCTTAAACGTCCCAGATGACAACAGCACCTGGATCATGGCGTTGGCTTGACCCTGATTCCAGCCGTTCACCATTCCAAGTGTGCTGAGGGCCTTCATCAGATCCTGGGGCTTCATCATCATGAGCTGCCCAGTAGACAGACCAGTGCTCTGGCTTCCAAGGGCCATGATGGCGTTGGCATCAATGTTCTCGCCCAGGTTTCCCGCCAAAGCTGCTGAGATCTACAGAGGGCAAAATGAAGACCTACCCCAAAAGACCTGCACAGTTAAAAGTAAAGACTGCTGGTAGTGTTTGTACCTGCGGGTCCAAGTCTGTGCAGAGCGTTGTCAGGTTGTACAGAACTACCATGGTTTCTTGTGGAGACAGCTGAGTGAACGCCGGACCAGGAGCCACGCATCGAAACACCAGAGGAAGGCTGCAGGGAAGCAGAGAGGGAGGAGACAAAAGGTCATCTCCTTTCATTCCTTTATTCATATTGTTGTTCTTGTGTTTGTAGCTTCAACATTCAAAGTTCTTTGTTCAAGCTCACAGTAACGGGTTGAAGTCGCTGTCCTGCTGGTAAACCAGCTGAGTGTAGTAGTTGCTGAGGTTGAGTGGTAAGGTGGTCTGGTTGAGCAGAGCGATGTTCACCAAGTTGACTGTGAACACCTGGAGGGACTGCAGAGAACAGCACAAAGGCTGAAGGGCGCGCCTCTGTTAAATAGGTCACTAAAACACGTATCCAAGGTTTACCTGCTCTGAACCAAATGCTTGGAAATCCTCCAGAGAGAGGAACTGCAAAAATAGGCCGATGTATTCTGCAAACCAGGCTGTAGAGTTGAGCTCTGGGTCATTGGAGTTATAACATCTCGGCATGTTTCCTGAATGACAAATAAAAATCCTGCTTTTCTTGATGGAAGACCGAGGGATAAGAAATAGATGTGGTGGTGTTCTGCTACCTGAGGTCAGGTACATCCTGATAGTGTTGTACATGTCTTCTCTCATAAAGTCTACAGCGCTGTAGTTGTATTCACCGAGAACAGAAACGCTGAAAAATAAAGTAAGGAAAGTTCACACAAAACTTAAATAAACAAGAATATATTTTAATACTGATGTTGTACTACATACATCTTTTGGAAGGCCAGACAGGAGGTGTTGTATGTGACATTGGGACTGATCAGTCTCTTTGTCAGGAAGCCAAAGTAATTTTTAAGGCTGTGGTCAAACCATTTGTTGACCTCTGACCTCTTGGAGCTGCTGAGGGCCATGGGCCAGACACAGGGCAGCGTGGGCCGCCTCACCACTGCGGGGAGGGACTCCTGTGGAGAACACACCCAGGAATTACGACACCACAGCTAATGTGATGGAGACTCACTTCATCAGCACGTCTGAGACGTACCGTCTCCAGGAACATCGGCGTCTCCATGTAGTTGTTGTAAATGACACAGAGCTGCAAGTCATCGTCGACCACATCAGGGCGACGGAGGAAGTTGCCGAGATGCGATGGAGGCATTGAGTTCATCAGCTGGAAGGGAAACAGACAGACGTGTCCATGATCAGCGATTCCTTACACTCTGATCGACTGCCCGACACAAACCTGATGCAGTCTGTTGTCAGGCATGAGCGACAGGAAGGCAGTCAGATTAGGAAACTTGAATCCCACGAAGGAGTTCTCCACGAACATGTAGAAGCTGTGGTTGTAGTTCTCACCATAGCACTGTAGGGGTTTTGGTCCTGAGGCAGAGGGAAGGAGATGATCCAAATTCATCTCATCAGTCTACTGTGTTCTATGTATTTTGTCTTGGCTGTCTTAACTTAGAATAGTTATTACTGTGATTTATTATTTTTCATGAATTCAGTACTGGTAAAGCTCTTTACCTTTCAGCATCTGAATGATGTGATTGTGAATTTCTGTCTGAGTGTTTTCGCTGAGTGAGGAGATTGTTGAGTTCAAGTCTTGAACCCTGTGATTAAAGAAGAATGAATGTCTGTCTTTTCCAGGATCCCTGTCCTCCTCACCATGCACTCACCCCTGCCCTTGAATGCTACAGTTCCTTCCTGCAACTATCCCAAAGAAAGGGGCGACGTGGTCAGCCGACAGGTTGAACAGCAGGGGCTGGAGCCGGTTGTGGATCCACAGCAACACCACTGAATCGCTCACAGAGGGATCAGAGAGATTCGCTCTGTCAAAAACAACCTGCAGCATGGCTGGAATCACTGCAGAATGGAGGCTGTTTTGATGAAACTAAAGGACAAAAAATATCAGGGAATATATATAAATGTTATTAGTACAGCTCCATTACCAACTTAGAGTCTCAGGAAGTTTTACAGAACCTATTTGATCTTATATATTGTTTAAACTCACCATTATAGCAGGAGAGAAGTAATCAAAGAAGGCTGCCAGTTGTTGGGTTTGGACATGATTCATCAACATGCTGACCTGGGCAGCAGATCTGAGTCCGCCAGGAGCAGAAGACACCTCTGCTAGCTGTCTGACTGTCAGATATGGCAAGGCTTCCATCTGAAAACACGCGAATGACGACACATCTAAGAATAAAGCAGATTGTCTCTGATTAAAGAGCAAGAGGACAGGCAGCAGGAAGTACCGCTGAGAAGTTCAAGTGGAGCATCTGCATGTCGTAGAAGGACACGAGGGCAGAGAAGGCTCCCAGGTTCTTCTGCAGCCAATCTCCACTGTTGTTGGAGTGTGATCCACAGCCAGGGTCTGCAGGATTAACAAATAAAAACAATGGATGAGATGCAACATTCCACTCCAAGCACAAAAATCCATATTCATCATTATTCTCAGTGTCAATTCAGAAAATATCTGTATGTTCTTATATTTTTCCAAGTAAAGTTAAACATAAATTGCCCCTACTGTTGGACTGCAGCATAAACCCATCAAAACAGTTCAACTTATACCAATGGAAGTTATACTGAAACATAGCAAGCCAATAAGTTACAGCAAACAATTTTAAGTAAATGTTGAGACGTACTTGTAATGTTAGTGTTGATCAGGTAAACCTTGATGAAGTGTGTGTAGACGGACACCTGCCTGGCACGACTCATCTTCTCCTTCAGTCTGCTGAAAATCTGAACACTGTCCAGGACATAAGGCATCAGGGCATTAGTGACAGTCAAATAAAGGTCATTTCTGAGGACTGAGTGGGCTCACATGTGCTGGTAGGAGCGGCAGTCAAAACCCTTCGCGGTCAGAAATGAAAGGAAGTTGGAGGAAACAGCAGGAAGTAAAGGACGCAGCCGCTGACTGAACCACAGCTGGATGAAGGCGGGATTATTGAAGCTGTATGAGTTGAACGTATCCAGTCGGACTTCTCTTATCGAGTCCAAAATCATCGTCAGGGCAGGATTTCTGGGGTCCAGGGTCTGTTGGGGAAAAGCGCCAGCATCTACACCTGACCAGGAAACACACGATGAAACACATCACTGCTTCATACCTTGTTGGCCAAGAGATCCAGAGCTTTGTCCAGAACATTTGAGGCTTTGGAGAGGAGAAGCTTCCAGACAGATGTTGAGCTGCTGGAGTTCCAGGTGCGATTGCAGGCCAACAGCCCTGCCAGGTCCTCCGCTGTCAGGGCCGACAGCTTCGCGGTGGAAAAGCAGAGCAACAACAGGTGAGTAAGGGAGGAGACAAAGACACTGGGATTTAATCAGGACATTTGTGAGGAGGCTCTGCTGTCTCACCGAGGCACAGCCAAACTCCTCAACAGAGTAGTGACAAAAGCCTCCGCTCATCTGGCCACCGTCGAGGAGCAGCTGCACCGCCGTGCTGTTACAGGACAAAAACAACGCTCACCGTCACAACACTCGCTCAAAAAAGTCCACAGATGCCAAAGGTGAGACTGATTTCATCGTCTCACCTGTTCACTCCAACACAAATGTCCGTGACTGTGGTGGCAGTTGTGTTTGTGACCACGGGGGGGGTAACGGTGGTATTGGTGGAGGCCCTGCCCCCCGTCAGGCCTATTCCCAGTGTCTCAAGCTCTGACTGGGGCTGCAAGCTGATCCACGACTGCACCAGCGGCTGGTTTTCGTAGAACTTCAGGTCGTTGAGGTTGGACCCCAGGAGAGCTTGAACTTCACTGACTGTGAGATTCTGGGAGAACAGAGAAGATGAGCATCAGGCAGAATGAACGTCTGGCTTTAAACTAAATCCTATTTAATACACTCGCAGACACAAACACTGACCATGACAACGTTCTCGTCCAGGCTGGTGAAGGTGCGCAGGTCCATGTTGACGTTGGACGACACCAAACTCTGGATGAAGGTCGAGTTAGCACCAGCTTCACGCCAGAGATGAAAAAGAACAGCAATTAGTCTCACATTGAGACTTTGTGATTCAAATGAAGGGTTCATGGGTGCACTTATGGGGTGTGTCTGCGTACGTAGATAAGACGACAGGAGCTGGTAGTTGCTGGGAGAGATGACGGCAGAGTGTGTACTCGTGGGAAATGCCTGTTCAGCGATAGTGAAAAGGGCTTGCTTCTTCACTGTGGAGCACTTTGATATATCCAGAGCATTGGCATCTCTACAGGAGACAGGGAAAATAGAACAGCGATAAAAGAAATGACAGCAAAACAAACAGGAATAAAAACCCAAGAGCAGCCCTGCCGCCTTACCTGATGCTCTGAGTGGAAATAGTGCTGAGAACACTGACGTCCTGGGAGCACAGGTTGGGTCCTCCGAGGCTGTTGAGCTCCTTGCTGCCCAGTTTGTTGCCCTCCACGCTCAAATACTTTGAGATGATGCCGTTAGCCAGGCTCGACTGCCATTCCCCGTCCTCAGAGTCCATCAAAGAGGAGAGGCTGTCGATCTCAGCGATGCTCCACGTGTTGATGTCATCCATAGAGGCCATGCGTGAGCCGAGGCCTAAGAGTTTAACCTGGCTCTCGGGGATGGTGGACTGGGAACTGTACCCCTGAAAGGAGTCCAGAAGAGGAGGCGTTATCATCCAGGTTAAAGCAAACGTTTTTCATTGAATCGGGCAGATGCAGCGTCACAGAAGCGTTTTCTCGTGTCTCTCTGTCTCGTACCTCCCTCAGCTTGCTCAGGACGATCTTGCCGTACTCATCCTCGTCCACCACCTCAGCGAGGACAGCCAGGTTGTCTTTGACAACTTGGGCACTGAGACAGGCGTTAAACTGGTTTACGTCATAGATGAAGGTGATCGTCGGGTTGCTGATGGTCACCTGGGTGATGTTACTTGTGCACACGTTTGCTAAAACACAGTGAAACTTGTTAATTTCTGAAATCCATTTGAAGAAAAATGAAAGCAGCAGGTAACAAACCCACATATGGATGTCGTTGTATCTCTTTTGATGGACGTTTTCATTTCTTTCTTAAACCGTTTTCTCTTCTCTTTGCTTACTCTGTTATTCTTCAAGACTTTCAGGAAGTCCTCCAGGAAATGCATCTTGGTTTTCTAGAATGACAGAGGCATTAAAAAAGAATTTTAAACAGAAAAAAGAAAGCAGCAAGACGCCTTTCTTATGTTTCACTCACTCTGTCAAAGTTGTCATAGAATGTTGAGGTCAGATAGAGCGGCAACATATTGAGATCTTTCAGAGTCTGCTCGTTCCATGTTGATGGAGCTCTAAAGAGGGAAAGACAAACAGAGGGTCAAGCTGAAATTCAGTCCTGACGAGGGAGGAGCTAAATGTCCTGATGACAGGATAGACGTACCCGTACTGCGTTTTTCCGCTCTCCAGAAAAGATTCCACAGCGGTCACCTGAGAGCTGGTGAGGTCTGTGCAGCTCATCAGCTTTGACAGGATGGACGAGTCGGAGTTCTTGATGTAGGATCCATTCAGGAAGCAGCACATGTTTCCCAACACGCTCACTGTATCCCGAGTCAGACTGGTGTTTGTTATACCCTAAAAAAAAAAAAGCAGTCAATCTCAAAATTATGTCAGAAACTCCGTTTGTACATAAGAAACGTGTGAGAAGACTCACCAGGCAGCTCTTGGCATTAGTGAGGAGAGCGTCTCGTTTGTAGCTGAGGGGCGAGGAGAAGATGGAGAAATCTGCATTGCCCAGCTCTGTGAAATAAGCTCTGCAGCTGTTGCGTGGCACCAGAGAGTAACTGAAACACACGGGGATATGAAAACAATCAAGACATGTGACAGGAGAACAAACGAAGATCAGACTTCAAGCCCAGAGCAATATTTCTCAACTCACTCATAATAGAGCAGCAAGTCAGGAGGATAAAGCTCAAAGCTGGTGGCGTCTGACTCCTTCCTGATGTAGTTGTACATGCAGGTCAGCTGTGAAGGACAGACTCAAAGTGTCAGCTAACTCCAATCTAATTTGATGTTTGATTTCAGCTGAATTCCTTTCCTCATACCTGAGACTCCACCAGTGGGACCTTCTTCCTGCCCTTCCTCCGACAGCCTCTGATCAGCTTTTTCACCTGCGACTTTTTCAACGTGCTCACGCTGAGGCACGTAAAACCTTGCAGCACGGATGACGATAGGCTGCGAGCAAACACACACACACGATTAACTGTATCGCCTGTGCAAACGTGGGCGATATTCAAAGTTTGCTTCTTCAGAACTCACTTGCTCACATCTCCCAGTTCTGCGGTTGCACTTTCTGATGCTACGAGACTAAAGATCAACTCAGCCTAGAACCAAAACACGACATGTCTGACTCAGGCATGCTCACAGTCAAAGCTCACATGTCTTTTTTTATCTGCGTCCACCATACCTGCTGCTTTGTCCACTTCTTTCTGTTTAGATTTTTAAGTATGTTTGTGTTATTTGAGAAGCCCAGCAGCAGAACCGGAGGAATCTCTGTGGCCAGCTCATCGGGAATGTTCTCTACGATGGCATCACTGGTGCTGTTGACTGTTATAATCTGGGGGTCCAGTCAGATGTGAGCTTATTCACCATCCCATCACAAACAATCAGTGTTTATTTGTGATGGTAATCTGTTGTTTACTGGTGACATTTGAAACCGACTTGGCCACAATAAATCTAACGTCAGAAAGAAATAAAAATGTCGTACCTGAGTAACAAAAGTCTGCTGGACAATTTTGGTAGAAGTCAGAAGGTGTCCTACGAAGGACGAGTGCTTGGATGCATCAAGAAGCGCTGTGCCGCTTATGTTGCTGTACAATGTTGATGGTATTCCCTTGACAACAGAGCCCAGCAGCAACAAAGATGATGCGCTGTCAAGCTGTACGATGGCAAATAAACTCAGCACGCCTGGTCATTTAAAAAAAGCAAACACGAAGAAGAGCAGAGAGCAGCTACCTTAAACGTCCCAGATGACAACAGCACCTGGATCATGGCGTTGGCTTGACCCTGATTCCAGCCGTTCACCATTCCAAGTGTGCTGAGGGCCTTCATCAGATCCTGGGGCTTCATCATCATGAGCTGCCCGGTAGACAGACCAGTGCTCTGGCTTCCAAGGGCCATGATGGCGTTGGCATCAATGTTCTCGCCCAGGTTTCCTGCCAAAGCTGCTGAGATCTACAGAGGGGAAAATGAAGACCTACCCCAAAAGACCTGCACAGTTAAAAGTAAAGACTGCTGGTAGTGGTTGTACCTGCGGGTCCAGGTCTGTGCAGAGCGTGGTCAGGTTGTACAGAACTACCATGGTTTCTTGTGGAGACAGCTGAGTGAACGCCGGACCAGGAGCCACGCATCGAAACACCAGAGGAAGGCTGCAGGGAAGCAGAGAGGGAGGAGACAAAAGGTCATCTCCTTTCCTTCCTTTATTCATATTGTTGTTCTTGTGTTTGTAGCTTCAACATTCAAAGTTCTTTGTTCAAGCTCACAGTAACGGGTTGAAGTTGCTGTCCTGCTGGTAAACCAGCTGAGTGTAGTAGTTGCTGAGGTTGAGTGGTAAGGTGGTCTGGTTGAGCAGAGCGATGTTCACCAGGTTGACTGTGAACACCTGGATGGACTGCAGAGAACAGCACAAAGGCTGAAGGGCGCGCCTCTGTTAAATAGGTCACTAAAACACGTATCCAAGGTTTACCTGCTCTGAACCAAATGCTTGGAAATCCTCCAGAGAGAGGAACTGCAAAAAGAGGCCGATGTATTCTGCAAACCAGGCTGTAGAGTTGAGCTCTGGGTCATTGGAGTTATAACATCTCGGCATGTTTGCTGGAAGGACAAATAAAAATCCTGCTTTTTCTGATGGAAGACATAGGGATAAGAAATAGATGTGGTGGTGTTGTGCTACCTGAGGTCAGGTACATCCTGATAGTGTTGTACATGTCTTCTCTCATAAAGTCTACAGCGCTGTAGTTGTATTCACCGAGAACAGAAACGCTGAAAAATAAAGTAAGGAAAGTTCACACAAAACTTAAATAAACAAGAATATCTTTTAATACTGATGTTGTACTACATACATCTTTTGGAAGGCCAGACAGGAGGTGTTGTATGTGACATTGGGACTGATCAGTCTCTTTGTCAGGAAGCCAAAGTAATTTTTAAGGCTGTGGTCAAACCATTTGTTGACCTCTGACCTCTTGGAGCTGCTGAGGGCCATGGGCCAGACACAGGGCAGCGTGGGCCGCCTCACCACTGCGGGGAGGGACTCCTGTGGAGAACACACCCAGGAATTACGACACCACAGCGAATGTGATGGAGACTCACTTCATCAGCACGTCTGAGACGTACCGTCTCCAGGAACATCGGCGTCTCCATGTAGTTGTTGTAAATGACACAGAGCTGCAAGTCATCGTCGACCACATCAGGGCGACGGAGGAAGTTGCCGAGATGCGATGGAGGCATTGAGTTCATCAGCTGGAAGGGAAACAGACAGACGTGTCCATGATCAGCGATTCCTTACACTCTGATCGACTGCCCGACACAAACCTGATGCAGTCTGTTGTCAGGCATGAGTGACAGGAAGGCAGTCAGATTAGGAAACTTGAATCCCACGAAGGAGTTCTCCACGAACATGTAGAAGCTGTGGTTGTAGTTCTCACCATAGCACTGTAGGGGTTTTGGTCCTGAGGCAGAGGGAAGGAGATGATCCAAATTCATCTCATCAGTCTAGTGTGTTCTATGTACTTTGTCTTGGCTGTCTTAACTTAGAACAGTTATTACTGTGATTTATTATTTTTCATGAATTCAGTACTGGTAAAGCTCTTTACCTTTCAGCATCTGAATGATGTGATTGTGAATTTCTGTCTGAGTGTTTTCGCTGAGTGAGGAGATTGTTGAGTTCAAGTCTTGAACCCTGTGATTAAAGAAGAATGAATGTCCGTCTTTTCCAGGATCCCTGTCCTCCTCACCATGCACTCACCCCTGCCCTTGAATGCTACAGTTCCTTCCTGCAACTATCCCAAAGAAAGGGGCGACGTGGTCAGCCGACAGGTTGAACAGCAGGGGCTGGAGCCGGTTGTGGAGCCACAGCAACACCACTGAATCGCTCACAGAGGGATCAGAGAGATTCGCTCTGTCAAAAACAACCTGCAGCATGGCTGGAATCACTGCAGAATGGAGGCTGTTTTGATGAAACTAAAGGACAAAAAATATCAGGGAATATATATAAATGTTATTAGTACAGCTCCATTACCAACTTAGAGTCTCAGGAAGTTTTACAGAACCTATTTGATCTTATATATTGTTTAAACTCACCATTATAGCAGGAGAGAAGTAATCAAAGAAGGCTACCAGTTGTTGGGTTTGGACATGATTCATCAACATGCTGACCTGGGCAGCAGATCTGAGTCCACCAGGAGCAGAAGACACCTCTGCTAGCTGTCTGACTGTCAGATATGGCAAGGCTTCCATCTGAAAACACGCGAATGACGACACATCTAAGAATAAAGCAGATTGTCTCTGATTAAAGAGCAAGAGGACAGGCAGCAGGAAGTACCGCTGAGAAGTTCAAGTGGAGCATCTGCATGTCGTGGAAGGACACAAGGGCAGAGAAGGCTCCCAGGTTCTTCTGCAGCCAATCTCCACTGTTGTTGGAGTGTGATCCACAGCCAGGGTCTGCAGGATTAACAAATAAAAACAATGGATGAGATGCAACATTCCACTCCAAGCACAAAAATCCATATTCATCATTATTCTCAGTGTCAATTCAGAAAATATCTGTATGTTCTTATATTTTTCCAAGTAAAGTTAAACATAAATTGCCCCTACTATTGGACTGCAGCATAAACTCATCAAAACAGTTCAACTTATACCAATGGAAGTTATACTGAAACATAGCAAGCCAATAAGTTACAGCAAACAATTTTAAGTAAATGTTGAGACGTACTTGTAATGTTAGTGTTGATCAGGTAAACCTTGATGAAGTGTGTGTAGATGGACACCTGCCTGGCACGACTCATCTTCTCCTTCAGTCTGCTGAAAATCTGAACACTGTCCAGGACATAAGGCATCAGGGCATTAGTGACAGTCAAATAAAGGTCATTTCTGAGGACTGAGTGGGCTCACATGTGCTGGTAGGAGCGGCAGTCAAAACCCTTCGCAGTCAGACACGAGAGGAAGTTGGAGGAAACAGAAAGAAGTAAAGGACGCAGCCGCTGACTGAACCACAGCTGGATGAAGGCAGGATTATTGAAGCTGAATGAGTTGAACGTGTCCAGTCGGACTTCTCTTATCGAGTCCAAAATCATCGTCAGGGCAGGATTTCTGGGGTCCAGGGTCTGTTGGGGAAAAGTGCCAGCATCTACACCTGACCAGGAAACACACGATGAAACACATCACTGCTTCATACCTTGTTGGCCAAGAGATCCAGAGCTTTGTCCAGAACATGAGAGGCTTTGGAGAGGAGAAGCTTCCAGACAGATGTTGAGCTGCTGGAGTTCCAGGTGCGATTGCAGGCCAACAGCCCTGCCAGGTCCTCCGCTGTCAGGGTCGACAGCTTTGCGGTGGAAAAGCAGTGTGAGTGAGTAAGGGAGGAGACAAATACACTGGGATTTAATAAGAACAGTTGTGAAAACACTCTGCTGTCTCACCAAGGCACAGCCAAACTCCTCAACAGAGTAGTGACAAAAGCCTCCGCTCATCTGGCCACCGTCGAGGAGCAGCTGCACCGCCGTGCTGTTACAGGTCAAAAACAACGCTCACCGTCACAACACTAACTCAAAAAAGTCCACAGATGCCAAAGGTGAGACTGATTTCATCGTCTCACCTGTTCACTCCAACACAAATATCCATGACTGTGGAAAATAGTGGAAAAATAAAAAATTTGTCTTCACAAACTGAATAATTTTAAGCCAAATTGCTGAAGTGTGAAACCACCCACCGTTTGTGACTGTAACATTGCACTATGGGAAAGAAAATGTTTTCAGAGATGAGCAGAATAATATAATTTAATATCACAAAAACGAGAATCACAGCAATCCAAAAAGAAGGAAACTCATATGTACTTACCTGCCCGCTGTATATGACACAACCTATACGACAAAGGATTTGTGTTAGTGATCAGAAAACCCTCTGATACTCCTGCTCTCACTGAACTACATACAGGTGAGGACAGCAACTGTTAACAGCGTTTAACAGACTCACCTGGAGGGATGAATCTGGATAGGGCCATCTTGGTGTACATGATCTCTCTTGCCACATCTAGAGGAACCATATCCAGGACCAGGTCCAGTCTGTCAACCCTAAATCAGCAGCAGATTGGAGATATTTCATCTCTCAGTGCATATGGACTGTGCAGAATATTTAAAGACACACAAAGATAGTTGAACTCACAGTGTTTTGTAGGATGAGCAGGAGAGGTTTCCCTGCAAGCACACAACCAGCATCATTAGCATCAAGCTGAGTGTGATTGATTATGTAGATCGTGTCTGTTTTTACCTTTTGGAGGAACACAACCAGGTCAGACAGGAACTGCGTGAATTTGGTCTTGTCGGGAGACTGAGGCAGGTAATTAAAAATCATGTTGATGACGGCGTCTTTGTCCTGGAGCGTGAGGTGACTTAGCACCAGCAACTCAGCGTTCTGTTTTGGCGTCAGCAGCTGTAGGACCTCAAGCTGGGTGGAAGAAAGGGAAGGAGATACAGATTACAGGTGCTAAATGGAACCTGGAGATCATCAAATCATGAGCGCAAGTTCAGCCTTACAGGATTGAAATGTGGGTTTAAGTCAAACATCTTTTTAACAGGTAAGAACCGTGAAAATGGACCCAGATTCTTCATCAGCCATTCTGCACTGCTGTTGGAGATTGACACGCAGCTTGGACCTGGATCCAATAAGAAGGCATTTAGAATCTCTCTCCAAACTTGGAAATGGCCATAGATTTGAAAATAATCACCTGATTGTGACAGGAAGGGCATGATGAACTCTGTCAAAACAACTTCCTGTTGTTTCCAGGTCATTTTGTCAAAGTGGTGGGAAAACACCTGCAGTCTGACAGTGAAGAAGACATGAAAAGTCACCACGTGTGGTTAAATCTGTCACGTGATGAAGGCTCTGCTGCCTTACATCTGCTGGTATGAGTGACAGCTCAGGTTCCTGAGGCTCAGGCAGCTCAGGAACTGAGTCGATGCAGCGGGCAGGAGCCTGCTTAGGCGGATGGAGAACCATCTTGTGATGACGCTCTGGTTCCTGAGCTGCTCATCTGACAGCAGGTTCAGGCGAATCTCTCTGATCACATCCAGAACTTCGGTGGCCGACGGAACAACCGCGTTCACTGGCTGTTGAGGAGATCAGATGGATGCATCATCACAGAGGAAGTTGATCTGGGCCCTTCAGAGGGTGAAATGAGACTGACCATGTTGGCTAAGATGTCCAGAGCCGGGTCCAAAGCCAGGGCCGACTTGGTCAGTAACAATTTCCAGATCATCCTGGAATTGCTGCTGCTTCCAGGCAGATTACACTTCAGGAGCGACGCCAACTGGTAGGCTGTGAAGTTCATCTGTTGGTGAGACACCATAACCCAACAATCACATGACCTGAGGCATTTGAACTGTGGGTAGACGTTCATTCCAACAGCTCTGACACTGAACTGTGACGAAAGCAACAATAAACTCACCTGTGCACATGCATACGTCTCCAAGGTGAAATTACAGGGAACATCCATGGACATATTCAAGTGGGACTGCAGGCTAGAGCTGTGGGCAGATTTCAAACAAGTCAGTATGACCGAATTTTTAGATTTCACTGATCCAAATTGGGAGAATCACATAGATACCTGTGGATTCCTCTGCATATTGTAGAAGCTGTGCAGAACAGGAAGAGTCTACTTTAACGGAAACAGCTCCGAGTAGGAATCTACACTAATAACTGAAAGAGAACTCACCATTGTACTGGGTCATTCGGCACTGGAAGGAGAAAAGAACAGGAATTTATGGAACGTTGCACTTTTTACAAGTGCTGCTGAAGATTGGCAGCTGAGGTGTTCATGACTAAAAAGCTCACCGTGATGTTGGCTGGTAGACACTCTGTCATGAAAAAAGAACAGTCAGTGTTTACATTGAAATTACTGTAACACAAAATAAAACAAAGAGACTGACCATCAGGGGTGATGTTTATCAGCTCATTAATGCCGTCCCAGAGGAGAGATTCCAGACGTGGTGGCAGAGACTCAAAGGCTTTGTACAGTCTCTCAAATCTGTCACAGAAATGTAAAGGAAAAAACATATTTATTGAGTTGATTTACAGGTCAACTAAAAGAACTTGATAGTTAATAATAGTCGAGTTCTTTCACGCTCACATGTGTCTGTAGATGCTGCAGGGTGGATCAACCTGAGAATGTGGAGTATTTCACATTTAAGCATTGAGGTCAAAGCCTTGAAATGTCTGGAGTCTCAGTTTCTAAAGCTGTTACCTCTCTGGCGAGCTGAACCAGTGAGGACAGGACCTTGGAAAGCCTCCTGTCTTCTGGGGATTCCAACAGGAAGTCGAACACGTTATCGATGATGACGTGCTTCTCAGGTGGAGTAGGAAGAGGCAACAGCAGCAACTGGGCCATCTGATTTGGAGTCAGGAGGTGGAGAACCTCCAGCTGCACACAACACAGAAGGAAAGAAAATTATTTGCAGTGCAGAAACGGCTATTTAAATTGCAATTCATTCAGACTTTCACGGGTATTCCAGATTTACCCCTGAGAAACTGGGATTGAGCCTGTAAAAGTCAGTGAGTGGGGCAAATCTTGAGAAGAAACCAAAGTTCTTCAACAGCCATTCTGTGCTGTGATTAGCTGAAGACACACACTGGGGGTCTGAAACACAAGTTTGATTTTATTTGTTAACAAAGTACATCTCAAGATAAAGAAAGGAAATCCTAGGTTCCATCTAAAGTCTGCAGTTTACCCACCAGAGCCGTTGCGATGCCATAAATGCTGATAGATGAAATATCTGTAGATGTTATGACTGTACACTGGACTGTTGTTCATAACGCTCATGTGATGGCCAAGGGTTTCCACTCTGCACGTACAAACCAGACAGCATGAAGCTGAGGTATTTAACAACCATTACAGGCTGCATTCACACACATTGTGCATTCACGTGCGCTCACATGGTGTGAAAGACCGGGCAGGTGAAATTCTTGGTGCTGAGGCAGGACAGGATGTCGATGGGTACGGCAGGAAGGAGGGGCAGCAGTTTGACCTTCAACCAGAGCGTGATAAAACTGGGGTCGTTCAGGTGTTCCTGAGGCAATGTTGGAGGCTCCTCCTCTGTAAAAATCTGACGAAAGTCCGAAGCCACCTCGCTGAAGTTCTACAAGAGGAGGAGACATCACACATCCAGCGCATTTAATCTCACAGGTCCGTGAAATGGAAGCATCGAGGTGATTTCTCTGTCCACAGCTCACCGCTTTGGCCAACTCTTTGACCAGTGAATTCAGACGTGCAGTGAGCTCGTGCACCAGCCTCATGGTGGTGGCCTCTGTCAGGGTCAGGTCGGTTCTGGCAGCGCAGTGCAGAACTTTGGCCACATTCACCACTGCATCAGTCAGCTGGAGAGAGCAAAGACAACACCGAGCTATAGAAAAAAGATCTTACTCTGATATGAATAAAGAAATAAGCACAGCCTCACCCCACAGGGAGCTTTGTCAAGTGTGATGCTACAGACATCCTGGACTACGGAGGTCTCGTTTTCCTCATTGGGGTCCATACCGTGATCAAGATAGCTGCGCAGAGAAAAGAAAACATGTTTGTATTCCCAACGTGTTTTATATGTCATCATAAAATATGCATAAGCCTGGATTAATCTATTTAGAAAGCAACATCATTTATAAAAGGTAACCAAAATGACCTGTGTGTCTAATGGAGGAAGTGACCTATGGTTCAAGGTAATTTCAAGGTCAATTCAAGGTTGTTTCACGTCCACGTCAAATTAGAAAAAAATAAATCAGCAATGAGTGAAAACACGGTTTCATGTCACATGTGTACATACAACACTCTGTGGAATACGAGTTTGATGTTTTCATGCATCAGATCTTCTGCGTTTGGGAGGAACCTCCTCAGCAGCGGCATGACCACCTGCTGGTACCAGTCCTCCACGTCGGTCACGTCGAACCTGAGGCCGACAGATGAGTTCCTTGGCCGGTACATGTCGGCCAGCTCAGACAGAGTCCAATTGAGGAGGAACTGGGTGAAGGTGGTGCTCTTGATTTCGGACACATTCCTCTGGAGGAAGACAACAGGTGGAGAGTGAATTCAGGTGGAGACTTCAGGGGAATGTGCAGGTCATACCTCACGCGTGAGGGTCACAAACTCATGAACGAAGCTTCTAATGGGCTTAAAAGCTGTCATGAATCCATTCACGACCTGTTAAAGGCACAAAATAACAAAGAAATCACCAAAATCAAATTAGATTGTCCATATTTATGCTTGAAGGAACATCTGGAATTTGTTGCATCCCATCATCATGACTCCCTCTACCTCTCTGAGGCCGCTGCGTAGGGACGTTGGGAGATCCACGCCGTGTGTCGCTGGAGGATAATGGGTGAGGGGGTACAGAGGAGTTGTCCATTCATGGCCGCCTCCAGGAAGGGCAGTGGGTTTGGGGTCGAAGCCCCCTGTTAACAGATTGTGGAAGATGAGCGTGAGGGTGGCGTTGTCCAAACTGGCTACCTCAGGCCTCATCAGCAACTCAGCCTTTTGCACTGGGGACAGCAGGTGGAGAACCTCCAGCTGACAGCAGGAGAAGCAAACGTTAGAGCAGCAGGCCCAAGAAAGACAACCTCAAGTAGAAGAACTTTGGTAACTCACTCCACTGAAAGCCATGTTGAGTGTTGAAAAATCCTGGAGTCGGGCCATGGCCTTGAACGCACCAAAGTTCTTCATCAGCCAGTCTTCACTGGTCTCATTCTTACGCACACAACCTGTAAAAAGATTAACAATGATTATCTATAAATCGCTTCCTAAAATCCTCAACCTTCATTATTATTGTTGTTGTTTACTGCCAGTGGAAAGTGCAGCATTATTGGACGTTTACCATCTACTCTGTCTCCAGACAGAAACGGGTACATGAAGAATGTGTAGATCCACTTCTGTCGGACTGGATTCATCTCAGAAAAGTCGTGGCTCAGCTCCTTTACCCTGCAATAGGGAACATGACGGTGAGAGGGCACAGTAGGCATAAATGGGGGCCTGGTACAGAGCGGGCTCAGACATACACAGTCTGGTAGGTGGAGCAGCTGAAGTTCTTGGTGCTGAGACAGGACAGGAAGTGCTTGGTGATGGAGTGCAGCAGCGGCTTAAGCTTGACCTCCAGCCACATTTGGACCACAGCTTCATTCTGATGAGGATCCTCTCTGGGGTTGAGGTGCAGAGCCCCCTGCAGGCTGAGAACCGGGACTCCCTTCATGCTCGACTTCTGCAATGTGATGAAATCAGGCTGTGGTGAAGACGCAAAACAAGATCTTCCCTATTACAGTAAACCTTCTGACAAGCTCATTTGATTTAATTTAAGTGTGATGAAAGATGAACAATAACAAACCACTTCAACCGGTAAAGCTACAATTTTTCATAGCGTCCTTTCGACTGTCCCTCAGTCACACACTTATTCCTGTACCATGAAGGTGTAGACGTCCATTGTTGCTTCAAGAGTTTGTTTCAGCCTGCGAAGGTGATCTCTGCCCGTGTCTGTCGATGGCAGGCCCACACACTGCAGGAAGGTCCGAGTCAGGTCTGGCCCCTTGGAACAACAAAGACGAGATGGGACAAAGAAATCTGAACTGTGATCCTTCTGGGATGATTTAATGTGATACATAAACAAAGATGTTTGTGTTGCTTTGAATTCCATTCATGGGTAGTTATCTCTCACCTGACTACATTTCGTTGCAGCAGAACAGGTTTGATTTCTGACACATCCCATCAGTGAATGGTTGAAGGACAAAAGACAACATAGAGAACATATTTTATCCTGCTGTGCCAATGGAAAAATACACACAAGCTCTGCTGGATCTGTGATAAATCTATGTTTTTTTCCCCATTAAACTTACATTTGGGCACCAGATGAACCTGGAAAAGGACAAAGAGTGGAGGAAATAAATCAGTCAAACATACAAACCTTTTAAAATAAATATTGAATTACGTGGTCACCATTTTTAATGCTTTTAGCTGTTTGTAGTTGCACACATGAAAGCATTATCTGGAAACAACAAACTAAGCAATGAACAAAACCTTTTCATTTACTGAAATAAACACTCTCAATATTAAACTTTAGGACCGCAAATGATAATACAGCATTTTTCTGGGCATTATCAGGTTTTTGGACATTAACCAGTGCTGAGTTTGCAGCAGCATCCCGCTGTCTGATGCTGCAACAATGATTTGTGCCACCAAATGCTGCTTAGACTTTGGTTTGGTTTAGGTTTATGTGTCTGATGATCCATGGGCCATCCATCCGACACTGTTTAACTTCACATTAGCGTGTTTGACCATGCAAACATTTGCACTTTTCAGACTTTTTGATCCCTGTTTGCATAATAGAGGTGCTGGGCCAGGCTTGCATAATCCTGCCTTCACTTTAACATTCACAGTTGTGTTTCTGCAGTTGAACTTCTGCTTCTCTCAACACCAGTATGGAGGCTCACTCGTTACTGGGGTAAGTGCTGGGCTCTTACCGAAGCAGCTCCATGTAAAGTACACCAGCAGGAACAGGTTCCGTGATCTCATGATGTGACAGGTCTCATGGGATGAGAGGACTCTGTGGTGAAACTCACTGGGGAGAGAATGAGAGGAAGCAGACAAACACCAGGAAGCACCAGTTAGAGCAGGCGTGTCGAGCAGGTTACATGTTTCTTTATATGCAAATAAATCATTCATCACTACCAATCAAATCAAAGTGCTTTCCGAAGTCATTCCATCAGCTAGCTTTTGTTTTGATGTCTTTATTGTTGTCATCTTGGATAGAAATCAGGGTGGGGTTAAAGTCAAGAGAACTTAATTGAACTTGACTGATGCAGAAAAAATGGCTGCATCAGTGGAAAGAATGCTGATATTCAACATTATTAATCTCCTCACAGAGAAAACATTGATCACACAAACAATACCAGTCAGCTTGAATCATTATGATAGAATAGTTGGAATGATGCACCTGATTTACTGCCTTAATGACAGATCGTTTCATACAATATACGACAAGAAAGATGACTTTCTGCTCAGTGTTTTATGAAGATGTTGCTTCTGCTGTCAAACTGTCAATTTTGCTTTCTCAGAAGTTCACTTTATTGTCTCATTTAGAGGGAGTTACAAAGAAATGTGACCCAAACTTGATACATTTAACTTGTGTGAGTGGAGGTTTTTTTCAGCAGTATCAGCCTCACCAGAGATGGTTTCCTAGTTAGTAAAACATTTGCTGATGGTGAAAATTTGGTTTGATTAGATTAAATCAATACATGAGACAGAATCAGCTGCACAATATCAAGTTTTGAATGTATCGCCTCATGCAGCATGCCCATGATCTGCATCACACAAAATGTTCCCAGATTTGAAATCCTGATGTTGACCCCGATCTGTTATCCTTAAAGACTGTAAAACCAAATTAAGGCTTAAAAAAACAAGCTGGATAAAGTTGATGAGGGGTTCTCTGGGTGGTTGTGAAATGTTAACACAACTAGTGCGATTGTTTACTGATGAACCATTCCCCACATCGCTAGAGTCTAAACTCTCCCCAGTTTAATTATGAGTCATGGTGAGAAATCCAGACAGAAATGTGTTTTGAGTTGTTTAAAAAGTCAAACTTACACTCAAATCGCTTTGTAATGCAGGTTAACAGGAATTAATTAACACTTTGACTGTTGAATAAGTGACTTTTCACTGGTTTTGACTTAACAATTCCAGCTTGTTACACAACTAAAAGAAACTTTTATATGTTTATTCATGATTTATTACAAATTTATATCTTCCTCCCTGACTTTTTCTACTTGAGCTCTAACCCTGTTTGATGAGCCATGTTTAGTATTCCCAGAGCTCTCATCTCCAAGCAGCACGTTGTTGCCTGAGATATCTCAGTTACAAAACAGAAACAGTGTCATCCCCTACCTGATATTTTCTCTTTATCTTCCCATGATCACCTTTACTTTAGGCTTCATTACTCTTTACACTCTCAATTTCAATAGGACCAAATGTGGCAGAATAAAATTATAGCACTCACCAAATCTTGTTTCTTGGCCCTTCAGTTGCGTTGAAGTGCCACAGTTCACAGATTCCTGACACCTGAGGCAAAGGTGTACCAGTAAGGGTGAGAAATCGAAAAACACAAGCGATGAGGATGGACTCCTGCTGAGAAGGGGAGGAACTTGTTCTTCTGTTCTGACACCACAGTTACAGAACCTACAGAACATTTCCAACACTTCTAATGCAGTATTTATCAATGTACAAACATCAAATACAGGTTGTAAACACCACAGAGATTTGTGACCAGTTCAAAGCTGATAGATGAAACACAAGTGACCTCTGCCGCGTTCATTGGTGTCCAAAAATGAGAAATAAACAAATCAGGACTAAGAGCGCAATATGGGGTGTAAGCATGTAAACCTTCCCAAAAACTCCACTTGGTTTTTGTGCAGGCTACACATCTGTGTGTATTTCTGCCTCTCTCTATCTCACACACACACACACACACACACACACACACACACTTGTATACAGGTGCAAACACAATCCCAAGTAACAATTAACTGATGAAATAGATAACACAATAATTTATAGTTGCTAGAGCTGCTTAGCGGCTGCTAAAATTCACATTACACTGGGAACTTATTTGACTGACGGTAACTTTTCAACATTTTTGCATATGAACTCGAGGTTTTATTTCAGCAGTGGGGTTAAAACACTGGTGTAGGTGTCAGGCTCCTCCACTTGGTGGCGGTACACACCCCGACGACATTTAACGCTTCACCGAAGAAGAATATCACCCAGTAGTTTGAAACAAATGTCACCCAACGTCTTCCACTCGGCCTTTGTGCAGGTGTGACTGAAATATCTGGACTCCCACTGGCATCGTGTGTAGAAATGGAGCTGCTGTGATGCCACATGTCTCTCCATGTGGTGGCTGTGCGCTGGAAACGCCCGGAGATGCAGCTCCGCCAGAGGTGCTTCCAGTGTCTAACATCTGTCAGGAACAGACAGGCTGCTGTCAAAAGGTGCTGCTCGACGGTGCAGGGGGACGTCAGGGTCCGGTTTGCGCCCAGCCCCACAGGTAAGGCCAACAATAAGGCTCTTTAAAGGGATCCCAGGCGAATCTTGACCTTGCCGTGCGCATATCCTCAACAGGTTGCTGGTTCGGTTTTTGCATCATGGAGTATGTGATCCGTATCGTCTGTGTTGCAGGTTTCTTGCACCTCGGAGGCCTCCGGACCGCCCTCTACAACTACATCTTCGCCAAGAAGTATGGGGGCTCGCTGGTGCTGCGGCTGGAGGACACGGACCGGAGCAGGCTGGTGCCTGGAGCTGCACAGTCCATCGAGGACATGCTGGAGTGGGCTGGTAACCAACGCTGCACCCTTCAAGCCAGCCGGCCGTTCGCCTGGTGACGTTGAGAGAACCCTGCCGAATGTGTTGTGCTTCTGCAGGGGTGCCTCCAGATGAAAGTCCCCGTCGGGGGGGTCCGTTTGGGCCGTACCTGCAGTCACAGAGGTTAGACCACAGAGGTTAGACGCAACAACCGGTGCCGTCACCTCCAGGCCCAGCAGGTCCGGGACAAGCTGGCTGAGGGAGTCCCACATGTGGTCAGGTTTCGCCTGGAGTCCGGTGTTGAAGCGTTCCAGGACATCATCTTTGGATGGAATCGTCACGACGTGGCGCAGGTCAGAGCTGAACCGATGTCACCCTCAGATGTGTTTGGTAACTTTAAATCAGCTTTACCCTCTTTTCTCAGGTGGAAGGTGACCCTGTGGTGATGAAGGCTGATGGATATCCTACCTACCACCTTGCTAACGTGGTAGATGATCATTATATGAAGATCAGTCATGTGCTGCGGGGGTCCTGTCGTCAAATTCTGGCTTGAGTCCTCAGAAGTGTATTCAGGCAGGCGCACTGACAAAGTTCACCGCACAAGATGAGACCAAACCTCGAAGTACCTTTTGACCTTGCAAGGGAGAGTCGCCCTCCGATCAGACACGTACTCTGCCGCGCTGACCCGGAGACTCTCACTCCACCCCAGCGTTGTCTCTTTTTATTAAATACAGACAAGGTTATACAGCAGGAGGCGTATCTTAGTTACATAGACTGCATCAGCTACACCACTCACAAAGGCGGGGGCAAGTTTATGCTCGCCGAGTCACATTGCTCATGTTTTGACGAACACAATTTTTACCACGGTACTGTATCACACAGTGCCAAGGCCCAGGGGGGTGCAGAGCCTTCTTCCACTACCTTGGAGCGGTTCTCAGCATGACAGAGGTGCACCAGGCCTGTCTCATCTAAACTATGCAGATGCCACACCTTATTGTTCTGTCCTCATTCTTACTAAACATGCATACACACAGACCCGTTCCCACTCTCCACATTCCCACATTTCACTTTCCCACTTTTAGTCCTCCTCGTGTTACACACGAAACTACTCTCTTCTTTTTTTAGAATAGCAATATAATAATAATGCAATTAGCGATATTTCACCACAGTCCGAGTGGCCCATCTCCACCTCCTCCTTTACCAAGCTCTTGGATGGAAGCCTCCCACATTCAGACATCTGCCGCTCCTGACCAACAAGGATGGCAGCAAACTTTCCAAACGGCAGGGCGACATATTCATTCAAAGCTTCCAGAGAGCCGGCGTCCTGCCGGAGGCCCTGCTGGACATCACGACCAACTGTGGGTCCGGATTCAACAGTGAGCACCACCTCACCAGAGAGAGAGAGAGAACCAGACCCGCTCTTCTTTAGAAGGACGGATCTGATGAGAGGATGTGTGTTCTAAGATTAAGTCAAACACTCCTGCGTGTAAGTACTCCTTTTTTTCAATAACATTTTACAAAACAATGGGCCTCATTCACCAATATGTTCTTAAGAATCTTCTTAGATTCTTTTTTAAGTTCTTAATAAGTTCTTTAAGAAAACCCTACGTCAGATTTATCAACGCGTTCGTAAGTCTCAGAAATGTTCGCAGAGAGCGTGCCAGGTGAGTGTAATTGACATGCGATTAGCATAAGTCACCGCCCACTAATGCCCATAAAAGGAGCTGCAGCAGGGCCCTGTAGACAGAGCACAAAGCAGCACAACGCCCAAAGCAAATCTTTTTAAAGTGAATCAAGACTTAGACTGAAATTGTGACAATAACGCATTTTATTCAAAAACGGGCAACTAATTGTGCTCGAAGGTGAACCGTGTGCCTGCAGTCTGGCCCCATCACTGCGTCAGGACGCACATCCTCACGGGGTTGTGACTGAGGGGGAAGAGGGACACCGCGCTCCACAGCGATGTTGTGTAGGACACAGCAGGCCATGATTATCCTACAGACCTGTAATGGTGAGGGAGAGTCATACGTTAGATGAATAAACGTAATCTAAGCAGATTGTATAACCTAAATAAATAATTACCTTCTCCGGTTTGTACAGCAATTTGCCACCTGCTTGCATCTGGTTGAATAAAATTTCCTGTGGAGTCTGAGGGCTGGTCAGTGGTGTCAACAGCCAGGGAGCCCGGGCATATGTTCGATCCCCTGAAGCCCTCGCTATAACTATAATCACTTCTCTCGGCTTCACGGATTTATTTTTTTTCCAGCGCATCAGTGTTATGCAGTAGTGCACCTGCGGTCGCACCCAAAAGGCGGAGGAAGAAGTTTGAACTTTGAAAGTGTTTAATTGTGAGAAACTGTTAAAGTCTGTGACAAAAGTGTGTGCTTAGGGGTTTTACGGTCTTAAAACCTGTAAAATAATTGTAAAAAATAAAGCTGTTTACTTCGCGGATTTCGTCTATCGCGGGTTATTCCCGTAACCCCCGTGATAAACGAGGGTTTACTGTATTGAATTTTATTGAACTGCACAAGAGAAGAAAACACAACCATGACAACATGTCGACACTGAAATGTGCGTAAGAGTACTCCTGAGTGTTCTTAGGATTTGTTCTTACCTACGCATAAATCCAGGATACGAAGAAATTCATGAATGCCACAATCTTCGTAAAATGTTCGTAAGTGGGACTTAACAAATTTGTTCGTAAGAACGGTTCGTGAATGAGGCCCAATAACTTTAAGTATAAGATATGCCTCCTGTTTAAAAAAGAAGTATTTATCTTTGAATATAAGTTCGTAAAACTACATGTTAACAAAAACAGGATTTCATCGGTGTTGAATCATGTTTAAAACACTTAAGTGATGCTCACGTTTTCCTTAATGCAGTATTGTCCCGTTCTTTGCATTCAGAGGTTTCAGTTATTATTTTCATGTGGCCTTATTACAGGAACAATGTCAAACGCCCAAGTGCCTGTTGGTGAGTCTGTGTAATTTTCAAGATCCCACGGGTCGGCTTCCTCTTCACCGTCTTTTTCACCTCATTTCTCGGTGCAGTGGGGCGTCTGGGGGACCAGCCGGTGCAGGTCGCCTGTCCTACCTGCCGTCAGACCGTTCTGTCTAAGGTGGACTACTGCGCTGGTTTACTCACTTACCTCTTCTGTACCGGCCTCTTCTTCTGCGGGTAAGCCCCGTATCATACTGTCTTCCGTGTACCTGCATTTATGAGGCTGTGC
Source organism: Lagocephalus sceleratus (assembly GCA_911728415.1). Lineage (NCBI taxonomy): Eukaryota > Metazoa > Chordata > Actinopteri > Tetraodontiformes > Tetraodontidae > Lagocephalus > Lagocephalus sceleratus. The sequence goes on from CAJVRN010000232.1 coordinate 14,948,835, forward strand.
AGCTCCTGATATCTGCTCCCATCTTCTCCAGATTTGTTTTGGGATGCTGTCTCATCCCATTCTGCGTGGACCGGCTCAGAAATTAAATCGATTTGAAGAAAAACGAAAGCAGCAGGTAACAAACCCACATATGGATGTCGTTGTATTTCTTTTGATGGACGTTTTCATTTCTTTCTTAAACTGTTTTCTCTTCTCTTTGCTCACTCTGTTATTCTTCAAGACTTTCAGGAAGTCCTCCAGGGAATGCATCTTGGTTTTCTAGAAAGACAGAGAAATTAAAAAAGAATTTTAAACAAAAAAAAAAATAGCAGCAAGACGCCTTTATTATGTTACACTCACTCTGTCAAAGTTGTCATAGAATGTTGAGGTCAGATAGAGCGGCAACATATTGAGATCTTTCAGAGTCTGCTCGTTCCATGTTGATGGAGTTCTAAAGAGGGAAAGACAAACAGAGGGTCAAGCTGAAATTCAGTCCTGAAGAGGGAGGAGCTAAATGTCCTGATGACAGGATAGACATACCCGTACTGCGTTTTTCCGCTCTCCAGAAAAGATTCCACGGCGGTCACCTGAGCGCTTGTGAGGTCTGTGCAGCTCATCAGCAGAAATGCAAAACACACCTGCCCTACCTGCAAGACTGAGCTGGGCGTCTACAAACGCCTCTAAATCAATTTCAATCAAATTTGTTGTCACATGGCGTCAAAAAAATCACAATAAATCCACCAGCATTTTAACACGTTTTTTTATTTTATAAATTGATTGATTTGACCTCATGCCAGAATATTAAATGCTACAAGTATGAACAAATAAGTGATTTAATTATCAGAATGTGCATTTATTAATCTCAAAAGTTCAGGCTAGAAACATGATTGCACAACCTCATTTTAGCAGCTCCATTTTATGATGAAGTCCTTCTTTTCTACCATTAAAGTGCTTGAGGAAGGATCCAAATTTAAAAGTAAATTAGTATCAAAGTTCTAAAAGAAAACATTTCAGAGCATAGATTTATTCATGTGAGATTTCAGTTGACCTAAAACATATGTACAGTTAGTTTCATTCAGAGCAAGATAGACAGTTTAGAATGGTGCATACTTTCCTTTTTAAATCTCGTTGGCTTATACCAGCATGCGCTGAGAAGTGATGAAGAAAGAGATGAGAGCGAGGAAGAAGAGGCTGATGTCAGCGCGGATGCAAGCACCATGACTACCTAAGACAGAGGAAAACACAAACTCACTGCGGGGATCAAGAGATCGCATGATCAAACAAGTACTTACAACTTTCAGAGCGCTCACCTGTGGTTGTTGCAGCTGTCGTGGTGGTGGTGGTGGTGGCGGTGGTCATACCCGTGGTAACAGCTGTGTTGGTGACCATGGTGGGGGTAACGGTGGTATTTGTGGAGGTCCTGCCCCCCATCAGGCCAATTCCCAGTGTGTCAAGCTCTGACTGGAGCTGCAAGCTGATCCACGACTGCACCATCGGGTGGTTTTCGTAGAACTTCAGGTCGTTGAGGTGGGAACCCAGGAGAGCTTGAACTTCACTGACTGTGAGATTCTGGGAGAACAGAGAAGATGAGCATGAGGCAGAATGAACGTCTGGCTTTAAACTAAATCCTATTTAACACACTAACAGACACAAACACTGACCATGACAACGTTCTCGTCCAGGCTGATGAAGGTGAGCAGGTCCATGTGGACGTTGGACGACACCAAACTCTGGATGAAGGTCGAGTTAGCACCAGCTTCACCCCAGAGATGAAAAAGAACAGCAATTAGTCTCACATTGAGACTTTGTGATTCAAATGAAGGGTTCATGCGTGCACTTATGGGGTGTGTCTGCGTACGTAGATAAGACGACAGGAGCTGGTAGTTGCTGGGAGAGATGACGGCAGAGCGTGTAGTTGTGGGAAATGCCTGTTCAGCGATGGTAAAAAGGGCTTGCTTCTTCACTGTGGAGCACTTTGATATATCCAGAGCATTGGCATCTCTACAGGAGACAGGGAAAATAGAACAGCGATAAAAGAAATGACAGCAAAACAAACAGGAATAAAAACCCAAGAGCAGCCCTGCCGCCTTACCTGATGCTCTGAGTGGAAATAGTGCTGAGAACACTGACGTCCTGGGAGCACAGGTTGGGTCCTCTGAGGCTGTTGAGCTCCTTGCTGCCCAGTTTGTTGCCCTCCACGCTCAAATACTTTGAGATGATGCCGTTAGCCAGGCTCGACTGCCATTCCCCGTCTTCAGAGTCCATCAAAGAGGAGAGGGTGTCGATCTCAGCGATGCTCCACGTGTTGATGTCATCCATAGAGGCCATGCGTGAGCCGAGGCCTAAGAGTTTAACCTGGCTCTCGGGGATGGTGGACTGGGAACTGTACCCCTGAAAGGAGTCCAGAAGAGGAGGCATTATCATCCAGGTTGAAGCAAACGTTTTTCATTGAATCGGGCAGATGCAGCGTCACAGAAGCGTTTTCTCGTGTCTCTCTGTCTCGTACCTCCCTCAGCTTGCTCAGGACGATCTTGCCATACTCATCCTCGTCCACCACCTCAGCGAGGGCAGCCAGGTTGTCTTTGACAACTTGGGCACTGAGACAGGCGTTAAACTGGTTTACGTCATAGATGAAGGTGATCGTTGGGTTGCTGATGGTCACCTGGGTGATGTTACTTGTGCACACGTTTGCTAAAACACAGTGAAACTTGTTAATTTGGGAAGTCCATTTGAAGAAAAATGAAAGCAGCAGGTAACAAACCCACATATGGATGTCGTTGTATTTCTTTTGATGGACATTTTCATTTCTTTCTTAAACTGTTTTCTCTTCTCTTTGCTCACTCTGTTATTCTTCAAGACTTTCAGGAAGTCCTCCAGGAAATGTATCTTGGTTTTCTAGAATGACAGAGGCATTAAAAAAGAATTTTCAACAGAAAAAAGAAAGCAGCAAGACGCCTTTCCTATGTTTCACTCACTGTGTCAAAGTTGTCATAGAATGTTGAGGTCAGATAGAGCGGCAACATATTGAGATCTTTCAGAGTCTGCTCGTTCCATGTTGATGGAGTTCTAAAGAGGGAAAGACAAACAGAGGGTCAAGCTGAAATTCAGTCCTGACGAGGGAGGAGCTAAATGTCCTGATGACAGGATAGACGTACCCGTACTGCGTTTTTCCGCTCTCCAGAAAAGATTCCACAGCGGTCACCTGAGCGCTGGTGAGGTCTGTGCAGTTCATCAGCTGTGACAGGATGGACGAGTCAGAGTTCTCGATGTAGGATCCATTCAGGAAGCAGCACATGTTTCCCAACACGCTCACTGTATCCCGAGTCAGACTGGTGTTTGTTATACCCTAAAAAAAAAAAAGCAGTCAATCTCAAAATTATGTCAGAAACTCCGTTTGTAAATAAGAAACGTGTGAGAAGACTCACCAGGCAGCTCTTGGCATTAGTGAGGAGAGCGTCTCGTTTGTAGCTGAGGGGCGAGGAGAAGATGGAGAAATCTGCATTGCCCAGCTCTGTGAAATAAGCTCTGCAGCTGTTCCGTGGCACCAGAGAGTAACTGAAACACACGGGGATATGAAAACAATCAAGACATGTGACAGGAGAACAAACGAAGATCAGACTTCAAGCCCAGAGCAATATTTCTCAACTCACTCATAATAGAGCAGCAAGTCAGGAGGATAAAGCTCAAAGCTGGTGGCGTCTGACTCCTTCCTGATGTAGTTGTACATGCAGGTCAGCTGTGAAGGACAGACTCAAAGTGTCAGCTAACTCCAATCTAATTTGATGTTTGATTTCAGCTGAATTCCTTTCCTCATACCTGAGACTCCACCAGTGGGACCTTCTTCCTGCCCTTCCTCCGACAGCCTCTGATCAGCTTTTTCACCTGCGACTTTTTCAACGTGCTCACGCTGAGGCACGTAAAACCTTGCAGCACGGATGACGATAGGCTGCGAGCAAACACACACACACAATTAACTGTATCGCATGTGCAAAGGTGGGCGATATTCAAGGTTCGCTTCTTCAGAACTCACTTGCTCACATCTCCCAGTTCTGCGGTTGCACTTTCTGATGCTACGAGACTAAAGATCAACTCAGCCTAAAACCAAAACACGACATGTCTGACTCAGGCGTGCTCACAGTCAAAGCTCACATGACTTTTTTTGTCTGCGTCCACCATACCTGCTGCTTTGTCCACTTCTTTCTGTTGAGATTTTTAAGTATGTTTGTGTTATTTGAGAAGCCCAGCAGCAGAACCGGAGGAATCTCTGTGGCCAGCTCATCGGGAATGTTCTCTACGATGGCATCACTGGTGCTGTTGACTGTTATAATCTGGGGGTCCAGTCAGATGTGAGGTTATTCACCATCCAACCACAAACAATAAGGGTTTATTTGTGATGCTAATCTGTTGTTTACTGGTGACATTTGAAGCAGACTTGTCCACAATAAATCTAACGTCAGAAAGAAATAAAAGTGTCGTACCTGAGTAACAAAAGTCTGCTGGACAATTTTGGTAGAAGTCAGAAGGTGTCCTACGAAGGACGAGTGCTTGGATGCATCAAGAAGCTCTGTGCCGCTTATGTTGCTGTACAATGTTGATGGTATTCCCTTGACAACAGAGCCCAGCAGCAACAAAGATGATGCGCTATCAAGCTGTAGGATGGCAAATCAACTCAGCACGCCTGGTCATTTAAAAAAAGCAAACACGAAGAAGAGCAGAGAGCAGCTACCTTAAACGTCCCAGATGACAACAGCACCTTGATCATGCCGTTGGCTTGACCCTGATTCCAGCCGTTCACCATTCCAAGTGTGCTGAGGGCCTTCATCAGATCCTGGGGCTTCATCATCATGAGCTGCCCAGTAGACAGACCAGTGCTCTGGTTGCCAAGGGCCATGATGGCGTTGGCATCAATGTTCTCGCCCAGGTTTCCCGCCAAAGCTGCTGAGATCTACAGAGGGCAAAATGAAGACCTACCCCAAAAGACCTGCACAGTTAAAAGTAAAGACTGCTGGTAGTGTTTGTACCTGCGGGTCCAGGTCTGTGCAGAGCGTGGTCAGGTTGTACAGAACTGCCATGGTTTCTTGTGGAGACAGCTGAGTGAACGCCGGACCAGGAGCCACGCATCGAAACACCAGAGGAAGGCTGCAGGGAAGCAGAGAGGGAGGAGACAAACAGTCATCTCCTTTCCTTCCTTCATTCATATTGTTGTTGTTGTTGTGTTTGTAGCTTCAACATTCAAAGTTCTTTGTTCGAGCTCACAGTAACGGGTTGAAGTCGCTGTCCTGCTGGTAAACCAGCTGAGTGTAGTAGTTGCTGAGGTTGAGCGGTAAGGTGGTCTGGTTGAGCAGAGCGATGTTCACCAGGTTGACTGTGAACACCTGGATGGACTGCAGAGAACAGCACAAAGGCTGAAGGGCGCGCCTCTGTTAAATAGGTCACTAAAACACGTATCCAAGGTTTACCTGCTCTGAACCAAATGCTTGGAGATCCTCCACAGAGAGGAACTGCAAAAAGAGGCCGATGTATTCTGCAAACCAGGCTGTAGAGTTGAGCTCTGGGTCATTGGAGTTATAACATCTCGGCATGTTTGCTGGAAGGACAAATAAAAATCCTGCTTTTGCTGACAGAGGACAGAGGGTTCCAAATAATGTTAAACTTAAATTGCCCCTGCTGTTGGACTGCAGCATAAACCCACCCAAACAGTTCAACTTATACCAATGGAAGTTGTACTGAAACATAGCAAGCCAATAAGTTACGCTGAACAAATTTAAGTAAATGTTGAGACGTACCTGTAATGTTAGTGTTGATCAGGTAAACCTTGATGAAGTGTGTGTAGACGGACACCTGCCTGGCACGACTCATCTTCTCCTTCAGTCTGCTGAAAATCTGAACACTGTCCAGGACATAAGGCATCAGGGCATTAGTGACAGTCAAATAAAGGTCATTTCTGAGGACTGAGTGGGCTCACATGTGCTGGTAGGAGCGGCAGTCAAAGCCCTTCGTGGTCAGAAATGAAAGGAAGTTGGAGGAAACAGCAGGAAGTAAAGGACGCAGCCGCTGACTGAACCACAGCTGGATGAAGGCGGGATTATTGAAGCTGTATGAGTCGAACGTGTCCAGTCGGACTTCTCTTATCGAGTCCAAAATCATCGTCAGGGCAGGATTTCTGGGGTCCAGGGTCTGTTGGGGAAAAGCGCCAGCATCTACACCTGACCAGGAAACACACGATGAAACACATCACTGCTTCATACCTTGTTGGCCAAGAGATCCAGAGCTTTGTCCAGAACATGAGAGGCTTTGGAGAGGAGAAGCTTCCAGACAGATGTTGAGCTGCTGGAGTTCCAGGTGCGATTGCAGGCCAACAGCCCTGCCAGGTCCTCCGCTGTCAGGGCCGACAGCTTCGCGGTGGAAAAGCAGAGCAACAACAGGTGAGTAAGGGAGGAGACAAAGACACTGGGATTTAATCAGGACACTTGTGAGGACGCTCTGCTTTCTCACCGAGGCACAGCCAAACTCCTCAACAGAGTAGTGACAAAAGCCTCCGCTCATCTGGCCACCGTCGAGGAGCAGCTGCACCGCCGTGCTGTTACAGGTCAAAAACAACGCTCACCGTCACAACACTAGCTCAAAAAAGTCCACAGATGCCAAAGGTGAGACAGATTTCATCGTCTCACCTGTTCACTCCAACACAAATGTCCGTGACTGTGGTGGCAGTTGTGTTTGTGACCACGGGGGGGGGTAACGGTGGTATTTGTGGAGGCCCTGCCCCCCGTCAGGCCTATTCCCAGTGTCTCAAGCTCTGACTGGGGCTGCAAGCTGATCCACGACTGCACCAGCGGCTGGTTTTCGTAGAACTTCAGGTCGTTGAGGTTGGACCCCAGGAGAGCTTGAACTTCACTGACTGTGAGATTCTGGGAGAACAGAGAAGATGAGCATCAGGCAGAATGAACGTCTGGCTTTAAACTAAATCCTATTTAATACACTCGCAGACACAAACACTGACCATGACAACGTTCTCGTCCAGGCTGGTGAAGGTGCGCAGGTCCATGTTGACGTTGGACGACACCAAACTCTGGATGAAGGTCGAGTTAGCACCAGCTTCACGCCAGAGATGAAAAAGAACAGCAATTAGTCTCACATTGAGACTTTGTGATTCAAATGAAGGGTTCATGCGTGCACTTATGGGGTGTGTCTGCGTACGTAGATAAGACGACAGGAGCTGGTAGTTGCTGGGAGAGATGACGGCAGAGCGTGTAGTTGTGGGAAATGCCTGTTCAGCGATGGTGAAAAGGGCTTGCCTCTTCACTGTGGAGCACTTTGATATATCCAGAGCATTGGCATCTCTACAGGAGACAGGGAAAATAGAACAGCGATAAAAGAAATGACAGCAAAACAAACAGGAATAAAAACCCAAGAGCAGCCCTGCCGCCTTACCTGATGCTCTGAGTGGAAATAGTGCTGAGAACACTGACGTCCTGGGAGCACAGGTTGGGTCCTCTGAGGCTGTTGAGCTCCTTGCTGCCCAGCTTGTTGCCCTCCACGCTCAAATACTTTGAGATGATGGCGTTAGCCAGGCTCGACTGCCATTCCCCGTCTTCAGAGTCCATCAAAGAGGAGAGGGTGTCGATCTCAGCGATGCTCCACGTGTTGATGTCATCCATAGAGGCCATGCGTGAGATGAGGCCTAAGAGTTTAACCTGGCTCTCGGGGATGGTGGACTGGGAACTGTACCCCTGAAAGGAGTCCAGAAGAGGAGGCTTTATCATCCAGGTTAAAGCAAACGTTTTTCATTGAATCGGGCAGATGCAGTGTCACAGAAGCGTTTTCTCGTGTCTTTCTGTCTCGTACCTCCCTCAGCTTGCTCAGGACGATCTTGCCATACTCATCCTCATCCACCACCTCAGCGAGGGCAGCCAGGTTGTCTTTGACAACTTGGGCACTGAGACAGGCGTTAAACTGGTTTACGTCATAGATGAAGGTGATCGTCGGGTTGCTGATGGTCACCTGGGTGATGTTACTTGTGCACACGTTTGCTAAAACACAGTGAAACTTGTTAATTTGGGAAGTCCATTTGAAGAAAAATGAAAGCAGCAGGTAACAAACCCACATATGGATGTTGTTGTATTTCTTTTGATGGACGTTTTCATTTCTTTCTTAAACTGTTTTCTCTTCTCTTTGCTCACTCTGTTATTCTTCAAGACTTTCAGGAAGTCCTCCAGGAAATGCATCTTGGTTTTCTAGAATGACAGAGGCATTAAAAAAGAATTTTCAACAGAAAAAAGAAAGCAGCAAGACGCCTTTCCTATTTTCACTCACTGTGTCAAAGTTGTCATAGAATTTTGAGGTCAGATAGAGCGGCAACATATTGAGATCTTTCAGAGTCTGCTCGTTCCATGTTGATGGAGTTCTAAAGAGGGAAAGACAAACAGAGGGTCAAGCTGAAATTCAGTCCTGACGAGGGAGGAGCTAAATGTCCTGATGACAGGATAGACGTACCCGTACTGCGTTTTTCCGCTCTCCAGAAAAGATTCCACAGCCGTCACCTGAGCGCTGGTGAGGTCTGTGCAGCTCATCAGCTGTGACAGGATGGACGAGTCAGAGTTCTTGATGTAGGATCCATTCAGGAAGCAGCACATGTTTCCCAACACGCTCACTGTATCCCGAGTCAGACTGGTGTTTGTTATACCCTAAAAAAAAAAAAAAGCAGTCAATCTCAAAATTATGTCAGAAACTCCGTTTGTAAATAAGAAACGTGTGAGAAGACTCACCAGGCAGCTCTTGGCATTAGTGAGGAGAGCGTCTCGTTTGTAGCTGAGGGGCGAGGAGAAGATGGAGAAATCTGCATTGCCCAGCTCTGTGAAATAAGCTCTGCAGCTGTTCCGTGGCACCAGAGAGAAACTGAAACACACGGGGATATGAAAACAATCAAGACATGTGACAGGAGAACAAACGAAGATCAGACTTCAAGCCCAGAGCAATATTTCTCAACTCACTCATAATAGAGCAGCAAGTCAGGAGGATAAAGCTCAAAGCTGGTGGCGTCTGACTCCTTCCTGATGTAGTTGTACATGCAGGTCAGCTGTGAAGGACAGACTCAAAGTGTCAGCTAACTCCAATCTAATTTGATGTTTGTTTCAGCTGAATTCCTTTCCTCATACCTGAGACTCCACCAGTGGGACCTTCTTCCTGCCCTTCCTCCGACAGCCTCTGATCAGCTTTTTCACCTGCGACTTTTTCAACGTGCTCACGCTGAGGCACGTAAAACCTTGCAGCACAGATGACGATAGGCTGCGAGCAAACACACACACACAATTAACTGTATCGCATGTGCAAAGGTGGGCGATATTCAAGGTTCGCTTCTTCAGAACTCACTTGCTCACATCTCCCAGTTCTGCGGTTGCACTTTCTGATGCTACGAGACTAAAGATCAACTCAGCCTAAAACCAAAACACGACATGTCTGTCTCAGGCGTGCTCACAGTCAAAGCTCACATGACTTTTTTTGTCTGCGTCCACCATACCTGCTGCTTTGTCCACTTCTTTCTGTTGAGATTTTTAAGTATGTTTGTGTTATTTGAGAAGCCCAGCAGCAGAACCGGAGGAATCTCTGTGGCCAGCTCATCGGGAATGTTCTCTACGATGGCATCACTGGTGCTGTTGACTGTTATAATCTGGGGGTCCAGTCAGATGTGAAGTTATTCACCATCCAATCACAAACAATCAGGGTTTATTTGTGATGCTAATCTGTTGTTTACTGGTGACATTTGAAGCAGACTTGTCCACAATAAATCTAACGTCACAAAGAAATAAAAGTGTCGTACCTGAGTAACAAAAGTCTGCTGGACAATTTTGGTAGAAGTCAGAAGGTGTCCTACGAAGGACGAGTGCTTGGATGCATCAAGAAGCTCTGTGCCGCTTATGTTGCTGTACAATGTTGATGGTATTCCCTTGACAACAGAGCCCAGCAGCAACAAAGATGATGCGCTATCAAGCTGTAGGATGGCAAATCAACTCAGCACGCCTGGTCATTTAAAAAAAGCAAACACGAAGAAGAGCAGAGAGCAGCTACCTTAAACGTCCCAGATGACAACAGCACCTTGATCATGCCGTTGGCTTGACCCTGATTCCAGCCGTTCACCATTCCAAGTGTGCTGAGGGCCTTCATCAGATCCTGGGGCTTCATCATCATGAGCTGCCCAGTAGACAGACCAGTGCTCTGGTTGCCAAGGGCCATGATGGCGTTGGCATCAATGTTCTCGCCCAGGTTTCCCGCCAAAGCTGCTGAGATCTACAGAGGGCAAAATGAAGACCTACCCCAAAAGACCTGCACAGTTAAAAGTAAAGACTGCTGGTAGTGTTTGTACCTGCGGGTCCAGGTCTGTGCAGAGCGTGGTCAGGTTGTACAGAACTGCCATGGTTTCTTGTGGAGACAGCTGAGTGAACGCCGGACCAGGAGCCACGCATCGAAACACCAGAGGAAGGCTGCAGGGAAGCAGAGAGGGAGGAGACAAACAGTCATCTCCTTTCCTTCCTTCATTCATATTGTTGTTGTTGTTGTTGTGTTTGTAGCTTCAACATTCAAAGTTCTTTGTTCGAGCTCACAGTAACGGGTTGAAGTCGCTGTCCTGCTGGTAAACCAGCTGAGTGTAGTAGTTGCTGAGGTTGAGCGGTAAGGTGGTCTGGTTGAGCAGAGCGATGTTCACCAGGTTGACTGTGAACACCTGGATGGACTGCAGAGAACAGCACAAAGGCTGAAGGGCGCGCCTCTGTTAAATAGGTCACTAAAACACGTATCCAAGGTTTACCTGCTCTGAACCAAATGCTTGGAGATCCTCCACAGAGAGGAACTGCAAAAAGAGGCCGATGTATTCTGCAAACCAGGCTGTAGAGTTGAGCTCTGGGTCATTGGAGTTATAACATCTCGGCATGTTTGCTGGAAGGACAAATAAAAATCCTGCTTTTGCTGACAGAGGACAGAGGGTTCCAAGTAATGTTAAACTTAAATTGCCCCTGCTGTTGGACTGCAGCATAAACCCACCCAAACAGTTCAAGTTATACCAATGGAAGTTATACTGAAACATAGCAAGCCAATAAGTTACGCTGAACAAATTTAAGTAAATGTTGAGACGTACCTGTAATGTTAGTGTTGATCAGGTAAACCTTGATGAAGTGTGTGTAGACGGACACCTGCCTGGCACGACTCATCTTCTCCTTCAGTCTGCTGAAAATCTGAACACTGTCCAGGACATAAGGCATCAGGGCATTAGTGACAGTCAAATAAAGGTCATTTCTGAGGACTGAGTGGGCTCACATGTGCTGGTAGGAGCGGCAGTCAAAGCCCTTCGTGGTCAGAAATGAAAGGAAGTTGGAGGAAACAGCAGGAAGTAAAGGACGCAGCCGCTGACTGAACCACAGCTGGATGAAGGCGGGATTATTGAAGCTGTATGAGTCGAACGTGTCCAGTCGGACTTCTCTTATCGAGTCCAAAATCATCGTCAGGGCAGGATTTCTGGGGTCCAGGGTCTGTTGGGGAAAAGCGCCAGCATCTACACCTGACCAGGAAACACACGATGAAACACATCACTGCTTCATACCTTGTTGGCCAAGAGATCCAGAGCTTTGTCCAGAACATGAGAGGCTTTGGAGAGGAGAAGCTTCCAGACAGATGTTGAGCTGCTGGAGTTCCAGGTGCGATTGCAGGCCAACAGCCCTGCCAGGTCCTCCGCTGTCAGGGCCGACAGCTTCGCGGTGGAAAAGCAGAGCAACAACAGGTGAGTAAGGGGAGGAGACAAAGACACTGGGATTTAATCAGGACACTTGTGAGGACGCTCTGCTTTCTCACCGAGGCACAGCCAAACTCCTCAACAGAGTAGTGACAAAAGCCTCCGCTCATCTGGCCACCGTCGAGGAGCAGCTGCACCGCCGTGCTGTTACAGGTCAAAAACAACGCTCACCGTCACAACACTCGCTCAAAAAAGTCCACAGAGGCCAAAGGTGAGACTGATTTCATCGTCTCACCTGTTCACTCCAACACAAATGTCTGTGACTGTGGTGGCAGTTGTGTTTGTGACCACGGGGGGGGTAACGGTGGTATTTGTGGAGGCCCTGCCCCCCGTCAGGCCTATTCCCAGTGTCTCAAGCTCTGACTGGGGCTGCAAGCTGATCCACGACTGCACCAGCGGCTGGTTTTCGTAGAACTTCAGGTCGTCGAGGTTGGACCCCAGGAGAGCTTGAACTTCACTGACTGTGAGATTCTGGGAGAACAGAGAAGATGAGCATCAGGCAGAATGAACGTCTGGCTTTAAACTAAATCCTATTTAATACACTCGCAGACACAAACACTGACCATGACAACGTTCTCGTCCAGGCTGGTGAAGGTGCGCAGGTCCATGTTGACGTTGGACGACACCAAACTCTGGATGAAGGTCGAGTTAGCACCAGCTTCACCCCAGAGATGAAAAAGAACAGCAATTAGTCTCACATTGAGACTTTGTGATTCAAATGAAGGGTTCATGCGTGCACTTATGGGGTGTGTCTGCGTACGTAGATAAGACGACAGGAGCTGGTAGTTGCTGGGAGAGATGACGGCAGAGTGTGTACTCGTGGGAAATGCCTGTTCAGCGATGGTGAAAAGGGCTTGCCTCTTCACTGTGGAGCACTTTGATATATCCAGAGCATTGGCATCTCTACAGGAGACAGGGAAAATAGAACAGCGATAAAAGAAATGACAGCAAAACAAACAGGAATAAAAACCCAAGAGCAGCCCTGCCGCCTTACCTGATGCTCTGAGTGGAAATAGTGCTGAGAACACTGACGTCCTGGGAGCACAGGTTGGGTCCTCTGAGGCTGTTGAGCTCCTTGCTGCCCAGCTTGTTGCCCTCCACGCTCAAATACTTTGAGATGATGGCGTTAGCCAGGCTCGACTGCCATTCCCCGTCTTCAGAGTCCATCAAAGAGGAGAGGGTGTCGATCTCAGCGATGCTCCACGTGTTGATGTCATCCATAGAGGCCATGCGTGAGATGAGGCCTAAGAGTTTAACCTGGCTCTCGGGGATGGTGGACTGGGAACTGTACCCCTGAAAGGAGTCCAGAAGAGGAGGCTTTATCATCCAGGTTAAAGCAAACGTTTTTCATTGAATCGGGCAGATGCAGCGTCACAGAAGCGTTTTCTCGTGTCTCTCTGTCTCGTACCTCCCTCAGCTTGCTCAGGACGATCTTGCCATACTCATCCTCGTCCACCACCTCAGCGAGGGCAGCCAGGTTGTCTTTGACAACTTGGGCACTGAGACAGGCGTTAAACTGGTTTACGTCATAGATGAAGGTGATCGTCGGGTTGCTGATGGTCACCTGGGTGATGTTACTTGTGCACACGTTTGCTAAAACACAGTGAAACTTGTTAATTTGGGAAGTCCATTTGAAGAAAAATGAAAGCAGCAGGTAACAAACCCACATATGGATGTCGTTGTATTTCTTTTGATGGACGTTTTCATTTCTTTCTTAAACTGTTTTCTCTTCTCTTTGCTCACTCTGTTATTCTTCAAGACTTTCAGGAAGTCCTCCAGGAAATGCATCTTGGTTTTCTAGAATGACAGAGGCATTAAAAAAGAATTTTCAACAGAAAAAAGAAAGCAGCAAGACGCCTTTCCTATTTTCACTCACTGTGTCAAAGTTGTCATAGAATGTTGAGGTCAGATAGAGCGGCAACATATTGAGATCTTTCAGAGTCTGCTCGTTCCATGTTGATGGAGCTCTAAAGAGGGAAAGACAAACAGAGGGTCAAGCTGAAATTCAGTCCTGACGAGGGAGGAGCTAAATGTCCTGATGACAGGATAGACGTACCCGTACTGCGTTTTTCCGCTCTCCAGAAAAGATTCCACAGCCGTCACCTGAGCGCTGGTGAGGTCTGTGCAGCTCATCAGCTGTGACAGGATGGACGAGTCAGAGTTCTTGATGTAGGATCCATTCAGGAAGCAGCACATGTTTCCCAACACGCTCACTGTATCCCGAGTCAGACTGGTGTTTGTTATACCCTAAAAAAAAAAAAAAGCAGTCAATCTCAAAATTATGTCAGAAACTCCGTTTGTAAATAAGAAACGTGTGAGAAGACTCACCAGGCAGCTCTTGGCATTAGTGAGGAGAGCGTCTCGTTTGTAGCTGAGGGGCGAGGAGAAGATGGAGAAATCTGCATTGCCCAGCTCTGTGAAATAAGCTCTGCAGCTGTTCCGTGGCACCAGAGAGTAACTGAAACACACGGGGATATGAAAACAATCAAGACATGTGACAGGAGAACAAACGAAGATCAGACTTCAAGCCCAGAGCAATATTTCTCAACTCACTCATAATAGAGCAGCAAGTCAGGAGGATAAAGCTCAAAGCTGGTGGCGTCTGACTCCTTCCTGATGTAGTTGTACATGCAGGTCAGCTGTGAAGGACAGACTCAAAGTGTCAGCTAACTCCAATCTAATTTGATGTTTGTTTCAGCTGAATTCCTTTCCTCATACCTGAGACTCCACCAGTGGGACCTTCTTCCTGCCCTTCCTCCGACAGCCTCTGATCAGCTTTTTCACCTGCGACTTTTTCAACGTGCTCACGCTGAGGCACGTAAAACCTTGCAGCACAGATGACGATAGGCTGCGAGCAAACACACACACACAATTAACTGTATCGCATGTGCAAAGGTGGGCGATATTCAAGGTTCGCTTCTTCAGAACTCACTTGCTCACATCTCCCAGTTCTGCGGTTGCACTTTCTGATGCTACGAGACTAAAGATCAACTCAGCCTAAAACCAAAACACGACATGTCTGTCTCAGGCGTGCTCACAGTCAAAGCTCACATGACTTTTTTTGTCTGCGTCCACCATACCTGCTGCTTTGTCCACTTCTTTCTGTTGAGATTTTTAAGTATGTTTGTGTTATTTGAGAAGCCCAGCAGCAGAACCGGAGGAATCTCTGTGGCCAGCTCATCGGGAATGTTCTCTACGATGGCATCACTGGTGCTGTTGACTGTTATAATCTGGGGGTCCAGTCAGATGTGAAGTTATTCACCATCCAATCACAAACAATCAGGGTTTATTTGTGATGCTAATCTGTTGTTTACTGGTGACATTTGAAGCAGACTTGTCCACAATAAATCTAACGTCAGAAAGAAATAAAAGTGTCGTACCTGAGTAACAAAAGTCTGCTGGACAATTTTGGTAGAAGTCAGAAGGTGTCCTACGAAGGACGAGTGCTTGGATGCATCAAGAAGCTCTGTGCCGCTTATGTTGCTGTACAATGTTGATGGTATTCCCTTGACAACAGAGCCCAGCAGCAACAAAGATGATGCGCTATCAAGCTGTAGGATGGCAAATCAACTCAGCACGCCTGGTCATTTAAAAAAAGCAAACACGAAGAAGAGCAGAGAGCAGCTACCTTAAACGTCCCAGATGACAACAGCACCTTGATCATGCCGTTGGCTTGACCCTGATTCCAGCCGTTCACCATTCCAAGTGTGCTGAGGGCCTTCATCAGATCCTGGGGCTTCATCATCATGAGCTGCCCAGTAGACAGACCAGTGCTCTGGTTGCCAAGGGCCATGATGGCGTTGGCATCAATGTTCTCGCCCAGGTTTCCCGCCAAAGCTGCTGAGATCTACAGAGGGCAAAATGAAGACCTACCCCAAAAGACCTGCACAGTTAAAAGTAAAGACTGCTGGTAGTGTTTGTACCTGCGGGTCCAGGTCTGTGCAGAGCGTGGTCAGGTTGTACAGAACTGCCATGGTTTCTTGTGGAGACAGCTGAGTGAACGCCGGACCAGGAGCCACGCATCGAAACACCAGAGGAAGGCTGCAGGGAAGCAGAGAGGGAGGAGACAAACAGTCATCTCCTTTCCTTCCTTCATTCATATTGTTGTTGTTGTTGTTGTGTTTGTAGCTTCAACATTCAAAGTTCTTTGTTCAAGCTCACAGTAACGGGTTGAAGTCGCTGTCCTGCTGGTAAACCAGCTGAGTGTAGTAGTTGCTGAGGTTGAGCGGTAAGGTGGTCTGGTTGAGCAGAGCGATGTTCACCAGGTTGACTGTGAACACCTGGATGGACTGCAGAGAACAGCACAAAGGCTGAAGGGCGCGCCTCTGTTAAATAGGTCACTAAAACACGTATCCAAGGTTTACCTGCTCTGAACCAAATGCTTGGAGATCCTCCACAGAGAGGAACTGCAAAAAGAGGCCGATGTATTCTGCAAACCAGGCTGTAGAGTTGAGCTCTGGGTCATTGGAGTTATAACATCTCGGCATGTTTGCTGGAAGGACAAATAAAAATCCTGCTTTTGCTGACAGAGGACAGAGGGTTCCAAGTAATGTTAAACTTAAATTGCCCCTGCTGTTGGACTGCAGCATAAACCCACCCAAACAGTTCAAGTTATACCAATGGAAGTTATACTGAAACATAGCAAGCCAATAAGTTACGCTGAACAAATTTAAGTAAATGTTGAGACGTACCTGTAATGTTAGTGTTGATCAGGTAAACCTTGATGAAGTGTGTGTAGACGGACACCTGCCTGGCACGACTCATCTTCTCCTTCAGTCTGCTGAAAATCTGAACACTGTCCAGGACATAAGGCATCAGGGCATTAGTGACAGTCAAATAAAGGTCATTTCTGAGGACTGAGTGGGCTCACATGTGCTGGTAGGAGCGGCAGTCAAAGCCCTTCGTGGTCAGAAATGAAAGGAAGTTGGAGGAAACAGCAGGAAGTAAAGGACGCAGCCGCTGACTGAACCACAGCTGGATGAAGGCGGGATTATTGAAGCTGTATGAGTCGAACGTGTCCAGTCGGACTTCTCTTATCGAGTCCAAAATCATCGTCAGGGCAGGATTTCTGGGGTCCAGGGTCTGTTGGGGAAAAGCGCCAGCATCTACACCTGACCAGGAAACACACGATGAAACACATCACTGCTTCATACCTTGTTGGCCAAGAGATCCAGAGCTTTGTCCAGAACATGAGAGGCTTTGGAGAGGAGAAGCTTCCAGACAGATGTTGAGCTGCTGGAGTTCCAGGTGCGATTGCAGGCCAACAGCCCTGCCAGGTCCTCCGCTGTCAGGGCCGACAGCTTCGCGGTGGAAAAGCAGAGCAACAACAGGTGAGTAAGGGAGGAGACAAAGACACTGGGATTTAATCAGGACACTTGTGAGGACGCTCTGCTTTCTCACCGAGGCACAGCCAAACTCCTCAACAGAGTAGTGACAAAAGCCTCCGCTCATCTGGCCACCGTCGAGGAGCAGCTGCACCGCCGTGCTGTTACAGGTCAAAAACAACGCTCACCGTCACAACACTCGCTCAAAAAAGTCCACAGAGGCCAAAGGTGAGACTGATTTCATCGTCTCACCTGTTCACTCCAACACAAATGTCTGTGACTGTGGTGGCAGTTGTGTTTGTGACCACGGGGGGGGTAACGGTGGTATTTGTGGAGGCCCTGCCCCCCGTCAGGCCTATTCCCAGTGTCTCAAGCTCTGACTGGGGCTGCAAGCTGATCCACGACTGCACCAGCGGCTGGTTTTCGTAGAACTTCAGGTCGTCGAGGTTGGACCCCAGGAGAGCTTGAACTTCACTGACTGTGAGATTCTGGGAGAACAGAGAAGATGAGCATCAGGCAGAATGAACGTCTGGCTTTAAACTAAATCCTATTTAATACACTCGCAGACACAAACACTGACCATGACAACGTTCTCGTCCAGGCTGGTGAAGGTGCGCAGGTCCATGTTGACGTTGGACGACACCAAACTCTGGATGAAGGTCGAGTTAGCACCAGCTTCACCCCAGAGATGAAAAAGAACAGCAATTAGTCTCACATTGAGACTTTGTGATTCAAATGAAGGGTTCATGCGTGCACTTATGGGGTGTGTCTGCGTACGTAGATAAGACGACAGGAGCTGGTAGTTGCTGGGAGAGATGACGGCAGAGTGTGTACTCGTGGGAAATGCCTGTTCAGCGATGGTGAAAAGGGCTTGCCTCTTCACTGTGGAGCACTTTGATATATCCAGAGCATTGGCATCTCTACAGGAGACAGGGAAAATAGAACAGCGATAAAAGAAATGACAGCAAAACAAACAGGAATAAAAACCCAAGAGCAGCCCTGCCGCCTTACCTGATGCTCTGAGTGGAAATAGTGCTGAGAACACTGACGTCCTGGGAGCACAGGTTGGGTCCTCTGAGGCTGTTGAGCTCCTTGCTGCCCAGCTTGTTGCCCTCCACGCTCAAATACTTTGAGATGATGGCGTTAGCCAGGCTCGACTGCCATTCCCCGTCTTCAGAGTCCATCAAAGAGGAGAGGGTGTCGATCTCAGCGATGCTCCACGTGTTGATGTCATCCATAGAGGCCATGCGTGAGATGAGGCCTAAGAGTTTAACCTGGCTCTCGGGGATGGTGGACTGGGAACTGTACCCCTGAAAGGAGTCCAGAAGAGGAGGCTTTATCATCCAGGTTAAAGCAAACGTTTTTCATTGAATCGGGCAGATGCAGCGTCACAGAAGCGTTTTCTCGTGTCTCTCTGTCTCGTACCTCCCTCAGCTTGCTCAGGACGATCTTGCCATACTCATCCTCGTCCACCACCTCAGCGAGGGCAGCCAGGTTGTCTTTGACAACTTGGGCACTGAGACAGGCGTTAAACTGGTTTACGTCATAGATGAAGGTGATCGTCGGGTTGCTGATGGTCACCTGGGTGATGTTACTTGTGCACACGTTTGCTAAAACACAGTGAAACTTGTTAATTTGGGAAGTCCATTTGAAGAAAAATGAAAGCAGCAGGTAACAAACCCACATATGGATGTCGTTGTATTTCTTTTGATGGACGTTTTCATTTCTTTCTTAAACTGTTTTCTCTTCTCTTTGCTCACTCTGTTATTCTTCAAGACTTTCAGGAAGTCCTCCAGGAAATGCATCTTGGTTTTCTAGAATGACAGAGGCATTAAAAAAGAATTTTCAACAGAAAAAGAAAGCAGCAAGACGCCTTTCCTATTTTCACTCACTGTGTCAAAGTTGTCATAGAATGTTGAGGTCAGATAGAGCGGCAACATATTGAGATCTTTCAGAGTCTGCTCGTTCCATGTTGATGGAGCTCTAAAGAGGGAAAGACAAACAGAGGGTCAAGCTGAAATTCAGTCCTGACGAGGGAGGAGCTAAATGTCCTGATGACAGGATAGACGTACCCGTACTGCGTTTTTCCGCTCTCCAGAAAAGATTCCACAGCGGTCACCTGAGCGCTGGTGAGGTCTGTGCAGCTCATCAGCTGTGACAGGATGGACGAGTCAGAGTTCTTGATGTAGGATCCATTCAGGAAGCAGCACATGTTTCCCAACACGCTCACTGTATCCCGAGTCAGACTGGTGTTTGTTATACCCTAAAAAAAAAAAAAGCAGTCAATCTCAAAATTATGTCAGAAACTCCGTTTGTAAATAAGAAACGTGTGAGAAGACTCACCAGGCAGCTCTTGGCATTAGTGAGGAGAGCGTCTCGTTTGTAGCTGAGGGGCGAGGAGAAGATGGAGAAATCTGCATTGCCCAGCTCTGTGAAATAAGCTCTGCAGCTGTTCCGTGGCACCAGAGAGTAACTGAAACACACGGGGATATGAAAACAATCAAGACATGTGACAGGAGAACAAACGAAGATCAGACTTCAAGCCCAGAGCAATATTTCTCAACTCACTCATAATAGAGCAGCAAGTCAGGAGGATAAAGCTCAAAGCTGGTGGCGTCTGACTCCTTCCTGATGTAGTTGTACATGCAGGTCAGCTGTGAAGGACAGACTCAAAGTGTCAGCTAACTCCAATCTAATTTGATGTTTGTTTCAGCTGAATTCCTTTCCTCATACCTGAGACTCCACCAGTGGGACCTTCTTCCTGCCCTTCCTCCGACAGCCTCTGATCAGCTTTTTCACCTGCGACTTTTTCAACGTGCTCACGCTGAGGCACGTAAAACCTTGCAGCACAGATGACGATAGGCTGCGAGCAAACACACACACACAATTAACTGTATCGCATGTGCAAAGGTGGGCGATATTCAAGGTTCGCTTCTTCAGAACTCACTTGCTCACATCTCCCAGTTCTGCGGTTGCACTTTCTGATGCTACGAGACTAAAGATCAACTCAGCCTAAAACCAAAACACGACATGTCTGTCTCAGGCGTGCTCACAGTCAAAGCTCACATGACTTTTTTTGTCTGCGTCCACCATACCTGCTGCTTTGTCCACTTCTTTCTGTTGAGATTTTTAAGTATGTTTGTGTTATTTGAGAAGCCCAGCAGCAGAACCGGAGGAATCTCTGTGGCCAGCTCATCGGGAATGTTCTCTACGATGGCATCACTGGTGCTGTTGACTGTTATAATCTGGGGGTCCAGTCAGATGTGAAGTTATTCACCATCCAATCACAAACAATCAGGGTTTATTTGTGATGCTAATCTGTTGTTTACTGGTGACATTTGAAGCAGACTTGTCCACAATAAATCTAACGTCACAAAGAAATAAAAGTGTCGTACCTGAGTAACAAAAGTCTGCTGGACAATTTTGGTAGAAGTCAGAAGGTGTCCTACGAAGGACGAGTGCTTGGATGCATCAAGAAGCTCTGTGCCGCTTATGTTGCTGTACAATGTTGATGGTATTCCCTTGACAACAGAGCCCAGCAGCAACAAAGATGATGCGCTATCAAGCTGTAGGATGGCAAATCAACTCAGCACGCCTGGTCATTTAAAAAAAGCAAACACGAAGAAGAGCAGAGAGCAGCTACCTTAAACGTCCCAGATGACAACAGCACCTTGATCATGCCGTTGGCTTGACCCTGATTCCAGCCGTTCACCATTCCAAGTGTGCTGAGGGCCTTCATCAGATCCTGGGGCTTCATCATCATGAGCTGCCCAGTAGACAGACCAGTGCTCTGGTTGCCAAGGGCCATGATGGCGTTGGCATCAATGTTCTCGCCCAGGTTTCCCGCCAAAGCTGCTGAGATCTACAGAGGGCAAAATGAAGACCTACCCCAAAAAGACCTGCACAGTTAAAAGTAAAGACTGCTGGTAGTGTTTGTACCTGCGGGTCCAGGTCTGTGCAGAGCGTGGTCAGGTTGTACAGAACTGCCATGGTTTCTTGTGGAGACAGCTGAGTGAACGCCGGACCAGGAGCCACGCATCGAAACACCAGAGGAAGGCTGCAGGGAAGCAGAGAGGGAGGAGACAAACAGTCATCTCCTTTCCTTCCTTCATTCATATTGTTGTTGTTGTTGTTGTGTTTGTAGCTTCAACATTCAAAGTTCTTTGTTCAAGCTCACAGTAACGGGTTGAAGTCGCTGTCCTGCTGGTAAACCAGCTGAGTGTAGTAGTTGCTGAGGTTGAGCGGTAAGGTGGTCTGGTTGAGCAGAGCGATGTTCACCAGGTTGACTGTGAACACCTGGATGGACTGCAGAGAACAGCACAAAGGCTGAAGGGCGCGCCTCTGTTAAATAGGTCACTAAAACACGTATCCAAGGTTTACCTGCTCTGAACCAAATGCTTGGAGATCCTCCACAGAGAGGAACTGCAAAAAGAGGCCGATGTATTCTGCAAACCAGGCTGTAGAGTTGAGCTCTGGGTCATTGGAGTTATAACATCTCGGCATGTTTGCTGGAAGGACAAATAAAAATCCTGCTTTTGCTGACAGAGGACAGAGGGTTCCAAGTAATGTTAAACTTAAATTGCCCCTGCTGTTGGACTGCAGCATAAACCCACCCAAACAGTTCAAGTTATACCAATGGAAGTTATACTGAAACATAGCAAGCCAATAAGTTACGCTGAACAAATTTAAGTAAATGTTGAGACGTACCTGTAATGTTAGTGTTGATCAGGTAAACCTTGATGAAGTGTGTGTAGACGGACACCTGCCTGGCACGACTCATCTTCTCCTTCAGTCTGCTGAAAATCTGAACACTGTCCAGGACATAAGGCATCAGGGCATTAGTGACAGTCAAATAAAGGTCATTTCTGAGGACTGAGTGGGCTCACATGTGCTGGTAGGAGCGGCAGTCAAAG
The DNA here is from genome assembly GCA_911728415.1 of Lagocephalus sceleratus. Classification (NCBI taxonomy): domain Eukaryota; kingdom Metazoa; phylum Chordata; class Actinopteri; order Tetraodontiformes; family Tetraodontidae; genus Lagocephalus; species Lagocephalus sceleratus. Next base: position 14,970,830 of record CAJVRN010000232.1, read on the forward strand.
CCCTTCGTGGTCAGAAATGAAAGGAAGTTGGAGGAAACAGCAGGAAGTAAAGGACGCAGCCGCTGACTGAACCACAGCTGGATGAAGGCGGGATTATTGAAGCTGTATGAGTCGAACGTGTCCAGTCGGACTTCTCTTATCGAGTCCAAAATCATCGTCAGGGCAGGATTTCTGGGGTCCAGGGTCTGTTGGGGAAAAGCGCCAGCATCTACACCTGACCAGGAAACACACGATGAAACACATCACTGCTTCATACCTTGTTGGCCAAGAGATCCAGAGCTTTGTCCAGAACATGAGAGGCTTTGGAGAGGAGAAGCTTCCAGACAGATGTTGAGCTGCTGGAGTTCCAGGTGCGATTGCAGGCCAACAGCCCTGCCAGGTCCTCCGCTGTCAGGGCCGACAGCTTCGCGGTGGAAAAGCAGAGCAACAACAGGTGAGTAAGGGAGGAGACAAAGACACTGGAATTTAATCAGGACACTTGTGACGACGCTCTGCTTTCTCACCGAGGCACAGCCAAACTCCTCAACAGAGTAGTGACAAAAGCCTCCGCTCATCTGGCCACCGTCGAGGAGCAGCTGCACCGCCGTGCTGTTACAGGTCAAAAACAACGCTCACCGTCACAACACTCGCTCAAAAGTCCACAGAGGCCAAAGGTGAGACTGATTTAATCATCCCACCTGTTAACTCCAACACAAATGTCTGTGACTGTGGAAAATAGTGGAAAAATAAAAAAATTAGTCTTCACAAATTGAATAATTTTAAGCCAAATTGCTGAAGTGTGAAACCACCCACCGTTTGTGACTGTAACATTGCACTATGGGAAAAAAAATGTTTTCAGAGATAAGCAGAATAATATCACTTAATATCACAAAAACGAGAATCACAGCAATCCAAAAAGAAGGAAACTCATAGGTACTTACCTGCCCGCTGTATATGAATCTGGATAGGGCCATCTTGGTGTACATGATCTCTCTTGCCACATCTAGAGGAACCGTATCCAGGACCAGGTCCAGTCTGTCAACCCTAAATCAGCAGCAGATTGGAGATATTTCATCTCTCAGTGCATATGGACTGTGCAGCATATTTAAAGACACACAAAGACAGTTGAACTCACAGTGTTTTGTAGGATGAGCAGGAGAGGTTTCCCTGCAAGCACACAACCAGCATCATTAGCATCAAGCTGAGTGTGATTGATTATGTAGATCGTGTCTGTTTTTACCTTTTGGAGGAACACAACCAGGTCGGACAGGAACAGCGTGAATTTGGTCTTGTCGGGAGACTGAGGCAGGTAATAAAAAATCATGTTGATGACGGCGTCTTTGTCCTGGAGCGTGAGGTGACTTAGCACCAGCAACTCAGCGTTCTGTTTTGGCGTCAGCAGCTGTAGGACCTCAAGCTGGGTGGAAGAAAGGGAAGGAGATACAGATTACAGGTGCTAAATGGAACCTGGAGATCATCAAATCATGAGCGCAAGTTCAGCCTTACAGGATTGAAATGTGGGTTTAAGTCAAACATCTTTTTAACAGGTAAGAACCGTGAAAATGGACCCAGATTCTTCATCAGCCATTCTGCACTGCTGTTGGAGATTGACACGCAGCTTGGACCTGAATCCAATAAGAAGGCATTTAGAATCTCTCTCCAAACTTGGAAATGGCCATAGATTTGAAAATAATCACCTGATTGTGACAGGAAGGGCATGATGAACTCTGTCAAAACAACTTCCTGTTGTTTCCAGGTCATTTTGTCAAAGTGGTGGGAAAACACCTGCAGTCTGACAGTGAAGAAGACATGAAAAGTCACCACGTGTGGTTAAATCTGTCACGTGATGAAGGCTCTGCTGCCTTACATCTGCTGGTATGAGTGACAGCTCAGGTTCCTGAGGCTCAGGCAGCTCAGGAACTGAGCCGATGCAGCAGGCAGGAGCCTGCTCAGGCGGATGGAGAACCATCTTGTGATGACGCTCTGGTTCCTGAGCTGCTCATCTGACAGCAGGTTCAGGCGAATCTCTCCGATCACATCCAGAACGGATGATTCGGTGGCCGATGGAACAACCGCGGTCACTGGCTGTTGAGGAGATCAGACGGATGCATCATCACAGAGAAAGTTGATCTGGGCCCTTCAGAGGGTGAAATGAGACTGACCATGTTGGCTAAGATGTCCAGAGCCGGGTCCAAAGCCAGGGCCGACTTGGTCAGTAACAATTTCCAGATCATCCTAGAATTGCTGCTGCTTCCAGGTAGATTACACTTCAGGAGCGACGCCAACTGGTAGGCTGTGAAGTTCATCTGTTGGTGAGACACCATAACCCAACAATCACATGACCTGAGGCATTTGAACTGTGGGTAGACGTTCATTCCAACAGCTCTGACACTGAACTGTGACGAAAGCAACAATCAACTAACCTGTGCACATGCATACGTCTCCAAGGTGAAATTACAGGGAACATCCATGGACATATTCAAGTGGGACTGCAGGCCAGAGCTGTGGGCAGATTTCAAACAAGTCAGTTTGACCGAATTTTTAGATTTCACTGATCCAAATTGGGAGAATCAAATAGATACCTGTGGATTCCTCTGCATATTGTAGAAGCTGTGCAGAACAGGAAGAGTCTACTTTAACGGAAACAGCTCCGAGTAGGAATCTACACTAATAACTGAAAGAGAACTCACCATTGTACTGGGTCATTCGGCACTGGAAGGAGAAAAGAACAGGAATTTATGGAACGTTGCACTTTTTACAAGTGCTGCTGAAGATTGGCAGCTGAGGTGTTCATGACTAAAAAGCTCACCGTGATGTTGGCTGGCAGACACTCTGTCATGAAAAAAGAAGAGTCAGTGTTTACATTGAAATTACTGTAACACAAAATAAAACAAAGAGATTGACCATCAGGGGTGATGTTTATCAGCTCATTAATGCCGTCCCAGAGGAGAGATTCCAGACGTGGTGGCAGAGACGCAAAGGCTTTGTACAGTCTCTCAAATCTGTCACAGAAATGTAAAGGAAAAAACATATTTATTGAGTTGATTTACAGCTCAACTAAAAGAACTTGATAGTTAATAATAGTCGAGTTCTTTCACGCTCACATGTGTCTGTAGATGCTGCAGGGTGGATCAACCTGAGAATGTGGAGTATTTCACATTTAAGCATTGAGGTCAAAGCCTTGAAATGTCTGGAGTCTCAGTTTCTAAAGCTGTTACCTCTCTGGCGAGCTGAACCAGTGAGGACAGGACCTTGGAAAGCCTCCTGTCTTCTGGGGACTCCAACAGGAAGTCGAACACGTTATCGATGATGACATGCTTCTCAGGTGGAGTAGGAAGAGGCAAAAGCAGCAACTGGGCCATGTGATTTGAAGTCAGGAGGTGGAGAACCTCCAGCTGCACACAACACAGAAGGAAAGAAAATTATTTGCAGTGCAGAAACGGCTATTTAAATTGCAATTCATTCAGACTTTCACGGGTATTCCAGATTTACCCCTGAGAAGCTGGGATTGAGCCTGTAAAAGTCAGTGAGTGGGGCAAATCTTGAGAAGAAACCAAAGTTCTTCAACAGCCATTCTGTGCTGTGATTAGCTGAAGACACACACTGGGGGTCTGAAACACAAGTTTGATTGTATTTGTTAACAAAGTACATCTCAAGACAAAGAAAGGAAATCCTAGGTTCCATCTAAAGTCTGCAGTTTACCCACCAGAGCCGTTGCGATGCCATAAATGCTGATAGATGAAATATCTGTAGATGTTATGACTGTACACTGGACTGTTGTTCATAACGCTCATGTGATGGCCAAGGGTTTCCACTCTGCACGTACAAACCACACAGCATGAAGCTGAGGTATTTAACAACCATTACAGGCTGCATTCACACACATCGTGCATTCACGTGTGCTCACATGGTGTGAAAGACCGGGCAGGTGAAATTCTTGGTGCTGAGGCAGGACAGGATGTCGATGGGTACGGCAGGAAGGAGGGGCAGCAGTTTGACCTTAAACCAGAGCGTGATAAAACTGGGGTCGTTCAGGTGTTCCTGAGGCAATGTTGGAGGCTCCTCCTCTGTAAAAATCTGACGAAAGTCCGAAGCCACCTCGCTGAAGTTCTACAAGAGGAGGAGACATCACACATCCAGCGCATTTAATCTCACAGGTCCGTGAAATGGAAGCATCGAGGTGATTTCTCTGTCCACAGCTCACCGCTTTGGCCAACTCTTTGACCAGTGAATTCAGACGTGCAGTGAGCTCGTGCACCAGCCTCATGGTGGTGGCCTCTGTCAGGGTCAGGTCGGTTCTGGCAGCGCAGTGCAGAACTTTGGCCACATTCACCACTGCATCAGTCAGCTGGAGAGAGCAAAGACAACACCGAGCTATAGAAAAAAGATCTTACTTTGATATGAATAAAGAAATAAGCACAGCCTCACCCCACAGGGAGCTTTGTCAAGTGTGATGCTACAGACATCCTGGACTACGGAGGTCTTGTTTTCTGAACTGTGATCCTTCTGGGATGATTTAATGTGATACATAAACAAAGATGTTTGTGTTGCTTTGAATTCCATTCATGGGTAGTTATCTCTCACCTGACCACATTTTGTTGCAGCAGAACAGGTTTGATTTCTGACGCATCCCATCAGTGAATGGTTGAAGGACAAAAGACAACATAGAGAACATATTTTATCCTGCTGTGCCAATGGAAAAATACACACAAGCTCTGCTGGATCTGTGATAAATCTATGTTTTTTTTCCCCATTAAACTTACATTTGGGTACCAGATGAACCTGGAAAAGGACAAAGAGTGGAGGAAATAAACAGTCAAACATACAAACTTTTTAAAATAAATATTGAATTACGTGGTCACAATTTTTAATGCTTTTAGCTGTTTGTGGTTGCACACATGAAAGCATTATCTGGAAACAACAAACTAAGCAATGAACAAAACCTTTTCATTTACTGAAATAAACACTCTCAATATTAAACTTTAGGACCGCAAATGATAATACAGCATTTTTCTGGGCATTATCAGGTTTTTGGACATTAACCAGTGCTGAGTTTGCAGCAGCATCCCGCTGTCTGATGCTGCAACAATGATTTGTGCCACCAAATGCTGCTTAGACTTTGGTTTGGTTTAGGTTTATGTGTCTGATGATCCATGGGCCATCCATCCGACACTGTTTAACTTCACATTAGCGTGTTTGACCATGCAAACATTTGCACTTTTCAGACTTTTTGATCCCTGTTTGCATAATAGAGGTGCTGGGCCAGGCTTGCATAATCCTGCCTTCACTTTAACATTCACAGTTGTGTTTCTGCAGTTGAACTTCTGCTTCTCTCGACACCAGTATGGAGGCTCACTCGTTACTGGGGTAAGTGCTGGGCTCTTACCGAAGCAGCTCCATGAAAAGTACACCAGCAGGAACAGGTTCCGTGATCTCATGATGTGACAGGTCTCGTGGGATGAGAGGACTCTGTGGTGAAACTCACTGGGGAGAGAGTGAGAGGAAGCAGACAAACACCAGTAAGCACCAGTTAGAGCAGGCGTGTCTCACATGTTTCTTTCTATACAAATAAATCATTCATCACTTCCAATCAAATCAAAGTGCTTTCCAAAGTCATTACATCAGCTAGCTTTTGTTTTATCGTCTTCATTGTTGTCATCTTGGATAGAAATCAGGGTGGGGTTAAATTCTGACATACAGAGAACTGTATTGTATTGAACTTTACTGGCACAGAAACAATAGATGTATCAATGAAAAGAATGCTGATATTCAACATTATTAATCTCCTCACAGAGAAAACATTGATCACACAAACAATACCAGTCAGCTTGAATCATTATGATTGAATGTTGCCAGAATGATGCACCTGATTTACTGCCTTAATGACAGATCGTTTCATACAATATACAACAAGAAAGATGACTTTCTGCTCAGTGTTTTATGAAGATGTTGCTTCTGCTGTCAAATTGTCCATTTTCCTTTCTCAGAAGTTCACTTTATTGTCTCATTTAGAGGGAGTTACAAAGAAATGTGACCCAAACTTGATACATATAACTTGTGTGAGTGGAGGTTTTTTTGTCACACCTTTAGCAGTATCAGCCTCACCGTGTGATGGGCTGGAGATGGTTTCCTAGTCAGTAAAACGTTTGCTGATGGTGAAAATTTGGCTTGATTAGTTTAAATTTGGTGGCTCCACCAACACTAAATTGCATAAAGCTTCTCAGACGCCCCTGGTGGTCGGTTGTGTTACAGTTCATGAATCCGTCCCATTCAATTACACCGAGCAGGTTGTGGGTTTCTGTTGTTCAAAAGTCCTCCTGAGGTCGGCCGGACGGCGTATGTGTTGCTCGTTATCTGATGCTCCATAATTTAAATGGTGCTAGCACACGATGGGATCTGTGTTTATTCTGAGAACTGAATGATTGCAAAAGCCATTGTGCTTTTTATATCAGGCAACAGGAGCTGAGAGCTCCTTCCTTCAAAATCATCCTGGATCCTTGTCACTGTTATTGACACATATTATGGGAATATACTACACTGTGTATCCTTAAAAAATCCTTATTTTGTCCTTACTGATCAACTGATCCTGAATGCTAGTTTTATCTGAGCTTATCTGGTAAAACAAACAAAACAAATGATGATTATATCAATACATGAGACAGAATCAGCTGCACAATATCAAGTTTTGAATGTATCGTCCTGATGTTGACCCCGATCTGTTATCCTTAAAGACTGTAAAACAAAATTAAGGCTTAAAAAAACAAGCTGGATAAAGTTGATGAGGGGTTCTCTGGGTGATTGTGAAATGTTAACACAACTAGTGCGATTGTTACCTCCGCCAAGGAGGTTATGTTTTTGCCAGTGTTTGTTTGTCTGTTTGTTTGTCTGTCTGTCTGTTCACAACATAACTCAAAAAGTTATGGCCCGATTTTGATGACATTTTCAGGATTTGTTGGAAATGTGAAAAGGAAGGACTGATTTCATTTTGGGGGTGCTCCGGAAGAAATCCTGGATTCTGGATCACTTTGAAATTTTTGTTAACATTGTGGTCAATGGGGCCAAAAGGAATTGTTGCATTTGGCGGTGGTCTGCGCTCTCCAAGTGCATTCTAGGTTACTCATGAACCATTCCCCACATCGCTAGAGTCTAAACTCTCCCCAGTTTAAGGATGCTTCAAGGTGAGAAATCCAGATAGAAATGTGTTTTGAGTTGTTTAAATCAAACTTCCACTCAAATCGCTTTTTCATGCAGGTGAACAGGAATTAATTAACACTTTGACTGTTGAATAAGTGACTTTTCACTGGTTTTGACTTAACAATTCCAGCGTGTTACACAACTAAAAGAAACTTTTATATGTTTATTCATGATTTATTACAAATTTATATCTTCCTCCCTGATCTTTTCTACTTGAGCTCTAACCCTGTTTGATGAGCCATGTTTAGTATTCCCAGAGCTCTCATCTCCAAGCAGCACGTTGTTGCCTGAGATATCTCAGTTACAAAACAGAAACAGTGTCATCCCCTACCTGATATTTTCTCTTTATCTTCCCATGATCACCTTTACTTTAGGCTTCATTACTCTTTACACTCTCAATTTCAATAGGACCAAATGTGGCAGAATAAAATTATAGCACTCACCAAATCTTGTTTCTTGGCCCTTCAGTTGGGTTGAAGTGCCACAGTTCACAGTTTTCTGACACCTGAGGCAAAGGTGTACCAGTAAGGGTGTGTTACTGCGTCACAAAAAACACAAGCGATGAGGACGGACTCCTGCTGAGAAGGGGAGGAACTTGTTCTTCTGTTCTGACACCACAGTTACAGAACCTACAGAACATTTCCAACACTTCTAATGCAGTATTTATCAATGTACAAACATCAAATACAGGTTGTAAACACCACAGAGATTTGTGACCAGTTCAAAGCTGATAGATGAAACACAAGTGACCTCTGCCGCGTTCATTGGTGTCCAAAAATGAGAAATAAACAAATCAGGACTAAGAGCGCAATATGGGGTGTAAGCATGTAAACCTTCCCAAAAACTCCACCACCATGGTTTTTGTGCAGGCTATATGTCTGTGTATATTTCTGTCTCTCTCACACACGCTCACACAGATCAGACCCACATGCAGAAACCGGTTTGTGAGGTTTTGATTAATTCTTTATTTTTACAAACGAATTATCTTTTTAGTTATTTTTTTTCTTTGCATTATTTTAAGTTTACAACTGAAAACACAATCCCAGGTAACAATTAACTGATGAAATAGATAACACAATAATTTATAGTTGCTAGAGCTGCTTAGCGGCTGCTAAAATTCACATTACACTGGGAACTTATTTGACTGACGGTAACTTTTCAACATTTTTGCATATGAACTCGAGGTTTTATTTCAGCAGTGGGGTTAAAACACTGGTGTAGGTGTCAGGCTCCTCCACTTGGTGGCGGTACACACCCCGACGACATTTAACGCTTCACCGAAGAAGAATATCACCCAGTAGTTTGAAACAAATGTCACCCAACTTCTTCCACTCGGCCTTTGTGCAGGTGTGACTGAAATATCTGGACTCCCACTGGCATCGTGTGTAGAAATGGAGCTGCTGTGATGCCACATGTCTCTCCGTGTGGTGGCTGTGCGCTGGAAACGCCCGGAGATGCAGCTCCGCCAGAGGTGCTTCCAGTGTCTAACATCTGTCAGGAACAGACAGGCTGCTGTCAAAAGGTGCTGCTCGACGGTGCAGGGGGACGTCAGGGTCCGGTTTGCGCCCAGCCCCACAGGTAAGGCCAACAATAAGGCTCTTTAAAGGGATCCCATGCGAATCTTGACCTTGCCGTGTCCGTCATTTCTTTCCGTCGCTGTTAAGTCCTCCTGCTGGTTCGGTTTTTGCATCATGGAGTATGTGATCCGTATCGTCTGTGTTGCAGGTTTCTTGCACCTCGGAGGCCTCCGGACCGCCCTCTACAACTACATCTTCGCCAAGAAGTATGGGGGCTCGCTGGTGCTGCGGCTGGAGGACACGGACCGGAGCAGGCTGGTGCCTGGAGCTGCACAGTCCATCGAGGACATGCTGGAGTGGGCTGGTAACCAACGCTGCACCCTTCAAGCCAGCCGGCCGTTCGCCTGGTGACGTTGAGAGAACCCTGCCGAATGTGTTGTGCTTCTGCAGGGGTGCCTCCGGATGAAAGTCCCCGTCGGGGGGGTCCGTTTGGGCCGTACCTGCAGTCACAGAGGTTAGACCTCTATGCGCAGGCTGCCCAGCAGCTTGTGGAGAGCGGGAAGGCGTACTACTGTTTCTGCAGCTCCCAGAGACTCGAGCTGCTGAAGAAAGAGGCCCTGAGGAGTGGACAGACACCCAGGTGACTCCATAGAGCTGTCCCTCAACTCACAGACTTTACTGGTGCCTCGGGGGACCTCGGGGGGCGGCTGTGGGAAGATTAATCCGACTGAAAGCGTTGAACGTTGTCGCTCAGGTATGACAACCGGTGCCGTCACCTCCAGCCCCAGCAGGTCCGGGACAAGCTGGCTGAGGGAGTCCCACATGTGGTCAGGTTTCGCCTGGAGTCCGGTGTTGAAGCGTTCCAGGACATCATCTTTGGATGGAATCGTCACGACGTGGCGCAGGTCAGAGCTGAACCGATGTCACCCTCAGATGTGTTTGGTAACTTTAAATCAGCTTTACCCTCTTTTCTCAGGTGGAAGGTGACCCTGTGGTGATGAAGGCTGATGGATATCCTACCTACCACCTTGCTAACGTGGTAGATGATCATTATATGAAGATCAGTCATGTGCTGCGGGGGTCTGAGTGGCTCATCTCCACCTCCAAACACCTCCTCCTTTACCAAGCTCTTGGATGGAAGCCTCCCACATTCGGACACCTGCCGCTCCTGACCAACAAGGATGGCAGCAAACTTTCCAAACGGCAGGGCGACATATTCATTCAAAGCTTCCAGAGAGCCGGCGTCCTGCCGGAGGCCCTGCTGGACATCACAACCAACTGTGGGTCCGGATTCAACAGTGAGTGAGCACCACCTCACCAGAGAGAGAGAACCAGACCCGTTCTTCTTTACAAGGACAGATCCGGTGAGAGGATGTGTGTTCTAGGTTTCTTGTGTTTTCCAGCCAATCGCGTGGGCCGGACGATGGACGAGCTGATCTCCGAGTTTAGTCCCTCAAAGATAACGACACATTCTGCTCTGCTAGATCTGGATAAGATGCCAGAATTTAACAAGTAAGTCCACATTCCTCTGGATCTCCATTTGTTATTTTTCATATCCAACTAGTAAACAGATGTCTCTCTGCCACTCTCTACCGACTACAGCGCGTCAGTATCACACAAACAGCATTTTTTTTAATCTGCACCTTCGGTGTTGGTGTGGAGACGTGCGCGATGAACATTGACCCCCGTGAATTAAAGCGCCGTTTGCTTCACGTCTGCTCATCTCCGTGTCAGAATTCACCTGCAGCGCCGCGTGGAGGACGAGGAGCAGTGCCAGTCGCTGATTGCAGACCTGCAGGGACAAATCCAGCAGGCTTTTCCATCGGGCGTCCAGGACGCCGAAGTCCTGCAGGAGCACTACATCAAACGGGTGCTGCTGCTGCGTAAGGTAACCATGGCTGCACGTTCTATAGAGTGTCAGTGTCGGATGTTGGTGATAAGGAGTAAGGAATGTCTTCCCGCAGGGTCACATCTCCTCCCTCAAGGAGCTTCTCACCCCAGTTTACTCCTACTTATGGGTGCGTCCTTCCTTCTCCGGCCAGCAGGTGGCAGCACTCACGTCAGAGGCCCAACACATTAGTTCATTAGTGTTAAAGTACGTTACTTTAAAAGGATTGTGTACATTAATGCCTCTGTAGCGTGCATTTCAAACAGGTTCATGATCAACCCTGTGTATTACAGGTTAATATCTGACAGGGGGGAGGAGCTGACCCTGGATCAGCTCAATAGAGATTTGAAGAGTTTGGCAAATCAGACCAAAGGAACCAAGTACAGAGAAGTGATGAAGCTGCTGCGCCTGGCGCTCAGCGGTCTTCAGGTACGCTTTAGACGCAGGCATGTCGAAGCTTGTCCTTCACATGAGGCGAACCTTGTATGAGTCACTCCTGAATTTCCGCTGATGCAGACCTGAGGCGACGGCGCCTTAAATTTAACCAGCCAAATACTAACATCAGAGGTATTTTAGGACCATTTTGACACTCCGAGTGACAAATCACAAATTTCTATTAATACCACTGCTTTCGTTTCAATTTGTGCAACTTTAATGACTAAGCTAAACTCTAAAAGAAGCGTGACCAGAGTCATGAAGAAACCCGAGTCATTCTCTGGAAGACTTCCTCCTGGAAGTGGCTGATATTTGTTTTTTCCTCGTCTGGGTGATTGCATCTCCGTCCCTCCACTGATGAGCTGTTTTTTGACCTGCAGCAAGGGCCGAGTGTCGCTGAGATGATGGTGTGTTTGGGTCCTGTGGAGATCACCCACCGCTTCCAGAAACTTCTGCAGGTCTGCCGGTCCAGTTAGGAGGGGCGGATGGGGACCTGACGCAGGCTGGAAGAGCTACACGAGAAGAACACGACTATTTTAGTAAAGAGACTCAAACTGGAGGCTGGGGCAGGATGGGAAAGTTTTATTCCCTGGGCCCTTTTTTTTTTTTTAAACGAACCGCGACAGTCAGGTGGGCTGTAGATTCACAAGAAGCATGATTAATGTGAAAACCACCTCCGCGGAAAAATTGCTTTTCATCAGACCAGAATGAGCTTCAAGGTGATTAAAGTATTAAAATTAAAAAGACTAAAACAACTGTTTAACTGTCTATTTTTACAGAGGGGGCATAATGCGATGTGGTTTGTACAACATGAGTAACTCAAATCAGTTTATCATCAAATTCATCGCTTCTTTATGTGTTTTTTTTTATTATTTTTTTAAATTACTGATGATAAACGCATCGGCCGCACATTAACAGCCCCCGCCCCCGGGTCAGTGAACGCACCGCAGCGGGGTACCTGAAGTGCTCACCGCCCCCCGTCCGGCCCACTGGTGAGGGAGGGCCGTCTGAACTGGTTACTGGGTCACCACTGTGACTTACTGGCGGGGCGTGAGTGTCACATGTCGACAGGCGCTGCCGGCAGTTTGACACCTCGGCCTCGCCGCGCACGGACGCGCACCCCCGGCCTGCAGCTCCAGCGCCCCCATGGCGACCGTGGACGGCCAGCACACCCTGGACTCGCTGCTCTGTGAGTCACACGCGTCTTTGCAACCTTTCGGTTTGACTTTTTGTTTTGTTTTGCGCGTCTGTTTTCCGCCGACGTTACGTCCCGCACGGACCCTGTCACCGTTTTGCCTCCGCTTCGGGAAACTTTTTTATTTTTTCCTACTTCGATGTGATATGTTGGAGCTAGTTTGTTCTTTGTTTTTTTTGCATATTTAATGTTGCGGTTGGAAAAGAAAAAGTTAGTCTCGGTGCAGAAAGTTATCATCAACAGGAAGTCGGTTGGACCGCGCGCGTCCCCGCTCTGGCGCTCAAGCGTGTGCGCGCCGGCCGCTTATTTCTTCTATATTTCACCCCCCCACACCTTTAAGAAACATCTGAGCGGTTATATAACATAAATCAGTTAGTGAGGAGCCGTTCGATCAGTGTTTCCATGTTAAAGCGCAGTTTTTAGCGTCTGAATCGTGATGCACGTTTAAAGCAGAAGATAGGGGAGACGGTCATGACCCCCAGGACCCCCCCCCCATCACCATCACCATCTCTGTGGTCTTTGAAGACTTGTTTTTGTCCCTCCAGGAGATGATGGCATTACTCCAGAAAGTGCTGCTAGCGGAGATAATGTGTGTGTATTCCTTCAGTGGTTAATCACTTGAGTCACACAAAGGAGCAGACAGACCCACTTCATCAGCACAAGCAGCACTTTCAGGGCCCGACTCATCGGTTTTGGGGGTGTTTTTCATATTCACGGCTAAATCTTTTATTTAAGATGATTAAATGCTCCTAAAGGGAAATGGTGTTGTCACAGTCTGTTTATTTTTTTACTGTTTATTTTCACTTCCTCATTAAGTAAGCGTGACGCGTGTCACACACTTGTGCACATAAAATCCGGCTTGTTAAGGCGGTTTTAGGTTGGTGATGTCTCCGTGTTGCCGTTCCAGGCCAGGTTACGGACCCAGACAACCAGGAGGACAGATGGGACTGCATCCAGAGCTTCTACCAGCTCGTCAATCAAGAAACCGACGGGTACTTTTTAGTTTTGGGGTCAGGGACTCCCGCCTCCAGTAACCACAAACTTTATCGTAACGTTGACATTTAAGAAAGAGTTGCTGCACATCTTTGCGGTCACAGCTGCTCTTACACCACCCCACAAGCATTAAAAGGAACTTGTAAAGTGTAAAAGGCAGCGTGAATGTGAAACCAGACCTGTGGTGGAATTGGTCCTTTCCTCTTTAGTGCTACGGCGGTGGGGGGGAGGGGGTGGGTGTCTGAGCGCTCTCTGTCTCTCACTTTTAACCCTTATTTCTGCTTCCAGTCCTCAGGCTGCTTTACATCTGCTTTCACATAAAATCCAGTCACAGCAGGAGAAGGAGGCTCTGCAGGCTCTTACCGTATGTTACTCATATTTTTAATTTCAATATATTTAAATCAGTTCACCTGTGCAGGCCCAAGTAAATAACCACCAACTACTTATTTAATAAGCATTGTTTGTTATAATCAGATGCAATTTCTCCTCCTATCTGCTATAATCGCAGCTTTACGGTCACAGGCGATCACAAAAAGCGTGTTTTTCATCTTCCCGTCGGCCTAAATGTTCACGGTGGGGTTTACGATGTGTGGCCAGCTGCATCAGCGTGATTAATTTAAGCCAGTCTTGTACGATCGGGTTTCATTTTGATGTCAGTAAGTTAGCATTGTCTGAACACAAATTCTGTGACTAACCGTCCTCACATGGCCTGAGTGAGGCGATCAGTTTAATTAGCATGTTGAAGGCGCTGTGACGCCACATGATTGTCATACCTTATATAGCACGCGACTTTAACAGGCAGATGGATAAGAAGTCACGCGGTGAATCCCGCGGTTAACCATGACTGTGCAGTAACGAGGGGGTGGGCTCTGACTTTGCATAGGAACCCGAACTGGTGCTTTCGTTTTCACTTCTTGAAAGTTGAATCAGCAGCGACGGATTGTGATTTTGGTGCTTTCCAGCTCCTGGAGGCTTGTATGAACAACTGCGGGAAGAGGTTCCAGGGGGAGGTGGCTAAGTTTCGGTTTCTCAACGAGCTCATTAAAGTGTTATCACCCAAGGTAAGGGGACAGGGCAGGGTCCTCCTCATCTCAGCAGAAGACCAATTTAACATGATTATAAATGATTGGGGTTTATCGTTGGTTATTGAGACCTCGATCTTTCTCGACAGTATTTTGGAACGCGGACGCCCCAGTCGGTTAAAGACAGGGTGACGGAGGTCCTCTACGGCTGGACTCTGTGGCTTAAAGATGAACCCAAGATAAAGGAAGCCTACAGCATGCTCAAGAAACAAGGTGTGGGTCTCTTGTGAGTTTTGTTTTTGTCGTAGAGGTTTAAAAGTGTGACATCTCGCGCCTCTTCTGATCCTTTCAGGTATTGTGAAGAAAGACCCCAAACTCCCTGACAGAATAATTATGAAACCTCCACCGCAACGAACCACGCAGTCTGTCTTTGACCAAGAGGACAAGGCCACGGTGTGTGTGTGTGTGTGTGTGTGTGTGTCGTGTGTGTGTGTGTGTGTGTGTGTGTGTGTGTGTGTTTCTGCATTTGCATGGATTTGTATTAATGTTTCACTCTGCTCAAATCCTTTTGTGTGTTTTAGCTTTTAGCCAGGCTATTAAAAAGTAATCGCCCCGAAGACCTGGAAACAGCCAACAGGCTCATTAAGAGCACCATTCAAGAGGTAGGAAGCTGGTGATGTGTCTTCTTTGTTCAGCGTCTGAAGCTTTATAATTAAATCTTTTTTGTGTTTTTGTATCCTTTAGGAGCAGGAAAAAGCTGAGAAAGTGTCAAAGCGTGAATCTACTTTGAACGAGGTGGAGAGGATCACTAGAGAGCTCAGAGAACGATTGAACCAGCATACAATCAGTGGGAACTTAGAGATGAGTGATGATGTGAAGGTTTGTGCTTCATCGCAACACAAAACAAAAGCCTTTGTTGCCCCCTACAGGCCAATAGCATGTATTGAACATGAGTCCCCAAGCCTTCAATTTTCTCCAATTTTGGATAAATTCTGCCTTAATATCCAGATTAAAATAATCAGAATGTATAAAAGTCAAACATCCAAAATGTCCTGAAGTAGAATTTAGATAAAATAAAGTGAAGAAACAGCAGTAAAATGCCCATACCTTCAAATTGCAAAATACTTTTGAGCACAACAACCTCTGGTCTTGGTGATTTTTGCTGCAGACTCTGTACGAGCGCTGTGATCGAATGAGGCCCACGCTGTTCCGCCTGGCCAGCGACACTATGGATGACGATTCGGCCCTCACGCAGATCCTGGAGGCCAACGACAAGCTGGCATTTGTAGTAAACTCCTTCAAAGAGCAGGTGGGGAGAAACGCTGGAAGGGAAAGAAATCGGAGTGAGGAGGAAACGGGGCCGAAAAGCAATGGTATGGTTGGCCCTTACAGAACATCGTGGTTAATTCCACTCTGTTCTGCTTTGGCTGATGCTGATTCGTCTTGTTCCTGCAGCTCCGAGCAGCCCCAGAGAGATTAAAAGCTACCATCTCATCGACTTCTCCACCCTGGACTCACAGGACACGCACAGAAATTCGGTCTCGCCAACACCCGTGTTTCTTCCTCTGGTGGAGGATGACCTGGATTTCAACGGATTAGGTTGTTCAGATTTTGAAAACCAGCCCGGTAGACAGTCTGAAGAAACCTCAAAGTCATATTATGAGGAATTATTACAGGTGGGGCTGAGGCATTGAGACCGACGTCAAAGGTTAACTGAGAAGAGCGTTTAACGCAATGTACCGTTTCCCCTTCAGCTTAATGAGGACATGCAGACGAAGAGTTGTGAAGAGAACGGAGGGGTGGTGTTGAGAGCCCGTGGATGTGGAGAGCACCACACTACATCAAACGGGACCAGCAGTTGGTGAGCGATCAATCAAATCACAATCAAATACTCGCGCTGCTGCATTGAGGAGACTCGTGGAGGACATGCACGGACGCTGATCTGTTCAACACGGCTCTTTCAGAGGAGGATCTGAGGTAGCACACAGAGATGTGCGAACAGATAGCTTATCAGTGTCACATGACGGTCGTACATGTGCGATGAGTAGTGATCACTATCTCTGTGGGGTTCTTATATTTTACACCAATCGACTTTCAGCTGTATTGCTACAAGCGCCTATATGGCATATTAGCTTCACATCTTTAGTGTTGAAAAAGTAAGATCCAGCCTCAGATCAGACTTTATCAGGTTTTCAGGAAGGACGTACAGCCGAAAACACGCAAATTTACTGAGAGAGTGTTGAAAAGTAATTGGCTGAATTATCATATAAAATGTCCTGTATTGTTCCAAAAGGCTCTGTTAATTCTTTAAAATCATTGTCTTCATTTGTTTCTTGTCCATACCGCTGCTTCTTCCGTCAGGTCGCTCCCTCAGAACCACCAGTTTGCCGCCTTTGAAACACCGCTTCAGCTGCAGAGAGAGCTTGGGGAGGTCTCACAAGCCCCCCTGAGATTAGAGGAGAAGTCATGTCCTTCACGTGACCTGAGGGACGTCTTTGTCCCGCTGGACTCCATCAGATCCAGTATGTGATGCCACAGAGGGTCCAGTGTGCGAACCAGTTGGGTTCCTTGTGCTCATGTGCCTCTGTGCTCCTCCTCCTCCTCAGGTCCCCTGGAGCCCATCACTCTGTTTGATCGTGGTGGGATTCACATCTCGCTCCACTTTGCTCTCTGTCCCCCGAGTCGTCCAGATGTTGCCGTGCTGGTGGTGTCCACGGTGAACACATCCGCCCTCCCCGTTAAAGACTACCTGTTCCAAGCCGCCGTTCCGAAGGTCGGGCCTCTTGGCTGTAACCTCTGACCCCTGACGTGTCCCCTGGTGTTTTAACGTAAATGAATGCTGTTTCCTCTCCTCCAGACCATGTCTGTCAAACTCCAGCCTGCGTCGGGGACACAGCTAACCGCTTACAACCCTCTCCTGCCTCCTCCAGCCATCTCTCAGGTTCTGCTGCTGGCTAACCCCCAGGAGGTGAGTCATTACCACGTGTGACCCCTAAAGCGTCCGTTTACCGACAGGACCCCTGCGTCCTTCTGCCTCTTTGCTACCGCTGGTTCTATGTGTCTGCCTTTCTTCTGACATCTGCCCCCCCCGTCTCTTCAGCGACAAGTGCGTCTCCGCTACAAGTTGAGTCTGACACATGGAGACCAGCAGCTGAACGAAACCGGAGGGACCGACCGCCTCCCTGACTGGGCGGCCCTGATCGGCCGCTGAGTGAACTGTTGATAGAATAGAACATGCCTCGTTTGTCCTGATACAATTGCTTGCACTGCAGTTCTGCACAGGACTTTCAAGATCCGGGTCATTCCTCACCAAAGATAGCCAACACGTTTTTACTTTTAGCTGGTTCAGAACTCACCTCTCTCAGTATTCTGCTGCAGTTCTTGTATCTGCTGCTGCTCACCAGCAACAAAACGTCCCAAAGTGCCTGTAATATCGATCATGTATTTATTAATGGAGGCATGTGAGAGTGTGTGCGTAATTGCCTTTTGTTGTCCGACTGTAGCCCGAAGTGTTTCCACAAGTGCAGCAGGATCAGAGACAAGAAACCTCCAGAATTGGGCCTTAGCTTCATCGCATCACCCGTATTCACACAACGAAGCTGAACCTGGGCCCGTTGACCCGCACGGTGGGCAGAAGCGATGGTTGTGCCTTGTCTTAGGTTCTGCAGAGACACGAGTGTGTCCCCAACTGTGAAGCTGCTGATCAAATCCTCCCCCTGCTCATGTATGCATTGTGTTCATCTCTGCTGCTGTTGGTAAATCAGTGTTACGGTGCGGTTGTCAGTCACACCGCTCCAGAAATAAAAGACTTGTCTGTCTCAGTTCAGTGTTGTTGGTCTGAAGGGTTAAAAAAACACAACTATCAGGAAACAAACCGTCGACTTCATCGATCATATTTATTATATGACATCAGCAGATTAAAATACATGTTAATTATGTACATTTATATAACAGGGTGTTAGATAAAGTGCCAAATATCATTTTTAAAAAAGAAAAAGGATTCGTGGAAGACCATCACACCCGTTTCCCTGGTCCCACAGCATTGCTTCACAGAAGAGTGGCCTCCTTGTTCTGCAGGAAGGCCACATTGCTCAGTGGCTTGTGGGACAGTTTGGCACAATTCACCCGGGAATCACAGTCCGGGAGCGGCGACAGATGAAAACTGGGTGGGGTTTTTTTGTCTATTTAATTTCAACACAGACTGACATTGACACGTAACACCAGGTCAGCTATCTGACTGCAAATGTTTCCACGGAAACGCTCCAGATTTTTACTCCAGCATGTGTTAGGTTAGTAGGGGAGGTTACACTTGCATCCTGACCACAAGTAGACATTTTTTTTGTTCATAGGAAATATAAGACGACAGAATACACTTTCCAGACTTTTTTTTTTTTTGCTTTTTTCTTTGTCACTGACAAACAGGAAGCTGACATTCTTCTAACAGTTACTGTTCGGCGCGGTGGCGTCTTCTTCATGAACGCAACACAGACAGACGATGGGTTGCATTTGTTCGTAGGTACGTTCAGGAGCTACAAAAGGTCAGTAAAAGGTTCGTTACCCTCAGTTTTGTGTCCCTACGGCAGTGATGACCTACAGACGGTGGCGCTCGAGGCCGCAGCAGGCGGTCTCTGCTCAGGCGATGGTCTGGTCTGTGCGCCCTCGGATCAGGGGTCTCATGGAGCTTCTGCCCTTGGCCTTCTTCAGGTCACACTGGCCCCGTCTGGAGCTTTTCTGGCTCCTCGTCTTTGTGTCTGTGTGATCATTCCTCAAATCCACCTGTCAAACACAACTAGCTTTCCTCTTCCTCCCCCTCTTCCTCCCCCTCCTCCTCCCCCTCCTCCTCCTCCGCTTGCTGTTCTGTTTCATCCTCAGGTTGCACCTCTTCCTCTTCTGCTTCTTCCTGTTCTTTCTCCTCTTCCACTTCTTCTGTTTCTTCTCCCTCCTCAACAGCATCTCCTGTTTCTGTCTCCTCTTCCTCCAGCACGTCCTCCGACCCTTTGTCCTCCACTTCATCTCCCTCCTCCTTCTCCTCCTCTTCTCTCTCCTCCACCTCTCCTTCTTCTTGATCTACATTTTCCTCCACTTCGGCTTCCTCATTTTGCATTTTTTCCTCGTCAGCTGCCTTTTCCAAAGGTTCCTCACTTTCTTCTTCCTCTTTTTCTAAATCCTCCTCTTCGTGGTGTTCACTCTCTTCCTGCTGTTGTTCTCCCTCAGATTTTTCATTGTCTTCCTCAATCCCTTCTGCTCCTGGTTCTTCTCCATGGTCCTCACCCTCCTCTTTCCCTTCCTCTTCCCCTTCTCGCTCCTCCTCCTCTTCTTCTTGGACTCCGTTCTGCTCACCGTTGTGGTTTTCCTCATCCTCTTCCTCAGATCCCACATGGTTGTGGCCCTCGGCGGTGGGCTCGGCCTGGCCGTCACAGATGGCTCTACGGCCGCTGCTCCTCACGTGGACGTGGTTGTGGTTGTTGTGTTCCAGGTCCTCCAGGGTGAGCTCAAACTGAAAGCGGTCATGCTGCAGGTGCCTGTCGGGGGGAGGCGAAGGGGACTGGGGCATGGTGTTCAGATACCAGTTCCGGTTTTCCTCCAGTGTGTCGAGTAGCTCTTGCGCGTCTGGGTGAACCAAGTCAGCCCACGTTTCCCACAGCGGATGGACGATATAGTCGATGAAGC
Organism: Lagocephalus sceleratus; assembly: GCA_911728415.1. Taxonomy (NCBI): domain Eukaryota; kingdom Metazoa; phylum Chordata; class Actinopteri; order Tetraodontiformes; family Tetraodontidae; genus Lagocephalus; species Lagocephalus sceleratus. The sequence continues at coordinate 14,990,723 of CAJVRN010000232.1, forward strand.
CCACCTGGGAACAGAACCAGAGGTCACGATGGAGGTCAGAGGTGGTTGGTTCAGTATGCAAACAGGCGTAAGTGGAGGAAGTAGTGACCTGACTCTTCTCCACTGATGCAGTGTGTTTGTCACACATGGCGCTGATCTCCATCCCCCGCTCTCGCTCTTTGTCCCCCTGTCGGAAGAACTCCTCCATGATCCTCTCCGTCCACTGCTGGTATAACGGTAACGTCTTTGTGGGGTTGCTCAGGTCTGCACAGTGCACCATGTTCCTCAGCACCTGAAACACCAAACACAAGATGATGAAATGTCGAAATATGCAGGAACAAACATATTTAAATGCCTTTCAATGAGAGCAGTGAGTCACCTGTATCCTCTCTGTGTAGTGATCCAGGAGCAGCACACCAGAGCTGGTCACCTTCTTGGTCTCCACCATGGTCTTCAGATCGGCCAGCAGGGTCATGTGTTTGGACATATCTGTGGCCAAAACCTGGAAAAAACACAAATACTCTTTTCAAAGGCCTATCTGTATCATTAACTTAGTTTTAAACTGAGTTTTATCTTTAAAAAAAAGCAGTGAACAAAGAGTCTGCTGCTGGTGAGCAGGTGCAACTCACGATGTCGATGACCAGCTTGCGAAGGCTCTGGCGCTGACGCTTGGTGAGGTTCTGGAAGATGTCACAGTTTTCCTGGTGCAGTAGCTTGAAGCCAACAGCGAGGTGGTGGTTCTCCAGAACCGACTCGTCGTTATACATGAGGGCCAGCTCTGAGTCTGAGGGCGGGTGGAAGAGAGGCGCAGAGGGGAAGTGTTATAGCAAAGAGAGTCCTCACAAAGATGTGTGTGTGTGTGTGTGTGTGTTTCCCCTTACTGGTATTGATGAGGAACTGATTAGAAACTCCAGGATGATCTACATCGTGGATGGCTGCAGCGAACAGAGCAGCCAGGATCTCCAGATCAGTAAAAACTGCCTGAAAGGAGAAGAAAGAATGAAAATGAAAAAATGCAAAAACTTAATTATGTTTTGTTCATCAATAACGTGTGTGTGTGTGTGTGTGAGAGAGAGAGAGAGAGAGAGAGAGAGAGAGAGAGCATACATCTAGAGCAGGTGTGGAGAGCAGGACGTGTGTGGACTGGGTGACATCTGCAGCATGGAGGCTGTTGTGGTACGCTACGTTGCTATGGTAATGGTCCTCCAGGGTCATTACGTAAGTGACAAAGGTGTCGACTGGGATGCGGAACGTCTTCAGTAACTCTCGCTCCTGAGGAAGCAGCACAGGAGCCACGGTTTAAAGACAGTCCCCTGGGAGAACCCTTCAGACGAGAGCAAATTCCCATTTTTTTTCTTTTACCTGGAAGATGGCGTACATGATGCAGCTGAGAGGTCTGTTGTTGGAGAATTCTGCTACTTTAAAGATGTTAAAGCTCCATTTGTCCAGATCCTCCAACTCCTTGTCAGAGACAGCAAACATATAAACCCGTGCACCAATGTGGAATCGCGCAATCAAAGAAGCCGGCTGACCTTGGCGAGCTCGTCCTCGTGGTCCGTGTTGACGCCGAAGCGCGGCATGGAGGCGCTGGAGAGGCTGGAGCTGTGGGACAGTTTCCTCACCCCGCTGATGTGGCTCATGGGTTTATCCTTCAGGGTGGGGGACGGGATCTCCACCTCGTTCTGCTTGTCTGCAAGTTCAAATGCATTTACTCCTGAGGCAAGAGCCGACGAACACCAGGTGGGGAAAGGTCCTCCGTTCTGCTGTGGCTCACCCAAGAAAGTGCTGGAGATGTATTCGGACACCTGGTTGCCGGAGCGACTCATCTCAGACAGGTGGGACAGCTCTCTGTTCAGCATCCTCTTAAACTGGGAGCCAGAAGCACCAAACATTCAAGCAGAAGCACGCCGAAACCCAGCAGAGCAGCGGGTGAGCAGGCGAGCGCGCACCTTGTTGGAGGCCATCTCGCTGACGGAGCGGTGCGTTTGGATGGTTTCCAGCTGGTCCAGACACCAGTCCAGCTCCTCCAGTGTGTCCAGCGCGAGCTGCTGGTATTGCTGGTCTGACAGCGTCGCCCTGGGACTGACGCACACGCCGCTCATCGGGGACCTCCTGAAATCAGCCAGATACCATCTGTTACCGGTGTGTCGGGCGTCCTGCGGCAGATGGCGCCGGGTTTGGCGATGCTGCTGCGATTCGCACATCCTTGAGGGACACTCACTTGACGGTCGGTGTGGACACGTTGGCCAGGATGGTGAAGTTGCTCCGCACCGATCGCAGACTGGCCAGCACCTGCAAACAAACACACATCATCACAGCGTTCTGCTCGTCTCTGGAGAGAAGAGGAGAAGAAGCCGCCAATAGTCGCCCGCAGCAGGTCAATAATCCAGATTAGTGACAACAGTAGGAGTTATCTAAACTCACTTGAGCAAAAGGTGTGACAATGAAGTCCTCTGCTGTGTGCCTGAGAGACAGAGAGGGGGAGAGAACATCAACCAGTCCTCCCAGTCGCTGAGCTGGACTTCTTTTTTCTCACCCTTCACTGGCAAGGGACGAGTTCCGCGAGACGGTCTTGGGGGACATGTCGTAGTCTGAGTCGGAGCGGTACAGGAAGGATTCTCTCCTCTGGCCCTGGAGGGAGGTGTGCAGGGTGAGGCCCGGGCTCTGCGACCCCAGCGGGGTGTGACCCGGTGAGAGGCCATTTTCCGCTTCATAACTGTGGCGAGACGAGAGCGTCAGAGTGTCTGAGGGGACGCTGGGGGGGGTTGAAGGACGCGAACCTGTCGGTGTCGGCTTGCGTGATGGAGATGCGCGGTGGGATGCGGAGGGGAAGCGTCGTCGGCCGTGACACGTTGTTCAGAACCTCTGGTGAACGGGTACGGTCACGGGGGCGGAGCCAGCAGGGCACCTGCAGAAGAAGAAGACAGGGATGGATCACAGAGAGCAGGAAAATGACTGCTTCACTATCAGACTGCCTCCATTTGTACAGGCACTGATTTGAACTTTTAAGAGCATGCATCACATATAAGCAATAGCAAACAGTTTAGAATATAATTCAGCATTTATAAATCCTGAGTAAGACATCAAATTTAGTATTTGAGAAGGCCTATCATGATAGTTGCATAGAAGACAAAATAAACTTGAACTTAGCATACTAATCGACTCTTTTGATTAGAAACAGTCGCTAAATGACCTTTATGACCATGACAAACCCAATGCAGAACACATAAAGACAAGAAAACCTCAGCAGACTCACACCCCTGATTTGAAAGTAATGTTTACATTATCACAATATAAAGGTTTATTATGTACATACCTGATGGTCAACAGTTACTTAAAAAGGCACAAATATCCCACAGTCAGTCAAGCTTGTGATCCACCCCAGAGCCTGGAGTAGTTTAATGAGCCAACGCTTTAATTGATCACCTGGAGACTTGATGAGAGTCGTCTGCTCCTCCCTCGACGAAGGTCGGCCCCCAGCGTGGCTCCTGACGTATAAGATCGGCTGTAGCGAGATGACTCCGCCTTCTCGCCAGCACCTGTTATATCTGTGTCGTTGCCCTGTGAGATGGTGGGAGGGGCAAGCGAGGACACGTTATATAAACACACAATAGGCAAGAATGTCGTATAAATAAATAAATAAAAGCAGCCACAGTGGTGCCGCTAATCTAATACAACACATAAAAGAACAGAAATGTGCAGTGCAGATTACAGACGTGTGCGTGTGTGTTTACATGCATGTGTGAGTGCGCATGTGCCCAGCTGCGTGCATGTGTGTGTCTGGGATAAGGCCTCCGTAGACAGCTCTTAGAGGCTGATCTGCACTGCAGCACCGTAGCAACAAAACACTAGGGGAATGGCAGCAGTTGCTAGGCAACAGTGCTGTGTTGTTTCCATGCTGCGCTTGATGCTGTCCAGACCCAGATGTGGAAGGATGTTGGCGTCCCCTACTCATCCGAAAACATGCACGGGCGCGTGGACCCCCGCTGAGAGTAATCAATAGAATCTTGACTCTTGAATAATGCATGGTGCCGTGCACTTCAGCCACGATGTTTGCGTTGGGTGAAGTTGGCTCATTTGCATCGAGCGCTCGTTAACGGAGGCTCATTTGCATTGAGGACGATGGCTGTGAGTCGAGGCTGGAGGAGACGGACCGTCCAGTCTGACCTCTGAGTGTGCGAGAAGAACAAAAGCAACTTTGGATGGAATTGGTGGGATTCGCATGACATCATAACTCAAACGCGGACAGTTGAAGGTTGGCTCTGGTTTCGAACTTTGAGGCGTCTCAAGCCGGGCACGTATTCCCGTTTGTTGACGTTCCCGTTCTCACCTCTTCTCCAGTCACAGACACCACGCTGCGGCTCTTCTTCATTCTGATTGGCTCGTTCTGGGCCCCAGGGCGGAGCGTTCCGGAACCCAGGCAGCAGAGCAGGTGGAGAGCCAGGACAGGAGAGGTCAAAGGTCACCACAAGGTCAAACCGGGGTCAGACCGGGTCACAACCGGCCCCCATCGGAGCTGACTCAGCCAGCCAACCAGCTCGCTCCGGCTCGGTCTTCAGACAGCTGAAGCGGCGCACCCGACCCGAGGCGAGCGCCGAAGGTGCGTCCGCGCGCCCTTCGGCGGCTCCAGGTTCGGCCTGACGCGGATGACCTTTGCGTTGATCTGCCGATTGTTCACAAGCCAAAACGTGGTAGAAATCCTTTAAAAGATCATTCCATTTTCCTGTAAACGACGAATTAGGGGGAAAGAAGCAAACGCGGCTACATGTCGTCCTGCGTCGGCCAGAAAAGCCAGTGGGATGAATCGGCCGGTGCTCATGATGTCAGCCTTGAGAAAAAGCTTTTCCCAAGCTGTCTTAAGTATTTATCCAGCTCGGAGAATTGTTCGCATGACATTTCCAACTTGGAAACCTGGTCCCACATGAATGAAATGTTCCATTAATCAGGAATCCAGAAATGTCTCCTCAGCTTCTTCTTCTTCTCGTCTGGATTGTGCATAGGGAGAAGCGTCAAATCCAGACATCAGAATTCCATATCTGAGCCGACAGTGTCCATCCTCCAATCCGTCTCGGCGGGGGGGGGTCTCTACGGACCCCTGTGAAAGAGCAGAGACAACAGTTAGAGCGGGCAAAACTACGTCTTTCTCCCCCTTCCCATTTTGGTGTCAGAAACGATGCGGTGCATCTCATCAGAATCCGACCGCTCCTGGGAATGTTTGGAACGAGGAAAACAATGAGCCGCTCCTTCAGCTCCGACTACATGATTCTGGATTTTGAGGAGCAGAACCTTCAGTGTGGCTAATTCAGAGCGGATCCAGCTGCAGCGAAGCTCTCGGATGTTATATAATTACTCAGAGCGGTCCGAGATGACCTAATTCCATTGGACGGGACAGATTCTGCACATCAGTGTGTTTGGGATGGGACTGGTGAACACACCAGCCTGTGTTCACCAGCCCTCAGAACACACACTCAGCGGGGGCGCGGGCATCTGGGGGGAATAAACAAATGCACAGTGACACAGTGACATATATACATGCGCACACACACACACACACACACACACACACACACACACACACACACACACACGAGCATTTCAGCACGTGCACATCATGGCCACTGCCTCGCACGCGGATAAAGAGGCGTGTAAAATCCCAGCAGCGATGCATCAATATGCAGCTCAAACACCAGCCTGCGCTTTTGTTACAAAACACCCAAATGCATGAAACGCACACACGCGCACGCGCGCGTACGCACACGCACGTTACACGGAGTGAGGCAAAAGCATGCGTGAGGACAGCCCTGCCATGATGCCTCCCAGCAGGAGGTCAGCCTCAGACGCGTATGCAGACGCGCACCGTCGGCCTGCTGCGGGTGAGAGTGAAAACCACACTCACCTTGATCTCCTCAAGATCAGGGGGAAGATGGGCTGGGCCTGCTCCCGCCTCCGCTCGCCTCCTTCCCCTTCACCCTTCTGTCTCCGCAGACGATCAGCGTGTCGCCGCAGCCAGGGCAGAAGGAGGGGAAGAAACAGCCACGCTTGGCACCTCGGCGAGCATCCGCGGCTCCAGCAGCCTCTCTCCCTCCCGGTCTCTCATCTCCCCCGCCACAGTGGTCTCCCCCAGCCAACCCCCCACCAGCAGCGCCGCCACATCCTCCACGGAGAAGCCCATCTCCCCACCTATCCGTCCCTCCTCCCGCGCAGACACGCCATGCCCATTAATCCCCGACAGCAGCCTCCGCTCCTCCTCTCTCCATCGGTATAGGCTCCATCCCTGCATCCCACCCCTCGCCCCCCCCCCGTCAGACACATGCCGATCCTCTTCCAAAGTCAGGACTCGCTTCTCCCTGTCGTACACAGGCGGCAGCTTTGATACAGCAGTCATAAATGGGCAAATAATGGCTCCACGCTCCTCTTTTGTCCCTTTCTGAGGCATTTAAGGACATTTATTTGAGCTTTGCTTTTGAAGCATCAATTACGTCTCTTTGTCGGACATTAGAAGAAAAAGTACTTCCTTCCTTTATTCTTGTTCCTTATTCTTAGAATAAACAGTCCCGGAACAAAAACTAAATGTAGGATTTCGTCTTCCGTCATTTGCGTGTGAGCTTTTATAGGAATTGTCTCGATTTGATAATAATTCATTATTTGATTATTTTGCACATTTTTCCTTCACTTTAACTTTCTTGCTTATGTTACGACCCACGAGTGGGTCTAGGTCTGTGTGTGTGTGTGTGTGTGTGTGTGTGTGTGTGTGTGTGTGTGTGAATGGATGATGTGTTGCAGGTGCGGAGCGCGATGCTGCGCGCTGATTGGTCGGCCTCCACCTGAAAGGGGGGCTCACCTGCGCCGCCCCCCCTCTGGGTGCTGGTGTTCACGCAGCAGGAGGGTGCGCTGCGCTTTCCTTTGTTCCTCTTTCTCCCGCGTCGTCTCTGCTGAGGGAGGTTTCTGAGATGTGTTCCTCTGTTTTTTAGGGAGGTCAGTTTCAGTTCCAGCCGCCTTGGGGTTGTTTGTCATCTTGGCCTGGGCCCAAAGCCAACGCTGCTCCGGGTTCATTGTATCACATTCTTTTTCCTATTATCTGTAAATAAATACTCTTGTTAATTATACATCTGCCTCCTGGAGCTTCCTCAGGCTTGAGAGTGGGGGAAAGTGTCCTTCTAATGTTTTTATGTGGGACCTAACCCCTAAGTTGGGGATCAGTGTGAATCCCCATAAATTGACAGTTTAAATCTGTTTTTTTAATCATTTAAGACCTACTTAAATCTGCAATCTGCAGATCATTCCTGGGCCTTCAACCGTTGTGAAAGGTTAAAGTACACAAAAAGGAACGTTCACGTTAAAGATGAATCATTTCAGCTGGGCTGATCTGCATGGAAGCAGCACGGGAATGATCAGAAGTGTGAAGTTCAACTAAACCCACCACAGTGTCAACATTAACGCATCTTGTCAGCAGGGTTATTTTTTTAATTGAAGTGCAATAAATGAGGTTCGTGTTTATTGCTGACACTTTGTTTGAGGATTATTTGCCAGATGAACTTGTGGCCGGTGTAGTTGACGGTGTCGGCCTCTGGGCAGCGCTGTCGGGCCGAGCCAGACTGCCTGGTTCAAATGAAGCGTGTTTGTTGTTGGAACCTTTCTGGACCGACACACACACACACACGCTTAATGTTTCCGCACATTATTTAATTTATTGCATGATCTGAAGGAAAACACGTGCTTTTTTGACAGCAAGTCTTCCTTCTGTTAATCTTCTTCCCCATCTGTTTCCTCATCTGCTCCTGACTCGGGGACCCAGAGTCCAGAATCAATGCACATCCTCAGGTGATATTTTGCTTCCTGGACACAGATGAGGGCTCTCACTTTGTGTCAGGCCAACACTGGGAAGCGACAAACACACTCACCTCTGGGGGCAGCCGGCTCATGACCTCCCGCAGCATCGCCACATTCTTCTCATCGAAGCTCTTCTGCATTTCCTGTGAAACCAAAGCGGTCAAACCGAGCCCGCGTCAACTGAGAAGGAAACCAGAAGGCTGCTGTAAACACGCCGAGCGGCGGCTCTTCCAGACGGGACAGCAGAACCAAGTGTTTATTGATTGGGTGTTTGAGGGAGAGGTTCTCGGGCCCGTCTCTCGTTACAGCACATGGTGGAAGGCCTTATCTCTTTACGTGGAGATAAGGCCCCTCTGTAGGTGTGATGGGTCACACAGGATATCGTAGTGTCAGCGCTATTGTTTCCCACGATTACAAAAAACTTCAGTCTGCGTGAGTCATTTCCTGCTGCGTGCTCACCCGATAACTCGTGATTCATTTTTTTCTGCTCAAATGTCGAGGAGGCGCCGCCCCCTGTGATGGGGAGCGGCCTGAAGCTCTTGTCTCACCTTCGGCAGAGACTGGTAGACCTCGACGGGGTCCAGGCCGCCCGGGCCCAGCCTCTCCCGCCTGTCCTCGTCCTCCAGCTCCTTCATGGCGTTCTCCATGCGGACGCGGGCGCAGCTCCGCACCCGCTCCTTCACCGACTCCAGCTCCTGGTTGAAGGCGTCCTGGTACGGCTTGTCTGCGGTCTGAGGGCGACAGCGGGGCCGGGTGACGTCCTGATCGACGTTTTAACAGGGTGGGGTGGGGTGGGGGGGGGGGCACGCCGCCACCGCCAACCTTGATCTTTGAGAAGAACTGTCTGAAGCAGCCTCTGGGGTCCACCTTCAGCGTCTGAGCCAGGTCCAGGATGAACTTCATGACGATGGCCTGGTGGGCCACCTGCTCCATCAGCGCGTGTTTCTGCGGAGAGGCGGAGCTTTTTAGACGCTCCCACCCGCGTCGGAACACGGGGGGGGGGGCGCTCACCTCGTCTATCTCCAAGTCGATGCAAACGACGACCAGGCAGTTGGCCGCCTCCTCACACACCAGATGCGGGTGGTCGGACAGATACTTCTGGCTGTCGTCCCAGCGGCTCAGCATCCCTGGTGGACACGCGAGGGCGTGGGTCAGACAAGGCTGACCCGGGCGCGGCCGCTCGAACCCGGTCCAGAAGCATACCGAAGTGCTTGATCTCCCCCGAGTACTTCTCCACAAAACTCTTGTGTTTCTCCACCTTCTCCTCCTGGGTTTCCTCGTCTGGTGCAGGCTGGACGTTGACCACACTCTGGAAGGGAGCAGAAGAAGAAGAAGGTCTGACCTCTGAGTGTGAAGAAGAAGAAGAACCAGGCTGAAGCCCTGAAGCCCCCCCCCCCACAGACACACGTCTTGCCTTGCTGAAGCCGTCTTTGCTGAGCGTGTCCACGTTCCAGGGCAGCCTCTTCTCTTCCCGCCTGTATTCTGCCATCAGCCTCTCGAAGGACTCCCGATCCTCCCTCAGCTTCTCCACCGCCGCCCGGACCTCCTCCAGCTCGCCGCCTCGCTCCTCGTCCTCCTCCCCGCCGCCCCGCCCCGCCTCCAGCTGCCTCAGCCGTCCCTCGGCCTCCTCCAGCATCCTCCGGCACTCCGCGGAGCTGCTCTCCAGGTCGTCTCCCCTCTGCTGGAACTCGGCCATCCTCTCCAACCGGGCCTGCGGGCGCGGGTCGGCGGGGACGGGCCGAAGACGGCCGACTCAGAAACAACCGCAGCACCCATCGGTAGATTACCGTGGTGGGTATCGACTAGGTGACACCGAGGGCTTTTCGCGACGCCGGTCATGTGACAACTATCCATCAGCTAAGCTCATTACGCAGAACCAGAGCCGCAGAGCCGAGGCACACCCGAGCGGGGGATGCATCAGACGTCCCCCCTGATGTGGCATGATGGGTGACAGCCCCCAGACCCCCCTGCTGGTTGGCTCCCTGCAGCGACTCTGGTGCTGGGGGGGGGCGCTAAAGGGTCACTTCTACGGGTCAAACCACTGGGGCACAGGACACAAGCGCTTGGCTGCTGACCCGGTGTCTCATTCTGAACAAGCTCGGCGTGTCCACGAACGGGCTGGTGGCGTCCTCGTCGTCCGACACGTCGATGTGGTCCCAGACGCTGTAGTCGATGCCCGAGCCGCCGCTCATCGCCTCTGGCTGCGTCCTCGTCCTCTGCCGGGATGCGAAGCTGCGTGCGCAATGCTGCGTGCGCAATAATGCATGCGCAATAATGCGTGCACACGCAGCAGGCAGGGCAGGAGATGGAGCTCAAATCCTCTTAGCGGATGAAGCCAGAAGACCCTTAGCCGGTGCACAGATGCGGAAGTCGACGAGCACACGTCATCAAAAAGCGCGATTTGTAGTTTTCTGTCTAATCAACACACGAACCTGTTGACGTGTGAAAAGAAAATTGGCGTTTATTCTGCATTATAAATTACAGTCAGGCAACAATTGACCCCGAAGACCGACAAGATAAAGTCTTAATTACAATTTGTCTTAAAAATCAAAAAAAAAACCGCACACAGCACCGTTAATGACAAATTCCATCATTGAGTACTGATGAGATGTTTTCATTATTCACAGTGTATATTATAACAGGGTAAAATGTTGTGTTTCATCACTTTGTGACAAAACTGCTCAGTGATATGTGACACAGCAATATAAACCAGCAAATACATGAATACTGTAATTCAGACTTCAACCTCCATCCAGTACACAACAGACACAAAAAAACAGTGAGACAAGACAGCAGTGACACCAGTGGTGGGCCGTCAGGCAAGGGTGAAGGGGTTTTGTGACACAGTTGAACGAGAGAGGGGCCGATAATAGGAAGTCTACGAGGCCATGAAGGGCAGGCTCGACTTTCAGCATTAGCTTCGATGGCGATAGAAAAGGACTTCTTGATGGAACTGAAACGCACGGATAATCTGTTCGACAGAGTAACTGAAATCTTCTTGAGGACAGAAAGGAGGATGGATTTTGTGTACAAATAAAAAGGATTTTTGGTGCGTAAAATGTGGCTACATTCCTAAATAAAATTGCAATTTTATGAGGTTATTATTGATGGGTGTTTTTGTGTGTCGCAGCTGTAGCTGCAGTAAATGTTTTATAGCCATAAAATAGTCATTGAGGGTTGGATTGATTCAGATGGAACACGACTGAAGGCCGAGGTGTGAAATGCACGGCCCACCACTGAATGACACCGATTAGAAAACACAACACTGATTCTATAGAATGAACGCCGTAGCGACAGCCCATCCCTCTTCTAAGATGTAGTGATACCTTAATTCATTTCATTATCACACAAGGTAAGTGTGTGTGTGTGTGTGTTTACATGTGTATGTGCAGACTACTCAGAGGTGGGCACGGGAGAATGCTGTCTGCAACAGATGACTTTCTTCAGGTCGTACCGTCCCATTCTGTTCCGTTTGTAGAGGATGCGGTATAAGGCCACGCCAACAAGGATGAGTATAAAAATACCTAAAACTAACCCACCTATAATGTATCCAGTGTAGTCACCTGTAGGGGGGGAGGGGGGGACAAAACACAGGATAAGCTCCTGCACTCGCTCCCTGAAGAGCAGACGTCTCATCGGTAACACACTCACCTATGACTTCCACCCTGACGCTGAGGGTGACCGCCCCCCTGCTGTTGGTGACCATGCAATTGTACTGCCCCCCGTGGTCAAAGGTCACAGACTCCACGCTGTAAACGCTGGTGCTGGTGGGGGGGGGCGCGCGGGCCGTGGACGTCCACGCGTACGAGGGAGCGGGGTTGCCCACGGCCGAGCAGTTCAGCTCGAGAGGGTATCCCGCTGTGACGGTAATCACACCTGGGGTCGATGGCGATACGAGGCGAGGCTTATCTGGATGTGGAGGGGGGGGGGGGGGGCACATCTAGTCATCAACACAGGAAACAGAATGGCGGAAAGTAGCCAAAGTCACACTACTCACAGTGCACGGTCGTCTTGAGCTTCCCTGACGTTACCAGCAGAGGAAGCGGCTGGGCTTCGAGATCCAGCCTGGCGTCGCACCAGTACACGGCGCCGTCGTCCTCCTCGGTGACGGTGATGTCGAAGGAGCAAAATTCATCCACCGGCTTCTTCTCCTTGCCGCTGTAGGTGCACGGCGGTTGCATGGCGTCCCGTCCTTTGTAGAAGGTCACGATCAGGCGTTCAACAGGGGCGACCTGCTTGACGTCGCACCTCAGAGTGTAACTGCTGCCCTCCAACAGCGGCCCGTCGCCGTGAACAAAGCCGATGGCCACGGCATCAGGAGGCTCTGTGGAAGCAAAGACGATCGGAAGTGATGGGGTGGGCGTCGACGGCGGTGTTTGTCCCAGGGCAAGGTCACTTACGGTAGACGGTTATGGTCAGTCTGGAGCGACAGCGTGTGCCATCTCGGCTGTTGTAGTAGCAGATGAGCCCCGTGTCCCATTCGGTCAGGCGCGCCACCTCCCAGAAGATCTCGGTTCCGTTCTCCCTTTTGGTGCCCACGGGCTTTTCCAAACCGAACACTTGGCCCAGGCAGGCGCTCTGGCACACGCTGCAGGTGGCGGATGTTGAATGGCCGTACCTGACGACCAGCGAGGGCGGCGTGAACACAGGGTTGTCCGGGCACTCTCCATTATCTGTCAGGGTCACATCGGACGACACATCAGCGCCAGCCGCCAGGGTCACCAAAAGTTAACCAGCCAAGAACAAAAAAGAAACCCTCCTCTCACTGAATTAATTTACACCATAATTTTATTGATATTTAGCTGAGTTGTTAGTTCTTCTTTTAATGTGTTTAATAAAGAATCAGCATTTCAAGTCGAGCATTCTTCACTTCTCTCTTCTCTGGTCCATTTCCGCAATGAACCAAATATAAACAGCGTTTAGGGTCATACTTTGGTTTTATCGTCATAAATTACGACTTTTTTTACACGGACACACCCTTCGGGAATTCGGGAGAACTCTGAAAATCCCTTTTTGAAAACGAGCCCTTAAACGCACCACGAGCCGCGTGCTCCTCCAGTCCGACCAAAGGTGAAATCAGATAAGAAATAATCGAAAATAAGCATAATCAGAAGAGAATAAATCAGAACACTGTCGTAAGATTTCGAAAACTGACTATTCAAACAAGGGAATAATACATATAAAGCCTTAGCAGGTCGTATTTCGGAACATCTGCGAAACGCATTAACGATGAAACCGAACGTGAGCCTTTTGAAAAAGGCGTAAATCTTACCGACAGCCTCGGAAACGGTGACCCAGTGGTGGATCCACAGGCTCAAAAAGGCGAGCAGGAAGGTGGAAGGGAAAATCATAATTTCCAGTTGTTCGGTCGACGAGCTTTCAAAGTCAAAAAGGGGGATCGGTCTTTATTGCCCTTTCAAGGGGGGTTGGGTAAATGAAAGTGAAAGTGTCCCGAACACGTCACTGGAAAGTCCGGTAGTCTCGACGCTGCCAGGTCCGCGCTAATGTTTTATCAGTGGCATCAGGAAGCTGCCTTCGATTGCTTCCTGAAATCTCTCCTATAACGAGGGTTTCCTCCGTATTCCCATTTCGGGTCAGATGACCTCAAATCTGCTAAATAACAGAAGTAAAGCTGACGTCAGGGAATTTTACAGAGGAAGCTGACCCCTGGATGACACCTCCAGCGTTATTTTTTGAATTTCCTGGGTTCTTCTGACGTTTCCTCGTATTAGAAATACGTGAGCGTTCACAGAGCTGCGGCGCATGCCACCACCAACCCCCCAACACCCCCCCTCGCTTCCTGTGGAGGGTCAGAACACAGGCGCCAATGTCACAACCACGAGCCGGGACAGGAACTTTAGTCTGTTGCACTTTAATCTACGATGTTTTTGGTTGGGAGACGTACAAAAATACGTTTATTTCAAGCGAACGGAAGAAAGAGGAAATAGAAAAATAAATTAAAAGCGGCGCCCCCGTTCACGTGAGGCAGTAGTTCCAGTGGCGCTCGCTGGGTAAGGCCCGGCTGAGCCGCAGGCAGCAGCTGAGCGTGGGCTCGTAGTACACCGTGTCTGCCTCCTGGACCCTGGGCCGGGCCCGGGCCGGGGGGGGCGCCGAGCCGGGGGGGGCGGGGCGGGAGAACAGGGAAGGTTTGGCCGACTTGACCAGAGTCTTCCTCACGACGCAGTCCATGTCCACGAGAGCCTGCGGGGGAGGGGGGGAGACGGGAGGGTGAGGCAGCTCGAATCTGGCTTCGGGGGGGTGCTCCTACCTCCAGCAGGTCCAGCAGCGCCATCGGCTGCAGCACCGCCTTGTAATGCTCCAGCAGCGTCTGGAGGGTGACTCCGGGTCGGGACATGATGTGGAAGAGGACGCCCTCCAGCATGCCCTTGCACACCGGCCGGTTCAGGCTGCTGTCCACCATCCGCCACGGGCGGCTGACGAAGCTCAGCACCCTGCGGAGGGAGCGGGAGGGGTTAAACCTGGGGGGGGGGGTCTCCGGGCGTAAAGCGGCGAGCTTACTCATCGTCTGGCGCCGCCGCGGGGAGCGAGCCTCGTTCCTCGCCGTCTTCTCCGACTCCTGCCTCACTCTTCCGGCCTTCCTCAGCACGCCCCTCCCCCTCCTCCTCCCCCTCCTCCAATCTGCCTCCGTTTCCCTCTTCGTTTCCGAGCTCTTCCGTGTCCCCTGCCGGCCTTTTCGCGGGGCGTTCCGCCTCCTGCGGGGCGTCCCGCCGGCCCCGCTTGCGCGTGGCGGGCTGGGTCTTGGGCTCGTCGCAGGCGGGGTGAGAATGGGCCCATTTGGAATGTAGCGTGAGCAGCCACGGGTCGGCGTGCTGCCGGAGCACCCAGCGCACCGCCAGACTCCCCACTTGCACCACCTGACCCTCTTCCTGCAAGTCCTGCATCAACAACCGCAAAAGCGCGTCACTGATTGACCCCAAAACGTCGGCGGGAGTGTGGCAGCGGCGGAGGCCACACCTTCATGTACTGCAGCAGGTTCCTGGTGCGTCCGGGCCGCAGCTCCTCCAGCGGGGCGTGGGCCTCGCACAGGTCCTGGAAGTCCGAGCCCGCCTCGCCAGCCGCATCCAGGGTGCCCCGGAGGCGGGCGCAGGCTTCCGCGTCCTGCGGCGTGTATCCCCTCTGGATCAAGCGGGCCTCGGCCCCCGCGCCGCCGCACGGAGGCGAGGGGTTGACAAAGGTGAGGCTGGGCGGCAGCAGGGAGGGGCCGCACCTGCTCAAATCCAGCAGAGAACCTGAGGGAGACAGGAGACGGGGAGTCGCGCGCGTCCCCGGGGCTTTCGCCGGCGGGCGGCGTCCGAAGGTTTGACGCGTGCGTCAGAAGGTTTGACGCGTACCCTCTGTTGGCAACAGACGATGAGCGGGGGCACCGCGCAGCGACAGCCTGATGATGCAAGACTCCACCACAATGCTGTCTGTGGTGTTCAGGTCACGCCGTTTCACTGACAACGAAAAAAAGAAACGTTTCAAAACTGTAGACGACGGATTTAAAGAACAGCCGCACAAGCCGATCATAAAAGAGAAGCCACCCTACCGATGCCGGGGTTACAGTACCCACGGATCATCAAGTACTTGGTGTGCGATGCTTGGTGCGCCTTCACCTCCATTTGTTTTCTTTCACCCTCTTCGTTTTCGTCATCGTCATCGTCTTCGTCTTCCAGCGCCGCCATACTGAAAACCCACAATTTAGCAAACCTCACTTACAGATAAGTCAAATTAATAGTTTTATTAATGGCTGGTTTTATTGAACACTCGCCACATTCACCACAAATGGTTCGTCCCAGTGATTTGGGTGAAACTCCGCCCTCTTGTGGTGAAAATGTAACACGGACGCGCAGATGCGCCTTCACCTCCATCATATATCAATTAATAAATTACGGCCTTAAGCGGCTTCAAAGTGTAAATATCTCCTTGAATGTAATAGGTACATGCAGTGTACCTTAAAGGAATTGTTTTTAATTCGAACCATGTTGAAAACAACACTTATATTATAGTTATAAATTATACAGTACAGTTGGTATTGGGTGTTTTTTTTTTAATACACAACATGGATTTCTTCTCACCTCTTGACAGTCTCGGTGTCCACCAAGTTGCTGTCCACCACCACGATGTGTTTGGGTATGGATATGTGGACATTCAGCATTCCCAGGGATATCAGGCTGAGGGACGTTACACACGCTCCGCCTGGAGAATCCAGAGAAAAAGGCATCATGTCCGACACGTCTGGATGCTCCTCTGGGGCCTCGGCCGCTGCGTGTGAGGAGGCAGCTTTGGGCAGGCTATCATCTCCTGGGTCTTCAGTGAGAGGAGCTTCTGGACATCCTTCTGGATTCTTCTCTTCTCTCTTCTGTTTCTCTTCTTCCTCAGTGGCCTCCTTCGTCGTCCCCAGCCCACCTTGCTTTTTGCTTTTTCCAGACTCTTTACTTGTTTCCATAGTTTCTTCGCCATTCTCCAGCCTGTTGGTGGTTTCAGTGTAGAATTCAATGACCGGCCTCCTGTCATCTGTCTTTCTGTTCTTCAGAGTCTTCAGGAAGCGGAAGGAATCGGTGAACAGGGAATGAGGGTAGCGTGTCGAAAAAGACCTGTCAACACATTGCAGTTTATTAAACCTTCAAACACCTCTACAAAGGCCTCCACATGCGTGTCCACGCTCTCGGCGAGTACCTGTAGTAGGACTGGGAGAGCTGGTACGACATCGGAAGGATCGGCAAGGCTCGGTTTTTCTTGGGCCCAAAGGGCTGGTTGACCCGGCGGCGGTTGACCAGACCCCTCTTCCTGCACTGCAGGAAGACTTTGCACAGCAGCTCCTGGTTATATTTACTGTACAGCTGGAAGGTCTGCAAGAGAAGATCACGGGCACACACCTGTGAGGACGGTGACGGGGTTCTGCTCGTCAAAGCTCTCAAAACAATATTGATGGCCTCACCTGAAAAGATCTGGAGGACTTCATCTGGGTGTTGTTCATGGCCAGCGTGCTCTGGATCAGGTTGTCCAACACGATCGTGTGGATGTCTTCAGTGCTGTGAAGAACAGACGGTGAATTAGCTGCACTACTTCCCTTCAACAGGGAGAAGATCAAGTGCTCTCACCAGGTGATGACGTCTCTAGAAGGCATCTGCCGTCCACTCTGTATGGCCAACACCTTGAAGCTGCAACGCAGACACTCGGTGTGATTGCTTCACCCGGCGTCCTGCCGCGATCCTTCTTACCGACGCCGAAGCTTCTTACCGTTCGCAGAGTTGACGTTTGGTGTCGGGAATGATCATGTCGCTGAGACTCAGGGCCGTGCTGAACTTCTGGCGCAGCAGCCTGACGTACTCTGAGAACACTTTAGCACAATCCTACAAACGCAGGCGAAGAGTTTCATCCACCGAACACATCAGGGGGGGAACACAACAGCAGCAGCCGCAGCAGCGGGCGGTCAAACCCACCTCTGCGCTCTCTGGATTGGCGGGTTTCTTCTCCTCCAGCAGCTTCATCAGAGGTTTGTCCTGGTACACCTCAGCCAGACTGATCCTACAGGGCACGGCTTATGAGTGAAGCTGCAGGGCTCAGAGGAAGAACCAGCGTGTTTACCTGTAGTTGAGGAGCGTCTGTGGGTTCTTGAGGATGTAACGTGTACGGCGTCCAGCAGCCACAGACGTTTTATCCACGGACATTTCAAACTCTGAATGGAGCAGGTCTCGGACCACACAGTAGGGAATGAACGGTCTCTTTAGCTGCAACACGTGAACAAAAGGTTGAGTTATTATTACATTTTAGTGCATCAGAAGACTCCAGACTGCTCATTTTGCCCACTCTCATCAATGAAACAACCACCAGAGGGCAGTCTATTTGGTTTTTAAAAAGTCCCTGCAGCTTAACCTGCAGAGGGACTTTAACCTTTGGAAGGAATGCAGAGAATTACTGACCCCCGTATCCCCACTGGTTCATCTGAGCATCTGTGTGTGTGTGTGTGTGTGTACCTTGCTGTTGAGCAGATGGGAGGCCACCCTGCAGAGCATCATCAGCGAGTCCTCCTGCACAGACCAGTTCACCCTCTGTCTGGTCATCATCTTCAGGGCCTTGTGGTCGGCCTCGTCGTGGGCAGGCGTTCGTTTCTTTGGCTCTTGGGTGCACAAAGGTAGAGAAACGCACCAAAGCGTGAGCGGTCAGGTTTCAGTCTGTGGCTATGTTTTTGCCCCCGTTCTGTACCTTTCCTCTTCTTGCGAGGAGCCTTGACAACCTCCTTTTTGCTCCTCTTCCTCTTCTGTCCCTTGCCTCCAACCACCTGCTGGTTTCTGGACGCAGGTTCGATATCCAGCTGTGACAAACACACAAGAGTGGGAAATGGGATGGTTGTATCACATGACTCAAAACTAAACAAGACTCTACAAACAAGACTAAGATTTAAAACAAATGCAGACTGAAAATAAGCAGGTGAAACATTCTCCTAATGAAAACAAGCTGTCGTCAAGAGGAAGTAAACAGAGCTTGAATTCTGAGTCATCAATCTTTGAGACTGATGTCAAGTCTAATATTAGCTTTTCTAAATCCTTCCATCAGACCTGAACTATTTAGAATAGAATAGTTGCTGAGGGTGCATCTAAATATACTAACAATAACAACATCCAAGCAGACCTCTTACCTCTATTCTTTCTGTTAACAGTGGTCGCTTGGCTGTCACATAACGTGGAGCAGCAGTCCCCCCTGTTATTCACAAACATGAGAATAAATCAAGATCTGTAAAGTGCTAAATAAAACACAAAGTAAATGCAGAGTGATGCGACTCACCAGCTTTCAGAGCGAAGCAGAGCGCATTTTTACTGAGCAGGCTCTTCAGTCTGATCTTATTCTCCTTGGCCTCGATGGCACTCTGGCGCTGAAAGTGTCCACAAACCTCCAGTCAGAAGTCAGTGTGCTGCATTCAAACCACTTCTCTTGTGTCTCATGGACGCACCGTTTTTGAGGCCAGGAGGTGGTTGGTCCAAAACCAGTTACGTTTAAGATGACCGAAGAACTCTGAGTGCAGGCCCCCTGCCCCTCTCCCGTCTCCTGGTATCGACCCGTCGTCACACACTTCACGACTTCCCCCTGTGTGTGTGTGTGTGTGTGTGTGTGTGTGTGTGTGTGTGTAAGGCACGTATAGAATAAGTACTCTGGAATTCTTCGTTATTACAGTAAAGACCTGAACAATCAGATTCAGAAAGCTGTGCCTACTTGAGCATGTGTGCCAGCCCCACAAACACGTTGCGGTCGTGGACGAAGGATGGATCCACCTCCTCTTCAGTAGCGTTCCTCCTACTGCGCACGACCCCTGAAGAGACGCACAAACACCCCCCCCCCACCGTTTGGTCCTCGTTCGATGCTGTTCGATCTACTTTCGCAGTGTGTGTGCGCACGCACCCAGCGGTGTGTTGAGGCAGACGCACATCAGGTCAAACCAGTAGTTCTCCACGTCTTCGGCGCTGTTGAACGTGTACTGGCGCCGCTCGAAGCGTTTGTCGGGCGGTTCGGTGACCAGCCAGTAGTGCGGCTCAGAGTTGGTGGTGTCCACGATGCTGGAGTTGTGCTTCAGGTAAACGATCGCCTGTGGGGATTCAGAGAGGAAGGACACGCAGTTGACGCTTCCCCGTCCTGAGGTGCTTCCTGCCGTGATGAAGCGCTGAGTGGAGGCGAACCTGGTCTTTCTCTTTGAACTTCTCTGTGGGAGCAAAGTGCAGCAGACCCATATAGACCAACTTCTGGAGGTTCTCGTGAAAAGCAAAGATGTACTTCCTGAAACAAAGAAGAGAAAAGCTCCAGGTTAGAGTCCCCAGCAGCGCCGACAGCGAGGCGGAGGGGAAGGGGTTACCTCCTGTAAAGCAGCTGTCTTTTCATGCGGGGAGGCAGCGATCGGACCAGGTAGTGCTGCTTCACCGGGTCATTGATGTACTCCTCCAGATCATCCACCTGAGCAGACACACATGCTTTTAATCTTTAATACGGTGCACACATCTACCGAAGCAGCGAATCTGTATGAAGCCCAACGCATGCTCACTTTGTAATTGATCTGCGTGAACTGGACGAAGACAGAGAGCGGCAGGCAGAGGAGCAGGTCGCCGACCATCGCCCAGCCGCTTCCGAAATCTTTGAGCACGCGGACAGGCGGCACAAACCTCTTCCACGAGTCCTCGTCCACGTACACTGTGGGACGGAAGGCAGAGTTCAGACCAGGCGTCAGATGTTCGACCCGAGCACGCTCTCACCTTTCACATCAGACTCGGCAGGGCTGCTTTTGGATTCGTCCTTCAGCGCTTCCGCGTCCTCCAGAGGTGACGAGGTCTCGTCCCGCCCCGAGGACACGCGCTCGCTCCTTCCCAGCGACGTCCCAGCGCTCCCGCCGGCGCGCTCCTCGGCGGGGCTCGGGCTTTCGCGGTTGTCTGCCGAAGGAGCGGCGGCATCGTTTTTCTGCCTGTGTCCGTACAGCAGGTACCAGATGAAGGTATGGATGACCCGCAGGCGAGGCATCTTGGGGAGGAAGCCCACTTTCTTCCCCAACCCACGAACTAGACATGGGATATAAGGACGAGCGGGTCTTTAATCCCATTTACACACGTTATTTTACTGTTGGTTGTTTTGCCGTTAAACAGTACCGGCCACCGGCTTGAACTCCTCCTCCTGCTGGCTGCTCGTTCTCTTTTTGTCAGCTTTGCGCTTAAAAAAAGCAGCAGCAGTTTTCCCAGACAGCTGTTCTCTGGCCTTCTCCTCCGCATGCTGCATACTGAGGCAGAGACGAGGACGACGGGTGAATCAAACAGAGCTCCGAGGGGCGAGCCGGGACTGTTCCCTCGCGCTCACCGTGCGACTGTGTAAGAGCTGGAGATCTTGAAGCGGATCTGTTCGATGGCCCGGGTCACTATCTCATCGTTGGGCTGGATCGACGGGTGGACGACCAACTCCACCTGCACAGCAGCAAACGTGGCGTGACCACCCGGTTCTCCCCCGTTTGTGTGAAGCTACAGCTTTCACGGGCTCTTGTGCGTCCACCTTCTTGGTGATCCCGTCCTGTATGACAGTGGTGCGGTAGAACTTGAGCAGGCCTTCTCTGGACAGGCTGTACACCAGGCGCAGAATGGTCTTCTTGCAGCACTTTGAGCTGAAGCCGCCCTGCTTCTCTTCATCATTGATCATCTTCTGCAGCCTGCAGAGAGGTCACGTTGATTCATCACCCTGTCGGCTCTTCCAAGAGTGATAAAACACTGGGGGACGTTAGCGACTGACTGGAAGAGGCCCTCTATGATTTTGAAGTTGCGAACAGCCTCAACGATCAGGTTCTTCCTCCTCAACAAGCGATACGTCTGGTGGGACCGCTCTGAGGACTTTTCTCCTTTGTTGGCCTGAAGGAGGTGGAATGAGACGCCAGTTCTCAGCACCAACCTGCTCATCTTAAACACTGACGAAGAAGAAAACCACTTTAGACTGACCTTGGGTTTCACTTCAACGAGGTTGTTGTCGTCGGGGTTCAAATGATCACTCTGAGGCACAGTCCCAGTGGGACACGGGGAAGGCTCTTCCTCCTCTTTAACAGGATCGGCTTCTGACGAGAAAACAAAGACACATGAGAAATACGAGGTTTGCCTGTTTCTGGGATGTAGCTAAAGTTGCTTTACGTGTGTTTATAAGATATTTACCAGCTGGAGGAGGTGCAGAGGGAGATTTGCTGCAGTCAGTTTCATCTGAGTTTACAGAAAGAAAACAGTATGAAGATTGTTAAAAATTAGGAGTTAGTGTATGAAAAGAGCACCGGCTTTACCTGGTGTAGGCTCTGTGACTGGGTTCTCAGGTGGACGCTCTTCCGTGTTTTCTTCTTCTGACGTGTTTCGTTTGGCTCTAGATTTCCTCCTAGACGTCCTTCCCTCCTCCAAGCGTTCATCTGCTGCGTCCACCGTCTCGGTCAAGCGTTCCTCCTCCACATCCTTGGTTCTTCCTCTCTTTCCTGCCTTTTGTTTCTTTTGTGACGTCGAGGCTTTGGCGTTGTCCTTAAGTGCAGATTGTGAGGTCGATGGTGTGGCGGGCGTTGACGGCGGGGTGCTGGACAGCTGAGGGTCTGACGAGCAGAGGAGCTTGTTCCGTTCCTGCTCCTTGACGAAGAGCTGCAGCTTATTACTTACACCTGCACACCTGAGAGATAGATGGGATTCAGCTAAATGCTGCAGCTCTGCAGCCAAACGTTAGAAACGTTCATGAAAACACACTTATGGCTGATGAATTTTGTGGTCCTCTGTCGGCCCTCATCTTCCATGAACCCCTGCAGGGACAGAAAATAAGTCACTCAAGCCTATTTACAGAAGAATATCGAAAAAAAATAGTTATATAGAACAGCTAAAACAGCTATGAGGTAAATACCAGATTATTTACAATTCTCTCTTTCTCATTTAAATCAAAGCAAAAGCTGTTTATGTTATCCAAAATGGAAATGTCCACATTCCAAGAACAAACTGGTGAAACTGAAATGAGCACTGCACAAGAGACACAAGCTTAACGGTTTTGTGTGGGTCCCACCTTGATCACACCCTCCTTCTCCAGCCTTCGACAGATCATTCGAGATTCCAGTTTCCCGATATTCATCCTAAACCCAATGCCAGACTGGGGAATTCCCTTTGATCCACAGGATAAGACTGGGAAAAAGACACGGAATAGGGTTCAACGCTTTAAACACTCACTAGTTTGTGGGTCACGGCGAGTGTTTCTACCTACCGATCTGGTAGGCTTGTGACAACATGTCGTGCTCCATGATTCGCCCCTCTAGAGGAAGAGCCCGGCCTGCCTCACTGTAATCTTCATCCTCCTCATCCTCCTCATCGATGTCATCTTCGGTGACTCCCTTCTTCGAATAAGGCTTCAACAGCCTCAGACAGCGCACGAGGACTTTATGCCCTGGGAATGTTACAATGTCAAACATTTGTCGGAGCCTTTCAAGTTGCCGTTCAAGTTACCTTTTTTGTAGACGCAGGGTCCAGCGCTGGGATCCATATCTTCCAGAGGATACTGGTGGATCTCGATGAGCTTGGCAGATCTCATGTACTGGATAACCCGCTTCAAAGTATTATCGGGCACATTCTGCACAAAGATGACGCCAGCGTGGGAAATGTCAGTGACACCGCACAGAGGAAGACGCAGAGCATCGCACATCTCCAGAGACTCACCAGCTGTGCCTTCAGTGTGATGATAGAGGTGACCTGGCCAGGGGAGCGTTGGAGAAAGTTGGACACTTGCTCCATCAGTATGTCGTACTTGGACCTCCTGGAGGGCCGGAAGAGTTGGGAGACGAGTCGATCAGGGGAGATACGCGCAGAGGCAGAAGGGGAGGAAAAACATCAGACCTGTTGATGTGAAAGCGCTTGAGCAGAAGAAGAATAGAGTGCTGCTGTTGTCCCGTCTTCAGCCGCGTGCAGTGGGACTGCATGGTCACGAGTCCGTGTTTGACCAGGGAGATCCTCAAGTAGTGCAACTTCCGAGCATCGATTCTGTCAAAGACACAAGAGCGGTCGTTAGTTAGAGTTCCTTCTGACGACCCCGGTTGGCCCGCCTCATCGGGGGTCTCACTTGAACGAGTGCCCGTGCAGATCCTTCTGCAGCTCCCCCTGCCATCGAGCCCGGCCCACCCGTTCCAGCACGCAGTAGGAGTCGTCCTTGAGCTTCAGGTCAGGGTCGCTTTCGCTCCCGATCAAAGCCCTGAATCGCATCTTCTGGGAAGCCACGATGATGAGCTTCCGGCCGTATCTGACCGGGCGAAGCGGTAAAAGTACAGATCACAAATGCGCCCTGCAGTTTGACGGCGCTAAAAAACACCGACCTTTCCAGGGCCTCCTGCAGGGTCACTAAGGGGGTGAGAGACTTGGAGCGAATGTGTTTGGTGACATCAGTCCTCTGTCTGAAGAACGCGCACGAGCCCTGTATCCCATCCTGGTTTTCCAGAATGTGGATGGGGTAGATGTCTTTGGGCGTCTCGGTAAAGCTCTGCTTTATTTCGATGCCCGTCTCCGGATCGATGTCGTCGAACCTGCGGGACATAAAACACCCGTCAGGACATCCAGACTCGGGATTTGTTCCTATTGTGGCAATCTAGGGTTGTAGGTTATAGAGGAACTCAAACAGCTTTATTATGCTCTTCCACCAAGAACACACACGACCAAAGGGAGGTCTCCAAACACAAACACAAGCACAACCTTGCCCATGGTGCCAACAGCAATTACAACTGAATAGATCAATAAATCAGGACTTAATAAGACAGTAACATTGAGAGTTGACAAATTGAAAAAGATAACATTTATGATGGTTAAAAACAGACTTAACATTAACGGGAACCCACAGACACGCTGTTGCAAAGCATGCTGGAAAATCCCTACATTTCACCCTCCCCAACACGCTACACCAGGGATGTCCACCCTCCCCCCCGGAGGTCCGTGAGGCTGCAGGTTCTGGTCCAACCCAGCAGCAGCAGCACCAGACTGGACTCACTTCATCAGCTCATCTGAGTCTTCAACAGCTGACTGGTCAAACTGGGTGAGCTGGACTGGTGGGACCAGAACCTGCAGCCTCACAGCACTTCAGGGGAGGGTGGGGGGGGTGGAGACCCCTGGTCTACACCATTGTGACCACAAAGCATCAGCATCACCAAGAGCAGGGGGGGGGCAGATCCAGTCCTCGGGGGCCCACAATCCAGCTGGGTCTTCTGTCCTACCAGGTAGACTCCCCCCAGGAAAGGGGGATCCCAGGTGAACAGGTAGGACAGAAGACCCGGGTGGCCCAGGAGGACTGGTTCTGCCCACCCCTGACCAAGAGGGTCGGGGGGGGGTTCACCTGTCAAACAGGACCACGTCGTCTCTCTCCTCCGGGTTCTGGTAGAAGCCCACGTCGGGGTCTCCGGCCAGGGCCCTCCACAGGAACTCCTTGGTGGGCTGGTCGAGCTGGAGGGGGAAGGCGGGCTGCCTGTGGGCCAGCCGGAGCCAGAGGGAGGGCAGGGTGAGGCCGTCCAGCCCCTCCAGGGCCACCTCGTCCCCCACGATGCTCACCGCATCCATGGACCCCCCCAACAAACCCAGCAACCACAACACCCCCGAGCCGCCCCGGATAAGCGACCGCCGCGGCCGCGACGCTTACATACGTCCGGGCTGTCGCTGGTTCGGTGGGGAAAGTGGCGCAAAGGGGACTCGTAGAAGGAAAACGGGGCAGAGAAATTCGGATTCTAGCGACGCTTCCTGTTCTTTCGCTTGTGTTTTTATCGAGTCGGTGTTTCAGCGCTTTGGTTGGTGGCGCCCTCTGGCGGACGGGAGGGAGCGCTGCAGCGCTTGGACAAGAAAGACGCGGGTCCACAGCCACGGCAGAAATAGAAGCTTCCTTCACAAAAGAAAAAATATAAATGCCCGCTGTACGTGCTAAATGTGTTTAATTTTGACGCAACTCTTCCAGAGAAAGAAACACAGGGTGGCATGTATATAGTTGCTTACACCCAAAGCAGTCAGGATTATTCCAGCCAGCTGAATCCAAATAATTACATTCAAAGGTCAGAATCCTTCCTGTCGAGTCTCTAATATCAGTTTCATGCACGACAGCGCAGATGTGTTTTCTTTAAAAAAGCGGAATATGCATTGCATTTACCTGCAGCATAAGGGTCCACGACAGATAACGATTGTGCAGTTTATCACCTAGAGACACTGACAAAACAACATAGACTGAGAAAATTAAATATTTTAATATATTCTGTACATTTGTGGCAAATTATGAAACATTTATTACACGATGGATGGAAGGAAGTTTCCTCAGAACAGCCGCATCAGTTTCCTCGTGCTTCTGTGAATTTGTGTCGAAATCAAATACAAGAACAAAAGCAAGAAAAAGATTTATTCAACATCTTTATTATGAAGTACCTTTTTAAAAGAAATGTACAAGTGGAACCAGCACAGTGACATCTTGGCGTTTACCTTAGAAAAACAGAAACACCGGACATGTGGTGCAGGTCTGACGTGTATGAAATGATAATGTACATATTTACAGCAGAAGATCCATCAGAACGACGTGAGTGAACATGACCGAAGCTAAAAACAAAAATGGGACTGATTTACTGAGAAAAACATAAAATAGAAAAAAAAAAAAATGAAAAGCACAGATTGGTTCAATGAAGATATTTCAAAAGATAAACACGATAAAAGGCACTGTGTTTCACACAAACTGACAAAAGATAGCTGTTTTAGTTCATTGAATTAAACTTTAAAGTTTGCATTCGACTGTCTTAGGGTGTTCTAATAAAATAATCAGAGGGCCATAAAATAAAAAATGAAAACTTTCCATATAAAGAACATGCTTGGTGATTATTAAATTATATATTTTTTTTTTATAAACAAGTACATATCTAAAATTTTAATTTCATATTGAAGGCATAGCGGGTTGAAGTAAGAAAATGTTTCCCTTAAAAACAAAAAAAAAATTTTTATACTCGACATTCCTGCACCTTGTGCAGAAGCCCCTCTTTGATAGGACACATTCATTAAACTATCAGCATAGATATCGCTTCACCATCAGGCCCAAAGTCTGACATCAGTCCTCCGTGCAGGGAGGGGTCCGGATTAAAGGTCAAATTACATTCAGCACGGCGGCGCAGCCTTCGAGCGCCTACTGCAGCGCTGAAGTGATGCACGAGGTCTGAAAACGTGGAGAAACCTAGAATATTCCGGGGGGGAGCGCGGCCCGTCCGCATCCTCCTCCGCTACGCCTCCCTCGTCCTCGCCTCGTTCCGTCGCTCACAAATCCTAAAAAGGTCGGACTGCGGCTCCGCACCTTAAATCAAAGGATGGGCAGCATCAGGATACTTCATGCACTAAAATCTGCCACAGTAGCATTTTGTAACCGAGGACACCTTTAATTCCAGTTTCTTGATAACGTAAATTTGCAGCTTTTTTTTTTTGTTTAATGGAGGCTAAGAAAAGACGTGATAATTAAGGTGAGACATAAATATGTAATAATAAAAATACGCAGGAGCAGCAGCCCCAGGTCCGTCCCTACATCATCGCACATTCCTGGTCTGCTTCTTCTTCCAGTTTTAATGATTTTACGCTCATCAACGTTTAGATGTAGCTTTATATTTGCGCAGAGCAACGTCAGCATGTTTTCCAAAATTCTCTAAAAAGTGCAGAGTTTTAACTCCAAGCTGAGCTACGAGGTCCGGGAATCTGCACGGAGATCATTTGTTGGGGGGGGTCGGGGACAACGCAGACGCTTCTGGGATATAAGACTGCTCTTTGGCTGCGTTCAGACACACACTTTGAGTATTCCCGATCGTAACGGTGACGGTCAGGTGGGTCGACAGGCGCCCAGCCCGACTTAGACACAGACCCTCAGCACAGCAGAAACATATGACAGATGAGGTTAGAGTGTGACCAGAAAAAAAAAATAAAAAAAAAAAAAAAAAAAAAGACCGTGTGGTCAAAGGATGGCACAGCGGTAGTGTGTGCTTCAGGGAGGGGGGGGGTCAAATATAGCAATATTCATGCAGGAGAGCAGAACTGCATGTGTGAAGGGGAACAGTACAGATCTGAGGGTGCAGAGATGCATTAAAGAGAGGGAAATAAACAAGATGGCTGCCCTGAAATGACTAATGAACTATAGATTTAAAAACATACACAATAATACGACATTGAGATATAATGAAAATTAGGCTGCATTAATAAGTAATAGTACCTGCCTTGTACATACACAGTTCAAATAAAATGAAACATGTAGCGAGGACGCTTGTCTTATCAAAAAATACGTAGCTTTGGTAAACAAGTTGTGTGGAGAACTGTTAAACGTGAGAGATCACTACATGGATCGGTCTAGGAATCAAGGGTGAGAACATTTCTGTTGAGGGTGTGAAGTAGTCAACAATGGGGAAAAGCAGGTCCGGCTTCCACGTCACCCACAAATCTTCCGTCGCCCCGTCACCCCCCCTCGTTGCTCGCTGACAAGGAGACAGGAAAAGGCAGCAACACTTCCGAATGACCAAAAAAAAAAAAAAAAAAAAAAAACAGAAACAAAACTTTCTTACTGTCCCGAGCACCAATTGAAGAGTTTTCGTGGTAATGTAGCAGCATCGTAATGGTCAGAGGACAGTCTCCTCCAGAGAAGATATGGAAGACTAAATTCCCTCTCTCCAGCAGTCTCACCCTTTCCCAGCCGCACCAGTGGAAGACTGCGAGACGTCAGACAGCGCTCTTTGAGTATCCACGGGGGAGACGAGTGACATCTTCTCCTCTGCTCCGGCGTCATCTGCTCTTCGCCGTACGCGGGAGTGTTATCCCGATGTTTCGTGAAACATGTTTCCCCCTAAATAAGTCTAGCTTCTTCCCTTCGGCTTCACTTTGCTGTTCGTTTTTCTACTTTTTATTTTTTCTTCTTGGATTTTGATCTGAGCCCAGCGTTCGTCCTTTCCCCTCTCAGAACGATCCTTTTTGCATCTGTGTCCTCCCGTTGCCACGTTTCAGTCGACTTTCTCCACTTTCCCGATGATCTTCTCTTCAAAGATGGGCAGGATGGCGTCGTCGTCGCGCACCTCCTCGAACACGACTCCGCAGTCAAACTCATCGCTCACTT
Source organism: Lagocephalus sceleratus (assembly GCA_911728415.1). Taxonomy (NCBI): domain Eukaryota; kingdom Metazoa; phylum Chordata; class Actinopteri; order Tetraodontiformes; family Tetraodontidae; genus Lagocephalus; species Lagocephalus sceleratus. The sequence continues at coordinate 15,019,136 of CAJVRN010000232.1, forward strand.
TCTTAAAGTAGAACCTGACAAAGACAAGAGGGATAGCTCCATCAACTCAGAGCTCCGAGCTTCGTTCCGCAGTTTACGAGACGCGTGGGCCAAAAGAAAGCGCCCGCCTCACCTGTAATGGCCCTTTTTGGTAAGCAGCTCCTTGAACTGGCCCAAAGTCACCACCCGGCCTTTGACTGACGTTCGGTACGGGATCGGTTCTCCGCAGAAGTAGTAAGCGACCGTCATGTTCTCACACGCTTGGCGTTTGCCAGACTTGTGCCTTGTGGAGAGGAAGACCAAAGTGGGACGTCAAAGAGGAGACAGCGCGCCGGGAGCCTGCAGACCCCCCCCGCCCACCCGACACCCACCTCTGCTTGGCCTGCTGCAGTGCGTTCCTCCTCTTCTCCTCCTCCAGCCTCCTCCTAGCCTCCTCCAGCTGGGTGAGGGGGTTGGGGGCCGGGTTGGGGGGCATAGCTGGGTCCTGAATGAAAGGGTGCGAGGGCTGGACTTGGGCCGCCGACGAGCCGGGGAGGGCGGGCGACACCGAGGAGGGGTTGTTGCGCAGCTGGGCGGAGACCCAGGGGTGCACGGCGCCGGGCCGCTCCACCGAGGTGGGCCGCAGGGGCTCGTTGCTGGTCGCCGTCCTCCTGGAACTGCTGGTGCTGCCACTGGGGAAGGAGCACAGGAGCGGGTGAATCCCCTGGCCTCGATGGAGACGCGACCGTGAGCGGGCCTGGTGAACCTGGCTCACCCGTGTGAGGTCTTCCTCTGCCTGTCTCCGTCCATCATCCACTGCAGGATCTTCTGGTTTCTCTCCAGATCCTCCAGCTGTACCTGGGTATCCAGGCCACGCCCGTTCTCGTCCCCTTTGCCCGATATCTCTGGCGCCTTCTTACCGCCTCTCCGCGACAGCGTGCTGCCTTTACTGCTGCAGGGCCAAACAGGCGACACACACACACACACACACGTTAGAGGAGATCTGAGTGAGAGAACACGGTCTCTGAGGGCAGCCCACCTGTAACCCATGCCCTCCCCCGTGCCGGCTCCAGCACAGTCGGTGTAATTCCGACTTCTTCCGGGGTCTCCGTTCCACATGAAGTTGGCCTGAGACCTGGACCCTGCCTCATCCTGCCCCTCTCTTCCTCTGTGGTGATACATTTGCTTGTGGTGATGCATGCCTGACACACAGAAGAGGCGCGTTAGGGACCCCCATGTTGAAGCCAAACACACTCGCCCCCCCAGCGTCTTACCTTTGACCCCAGCGGCGGGCAAAGTGTGACCCCCCCCTCTGTGTGGGGGGTAGTGAGGTGGTCCGGTCCCTCCGTCGGGTGAACGTGACGATTTGGGAGGAGTGTGTCGCCCCCCTCCTCCTAAGGTGCTGTTGGTTGCCCCTGGCGACTGGCAGCCGGGAGTCTTCATCACTCGCTGCACGTGTTCGTCCAAAATGGATTCCGGGTCGTCGTCATGACAATCTTCCATGGCGACCAGGCCGCCGTAAGTGGTGACAGTTGCCGAGATTGCAGTGGTCTCTGAATAACGGGCTCCATAGAGAGGTGGAAACGATGAGGGGAGGGGGAGTGGTATGCTATGAGAAGACATGGACATTGTCATGGAGATGTCAGCATCGTCCCCCTCTTCTTCCTGTTGGCAGAAGGCGACAGATGACGTAAGAGCGCCGCACCGTCCAGCACCAAGACACAGATGAGAGGTGAAACTCGGTCTTTTAATCACGGTCCGCTTCACCCACGTGCGGAGCGCCGGCAGCCAACTCACCAGTCGTACTCTCTTGAGTCGCTCTTCCAGTCGTTCCTGAGCCTCCCTCTCTCTGAGAACCGTCTCCAGCCTGCTGATGAGCTCCGCTGCAAACCTCTGAGGCTCTACGTGGATGTCCTTTGGCATGCGGTACGTGCGCTGCGTACAGAAAGGCGCACAAACGGGACACGCTGCTCATCCCGGCACAAAACTCAAACGCGTTCGTTTACTTCGGGCGACTGCGCGGACGCCTGCGGCAGCGCGGCGGCGAGCAGACCCCCGATGTGGGTCCATGTCGTTAGCGTAATTAGGAGGCTCAATAACCGTGACACTCACGGGTATATGAGGTAGGGGCACACGTCCATTGGCTTTGGCACTTTCATGCATCTCCTTACGATGCTGCTTCCAATATCTGTACGGAGGAATACCATCTCTGGAGAAGAGGAAACAAGTGGTGATCAGTGACCGGTCGCCTCTGCGTACACACCGACGGTCCAGTGATGGAATGAAAGAAGCCTTGAGTAAGTGTGTGTGTGTGTGCTTACACACTGCTGTCGGTCAATGACATTGTGTCTGCATCACTCGACATGCTCTGCTGCTCGCTGTCATTGGCGCTGGTAGCCGGAGCGCGAGCATAGCCCAGGTTAGCGTAGTAGGGGTTTACGGGCTCTCGCCACGGCCTGTGAATCAGCAGAGATCGCCGTGAATCCACCGGCAGGTTAGCGGAAGGCGCCACGCAAACGGAGGCGGTTTAGAGAATTAATCCAGTTTAACGGCCGAGCGCGACTGCAGCGGCGGAGGCGCCGGCGCACACACCTGTACTCTCTGCTGTCTGGCGGCCCCCTGCGGGAGGTCGAGGCCCTCTGCGGTGCCGTCTGCATCAGCAGGCTGTGAGTCAGCCTTCCAGCCGGTGTATCGCCACACTCGTCCTCCTCCTTCTCTTCCTCTGCGTCCCTCCCTCCCCCTCCTCCACACCTGAAAGCACAACCCAGCGTGTTACGTCTCCGGCGTGCACGGGCGTCCCGGGACGGCTGCTTTATCCGGGGCAACGGACCTCCACTCCTCGTCCTCGGCCAGCGTGGGCAGGTACCCGGGCACGGGCTTGACTGGACCCGACGACGGGCTCTGGTCACTGGGGTTTGGTTTGGGACTCTCTCCGCCTGTCCGAGTGTACTCCAGGTACAGATCTGACTTCAGGAACAGAGGGTAGGTGTTCTCCTCCATCACGCTCTGGATCTCTATTTGTGCCTGGGATAAAGAAAGCGCAACCTGGTTCAAAACGGAGGCCGTGAGGTGTTTTTCTGCTGCTTTTTTAGATTAATTCCACCAACACTGCGATGATACACACTCATGAGAGGCTGAGGCAAACGCGGCTGGTCTGAAAGGCCACGACCCGGCTCTCAGCTAAGACGTCAGCGCGTTCCCGTTATCAGTCTCTAACAAACGCGAGCAATCGTTTCAAGCTATTTTCTGAAACGTTAATACAACATTGTCCTTGTCTAAATGCAAATTTGGAGGCAGGGATCAGGTTGGATTTATTTAACAGAAACCAATTTGTCAGGTTCTTAATCAAATAATGTCGCGAGAGCGGGGAACGCTGAAGTCACACAAATCTACTGACAAAGAACCCAGCACGATTGTTAATTTTATTATTAAATACAGCCCCAAACCAACTCGGATCCCATTAAATCGTCGGCACTAATGGTCTCCCCACAGGGCAGAAATCAGAGCGCGCTGCCGTATCCTTGTCAGGCCCTGAACGCATCGCATTTGTCCCGAGTCTGCGAGCAAGCGGCGGTTCCCTTACCTGTTCAAACATGGCGGGGTCGGGATGCGGCCTTCCCACACAGTCTCTGATGAAGCTCTTGGTGGCTGCTTTGATCTGTCTGGAGACGATCCCGCTCCCGTCCACAATGTACTTCCTGTAGATGGCCTTGGCCAGCTTTGCCCTCTTCTCCTGGCTGGTCTTCCTGAATCCCGAGCAAGCAAACCAGAAGTCGAGAAGGTCTGCACACCCTTCCTGACACAGGAAATTTCTAAACAGATGGATGCCTTCCTGGTCGTCTAGCAGAGAGTGGAGCGACTCTGCCCACTTCAGGTAAGGTGGAGTCGGCGAGGCAGAGCCCTCGGGTTCGTAGCCCAAGTCCAGGTCGGGGCGACGTGGGGTCGCAGACGATGACGAAGGTGTGTGGCTCGACGCGTCTCCCATTTTTGACGAGGAGGACGAAGAAAGATAGCCGAGGGTCTGGGAAAGGGCGGCCGGACGGGTGCTGGATGACTGGACTGGTGGGTCCACGTCAGACCCCTCCTCACCAGGGACCGGAGGTCGCGGAGCATCCTCGGTAAAGTGGGTGGGCCCATTTAGAGAGGCCACGACCCCACCTCCGCCCCTGTACCCGATCCCATGTAATTCTCTGACAACACTCATGTCTCTGATTGCACACGGCGGAGGTCAGATTTTGGCCTCCAGCGACGATTCTGCTGGCAAACGATTCACCCTGGAACAGAAACACAAGCGTTAGCAGCGGCGGCCGCAATTCACCTGGACTGCGAGAAAAACAGAGCAACCGGTTCGTCTCCCGGACCCGTCGGCGCCGGCCCGCGGTCTCGGACCAGCCCGAACGCGGGTTCAAAGTCAAGAAACGAACGCCGCGAAGACGGACGGAATCAAAACAGAGCGGCGAGAGACCTAAAAAAAACTACAAACATGGACGTGTCATCGACACCAACGTCGATACGTTGCGGTGTCTCCTCGATTGTAGACCAGGTGTTTGAACGCGCGTCTCGTGTCATGTCGTGTTATTTGTCGTGTGGAGCATCTCTCTCCTGCAGATGTGTTTCGTTGCTCGTTTCCATCAGACGGATGAAAACCAAAAGCCCCCCCTTTGGTCCCCTCTGGCCTGGTTTTCCTTTTCTTTTTAAACCTCGTGTGATCGTCTGTTCCGGCGGAACCGCGTCGTCCCCGTTCGTCTGGACCGGGACCGGGACGGAGGGTCCACAGGACCCCCCCGGGGTGGTGGTGGTGGTGGTGTGGGGGGGGGGCTTCACCCCCACCGGGGCCCTGCAGCCAAAACAAAAACACCGGCCAGGGTCCGGGTCCAGATGTGGACCCCGCAGCCCCCCAGCTGCAGACACGCCCCCCCCCATCCCGAACAGCCCCTCCGGGTCGTGCAGACCCACGACGGGGGGGTCGGAGCGGGCCCGGCGGCGGCGCTTTGAAGTGGGAATCCCATTCATCTTGGCTCGCGAAGACGGTGGGGGGATGGGTGCGGAGCGGCTCGCGGCCGCGCGAGAGACGGGCCCGAGCGCCGCTCCGCCCGGCCGCTAACGCGCCCCAGCGCCGCCCCAACTCCCGCCGAAGTGCCGCCAACTCCCCGGGCCGCCCCCCCGGGAGGGACCGGGCCCCCCCCCCAGCACCCCCAGCACCACCGGGGGGGGGCCCACGTTGTTCTGGGCTCCGGCGGAGGCTAGTCCTCGGCTAGCCTAGCCTAGCCCGCCGCGGTAACCCTCCCGTGTTTTCGCGACCCGGACGCCCGCCCTACCGTCTCTGAGAGCCCGATCCCCGCGGTCCGCTGCATCGGGGAGACCGGCGACGACTGCACGGGCCGGGACGCGGCATGTGGGAGACTCTGCGGGGGCGAGAAACGGAGCAGAAGGAGCCGTCGGCCGGCCCCTAACTCCCCATGGTGGCTAGCTCCTGGGCAATAATACAGCGCGAGAGGGGACGCGCGCGCACGCCGACGTCGTCCGACGCCCAGATCCGAAGCACACAGATCCGGTAGCTCACCCCCCCCCCTCCAGAACCCTCCTCGATTCAACCCAAACCTGTTGTTGTTGTTCACCAGTCAACTTTTAAAAGTTTTCGCAAGTTCAAGTTGAGCGCTCGCGGCCGACGGGTTTGCTTTGAACCCGCTTCTTTAAACCCAAATCGATCCCCTGGCGGGTCGTAATAGACGCGTATCGGTGTTTCCAGTGAGGGAGCTGGTTAGAAGGGATAGAAACAAAGTTTTAAAAAAAATACACTTACTAATTTAAATATTCTTTTGACACCAATGGGAAATTATAATGCGTAAAATCTGCATTTATGCGTACACTGTAAAGCACATATACGTATTTGTTACAATGTAACAACGCGCATTGTTAACGGGATGTCGTCGAAATACCTTTTTTTTTTGTTCTGGTGTTGATTTCTTTCTGTTTTTGTTTTTGTTTTGTTTTTTGTTTTTTTTCGTAAAACGGTATATTCGATCTATTTGCCGCAGTTCTATGCCGCGATAGCGAAACTACCGACAGCGCCCCCGGTGGCAGAAAACCAACATTACACGCGTGTTCGTCTATAAAAGGTATTAAAACATTAAGACAAAAAATGTAAAAAACAAAGACTAAACGTGGAGGTTTTAAAGAGCCTGTGCATAAAGCAGAATGTTGGCTAAAATTCAGAATACATAAAAGCTAATAAAACATTTCTATATAATCAGTCCGTCACAGAATCAGCATTAGAGAATACATAATTAGGCTGATTTGACTTTACTGTTGCGCCTCTGCGTCTGAAACATCATTCTTAGACTAAAAAGCACAATGTCAGTGAGCTCGTCGCAAAGATGAGAAGGGGTTTCTTACCTCCGAACAAGTGCGGAGTTACACGGAGACCACCTCCGCCGGTGGAATGACTGACAGGACGGAGAGAAAGCGGCGCGCCGCCACCCGAGCATCCTGCCTCCTGTCACTCTGCTGCCCCTGGCTGTGCGTGCGTGCGTGCGTGTGCGTGCGTGCGTGTGCGTGCGTGAGAGAGACAGAGGGAGAGAGAGAGAGAGAACTAAAACAATGCAATGATACTACCACTACTACAGCTATTACTACCACCACTACCACTAATAGCAATAATAATAATCATCATATCAATAATCATCATCATCATCATCACCATCATCATCATCATCATCATCATCATCATCATCATCATCACCATCATAGTTTACCATGCCTCCTGCTAGTCAGGCTAGCTGGTTAATGTAAGGTCGGGCGGTTCCGGCGTTCTCGACCCGCTCCAGTCGGGGATGAAGCGCTCTTCCATGGTGATCTACAGAAGCACAAGCAGAGAAGGGAGCAGGTTGACAAGTCCTCTCAAATTCACGGTGTGTGTCAGGTTGTTGCAGATTAGATGGGGAGGACGCCCTCGCGCAGGGTCAGCCGAGGGGACCTTAAAGCCAGGCCGAGCGCGGCTCGTTATGCAGATGAATTCATTTGCTTTTTGTCCTCAACAGTATACAGAGAGATACACACACACGCACACGCGCGCGCACAAGCTCCTGCTGCAACAGGCTGGCGTTGTTACGGTTGCTGCAGTGCCCCCAGAGACAATGAGGAGAGAGGGGGGAGAGACAAAGACAGCATACTGAGGAAGATGAACTTGACCTTTATGATGTCTTGGTGAGGAGGGGTTGGGGGCATGTCGGTACTTATGAATCTGTAATGACTCTGGACTGAGTCTGAGTGTGTGTGTGTGTGTGTGTGTGTGTGTGTGTGTGTGTGTGTGTGTGTGTGTGTGTGGAGGTCTGTGCTCTTAGTTAAGAAAGGTCATCTCATGGGGGGGGGGCTCCCACACCTGAACACACTCTCTCTGCCTATTAGAGCTACACAGTATGTTGAAATATACATGTGCATGCTTAGTGATGCGCCTGTCGGTCTCACACCAGGAGACAAGCGAGACAAATAAAACCACCCTTCCAGCTCATTTAAGGTCCCAAGTGAAACAATACGTCTGAAATTTGTGCGCAAAAACCCGCCGAACGGCGATTAACACCGTTGGGCTGCGTTAGCGGTCCCTCATCACGCGTGAAGGACACAAAGTCGAGCTCCAATAACCGGTTGAAGCGTTAAAGATGATTTCTGTTTAAGAGAATAAAACGCACCACGGAGGTGTCGCCTAAGCTCCTCCCACTTCTGCCTCCCAGGAAACAAGCAGGCAGGAGATGGACGACGGGTTTGAGTCGGTGAGATCATCCAAGCGCACAAGCGCCCGTCCGACGCCCCGCCGCCAGACGCAAACGCCGCACACGCAGCGGCGTTTGTGTCTGGCGCTGATTATGATGTCAGCCACGCGCGAGCGGGCCGCCGACGAGCGGCGGGCCCTGGCGAGACGGTTTAATCAAAGGCCGAAGCTCGTCCGGAAGCAACGCAGAGTCTTAACTTTTGAATCTCTCAGACCTGCGGGGGAGGGGGGGACGGGGAGCACTTTTTCAGGTGTCGGCCCGGTCGTCGGACGGGGGCCGTGTCCTCGGGCCGCGGCGGCGGGGCCCTTTTGTGGCGGCGCCGCTCCGGCTCAGGGGTCCCCTTTGTTCCAGCTGCCACAGCAGATTTGGGCGTCTGTACGGAGGCCTGTCAGAAACAGGCTTATCTCTCGGGGGCCTCCCGACACAAAGGCCCATTTAGACGCTCAGAGAGAGTGAAATCTTCATTATATACCTTCCACAAAGGCGAAGCAGGCCTCCTCTCTTCAGCTAAATTAATCGGAGACGTGTCATTTATTTAGCCGCCGTGAAAACCAAGGACGGCGAGGATCGCTCCACCCCCGGGCGAGTGCAGCGGCGCGCCTGTTTCAGGTCGCGCCAACGGAGGCGCAGTCGCTCCGCGCGCGCGACGGAGACGCCGACGTTCGAATAAAAAGGGATTCCACCCAGATGCCGGCGTCGTCCCCTCTCCGTCCGTCCATCTGCCGGGCCCTTTCCCCGGCGGCGGCGGCGGCGCGAGTGTCAGCGTATCTGCCATGGCGTCCCGCTGACGCGCATTGTGATGGGGCTGAATGCTGCAGCTACCAATATGGGCCCGCACCAATGTGGATTAGCCACAGTGGATTAGCGGGCTGCCCTCCTGCTGCTTATTCAAATATTGTTTCACGTATTGTCATCATCGTGGGGGGGGCAGAGGGGGGGCCTGCAGCGTTCTCAAATTTAAAAAAAAAATAAGAAGAAATCGCCGCTTCTGTTCGGCTGCAAATGATTTTCATCTTTTTCGGGGGGCGAAGCCTGGCCGACGGCGTTCGGGGAAGGGAAGGACGGCGAGCGAAAAACGCAGAGCGAGGCCCAAATCAGGCATGAAAGCGCGCCTTGATCTTTGATACGCGGTCTTCTCCTCTTTTTTTTTTGCCGCTGCCTCTCTTCGCCTCACCCGCTCTCACACATACACTTGGGAGTCAAGCCAATTTATGTGCTGCCTTTGATGGCCAGGAGAGGCCTACATTAAGAGCCCAAAGACCATGATGAAAGGGCCGGCCAAGAGAAAGGAAATGGCAAGAAAATGCGTTATTAGATGGAAACGCCGCGTGGCGATAAATGCTCGGGGATGGAGCGGCGGCGACCGGGCGTGGGAGCGTCGGGGGGGGCGGCGGCGGCGGCTTCAATGGCGGCGGAGGAGAGGCTGAGGTAGACAGAGAGCTTACCGTGCTAGCGCAGCGGCGGCGCTGGTGGCGGCAGCGGCGGCGGGGGTCGGCTCGGCGGCTCCGGCGCGCCGCGCCGGTGGTCGTCCCGTCAAAGGGGAGGGGGGGAAAGACCCCAGCGGTCGCCCGGGGTTCCGAGGGGCGACGCGGCGGGCCGGGCGCCAGTGGACGTCCCATCGCAGGAGCGGTGGCCATCTTTGTCCCGTTGTTGTCTTGGATATCCTCTCCCGTGTCTTCATCCCTCCTCTCCCCCTTTGATCATCCCACCCTCCCCACGCTCCCTGCCGTATGACATCATCACGCAGCGCTATCGACAGGCATCAAAGAACCGCCGGGCGGGCGGGCCGGCGCATCGGTCCGTCTGTGCGTTTGAAAGGATTGTAAATATGGAGCGTAAAGGCGGCTGTAACCCCCCCCAACCCCCCCCAACCCCCCCCCCTGCTCCCTGCCTGCACCCTCCCCGTGGTTTATTAGGCCACTACTAAACCAAACACGCGCTCGCGCCACCCGAGTGTGCGCCGGGTGGAGCCCAGGACCCCCCGCCGTGCCTGCAGCGTTTGAAGATGCGCTGCTGAACCGACTCATTCATCCCGGAGCTCCTTCCCCTCGTCTGCAGCCTCCGCTTCCCATCTTTGTGAGCAGCCTCGGCCGACACAAGCGCGCCCTTTGCTCAAGTTAAGTTAAATGACGGTTAAATCCACCTCCAGCTCATCGAGCTGCGCCCCCCGTCCCCCCCGCCCCTCCTTCCCTCCCCACTTTGACTCTCCGGCCTGCTCCAGCTGCTGGGTACCATTTCCAATCCTGTTAAAGTTGTATGTCCTGTTGAGGAGCCCTTCTGTCTGTCTGTCATCTGCCTGAGAATCACATACATGTTTCACTGTCACACACACTCAGCCCTCTTCAGCAGCTGTGACCCCCCCACACACACACACACACACACACACACACACACACACACACACACACACACACACACACACACAAAGAATTAGCCACAGAATATGCAGTGTTTAACCAATTAAAGACGGATTTGTAGTTTTCTGATTGAGTAATTGAGTAAATGGGCTGTACTGTTTTCAACTTTGAAGACTTTGCTGGTCAAATATTTCTTCTCTCAACTAGAACCTGTTAATTAGTGGTGAGAAGCCTCATGTTAAGAAGGGTTTTTGCTTTTTAAACTGGCTTTGCTGCCACAACAGACTTGTTGTGCTATAAATAAAAATGAAAAGTGAGGAATTAAATATTAAAATGCCTTCAAATACATTGAACACCACCTCCAAAAAGAGATTCAATCAAATTTCTGCTGCATTCACTGCCTACACACCCCCATCGCAACGTGACAAAAGTGAATTTGCTATAAATGATCTAGCAGCATAGACCCATCGGGCTGAACGTCGTGATGTCTGCTCCGATTCTTTCCGAATTCTCTCTAGAATCGGGCCAAATTCGTAGATGTTTGGTGAGTTAAAAAAAGAGGCTTGTGGAGCGACGGACCTCTTACAACTGATTAGTGAAAAGAGAGGTAACGAAGTGTTTCAGAGTCACACAGCTGATGTCCGGGCGCCGCCTCCTCCCTGTTTACTCCCTCCGTCGTCCATTCAGGCTTTCTCTGGCATCTCCGCTCTGCACGCTGCCCCGCTGCCTCTCTGCCCTCGCCTCACCTCTCCTGTCTCATTAATTGTCAAGGTTCCCGTTGGACTTATGCTAAAGCTGCACCCCCCCTTCCCCCCCGAGTGGATTGTGCTGCAGTAGCTGAATCTGTGGAAGAGAAAGACGTGTTTCCTCCCTCCCTCGCTTGTGATTTATTCTTCTCTGCAGGACCAAACTGCAGCTAACCTAAAAAAAACAACAATTCCCTCTTGTCCAATTACATAAAACAGCGGTTTATACCCAAACAAGAACTTCTTCCTAGGTATTAAGAAATGTAATTTCACATTAATAGACCTAAAAATCCCCACTTGTTTTTTTTTCCCCCCCTCACACAAATTAGCTCCATAATCCCGATCAACTGAACCCGGCAGCTGATTGCTCCCATTCAGCGCGGACAAAACAGGAATGTTTGGAGTCGGTGCGTCCACTCCGGGCCCACCTGTAGGATTGTTGGGGGGCCACAGTAAGTAGCACCAGGCTGACAGGCTGTAGAGGCTTGATAAGCATTTCTCATTACTGAGCCTCATTCACAACACACACACACACACACACACACACACACACACACACGCGCGCGCGTGGGATCTCGCAGGGAAATAGATGTCCTCCAAACCGTCCCTGCAACAATGGGCAGAAATAAATAAAGAAATCGCGGGCGTGTGCATCTGCCGACTGAATGCAGCCGCGCGACAAAGCGCCTGGAAAGCCTCAACGTGACGCGCCGGGGCAGACGCAGCGAGCGTGCCCCGGCCTGGGCGGCCACACGCGGGCCGTTCCCACATTAGCAGATGAGCCCCCGTCTGGCTTGTGCTCAGTCTCATTCCTTTAATTCTGCTTTGTGTCGCTCGCTCACATTTAAGTAGCATTTTAATCAGGAGGCCCGCGTCTGCGTCGTCCTCCTCCCCGGGCTAAACCGAACGGGGAACGGGGGTTCCGCTCCGTGGCAGAACGCCGCGCGGTGGCTCGGGTCCGCTCTTTGGCTAAAGGGAGACAAACGAGGCCCTGGAGAGCTCTACTTAGCTGCTCATAAAGGTCAGATATGGAGCCACGCCAGCGGATGCTAATCCTGACCCCGGGGACCACCGGCACATGCGACTGTTTCACACCCTCGTGACATTTAGACCTGCGCAAGCACGCCGTCCTGGGCGCCACGGCGGCGTGGACGTGCTGCCCGCCTGCTTGGATAGAACGCGTCGGGCTCTCGTTCCCACTTGAGGTTTAATTAGGCTCGAAGTTGAGGGCAATTAAAACATCAGAGGTCATGTTGTGTGTAAATGCTTGGCCGGTTTGGTAAGTATCCTTTTCATTTTTTGGTTAAACAGTGTTTTTGATTAAATTAATAACAATCTTCATCATTGCAACATACATTTATCTATGTACGACTGGAAGTGGAAGGAAGTTTTTATTACATTATTATGACTTTCGACGCAGTTCTGAGCTGAGACATCATTAAGACGGGTTTCATCACGGCGACAGTCAGACAGACTAATTGGTTGTGCAGTAATAACACACTGGCAGGCTGCAAACACGCAAATCCCCCCCTTGTGCTGGAGCCTGGCAGCAGGTCACGCTGATTGGGGCACCTGAGGGCCAGCAGAGACGCAATTTGTGGGTGTTAAGCGGAATGTTGGCGAGATAACGACAGGAGGGTCACAACAACAGTTCAGCACGGATGTAATGAGCAGAAAGACGCGTGTTTGTGCGTGTGCAGAGTGCATCAAAACACAGCACTCTGCACAAGGGTGCACAATACAGACTTATGTTGTGCTGCTTTTAATTTTAGATATTCAACTTGTGTCTGTAAAATTGTCTATATTAGTATATTCAAAATCAAACCGTAAATACATGTATGACTTTTGCAGAAATGCGCATTGGATGCAGAAGAGAAAATAATGCATTTAAAATTCAATAATAGTAAAAACATCCATTGTTTTAGATAATACTGAAATTAACATTTTGGACTAAGTTTGGCCAGTATTACAAGAGTATCCTCTTATAAACGATCCATTAGCAGATTTTGAGTCAATAGGACAACTGAACCGCTTCGCTTCATCCTTCATTATCATCTCGACGTTTTTTTTTTTAAATAATAAACGTTCACAAACAGTCTGATTATCAAAACTCGACACATTTTATTGAATTAACAGTCAAATGTTATCGCGGCAACAAAAGATGTCGGCGTTCATCACTTTACAAAAGGAAAACTAAAGGACGATTCACCAACTATGAAACGATGCGCATCCTAACGAGTCCGTTTACTATCACACACAGCCTAAAGACGTTTAGAAAATTACTTAAGATGCATTTCATGTCAAAAAGGAGCTGCAGTAGAAACAAACTAAGGGATCGGAACAACAGAAATCTGAGGGGGGGGGGTCGACTACGTGTGTGAACACCGCCACCTTGTGGCGGAGAGAAGAACTGCAACCCCGGAACCACCGCGTCCTCTGAGGACGTGAAGGAGGACATGTTTTCATGTCATTGTGGCCCTTTTGCATCAACAGCTGAAGAGCAAACGGAGCATAAAAATGAGGGAGAAAAACCTGTTCCATAGTTCTGATTAAAGACAGTTTAGAAAGCACACATTGTGTGCAAACAGAAGTAAAAACAGCTAAAAAAAATAATTAATGAATAAACAGGTGATGATTTTACTGAAGTAGAATTAAAAACAAATATTATTGACTTGGTAAAAATGATTTGCATTGATCATGCCACTCAAAACAAACAAAAACAAACTATAATTTAAATCAACTTGATGTTTTGATCTTTAAAAATAAAGAAAACGCACGCGCGGTCACTCTCCGTCACTTCCGCCCTTATCGACCGCCACGTCCGGCTGCGCGCTCTTGACGCCGTTTTCTTCTTCTTCCCTTTTCTCCTGCTGCGTCTCCCGGGGCTCCTCCCCCCCCTCCGCCGCGCGGGGCTCCGCCTTGGCGGCGTCGCCGTCGGCCTTGGGCGCCTCGTCCTTCACCACCTCCTGGACGTTGTACTTGCGGTACAGCGTGTAGTCCCTGACCACGCTGACGCAGCACACCGCCTTGATGACCTCCACGATGATCGTCAGCTCGGGGCTCGTCAAGTCCACCTTGTTTTTAGGGTTCAGCTTCCCCACCAGACCTGCGACGGCCAAAGACATTTCACCGTTTCTCTGTTGCCACGGCGTCACGGCGGCGGCGGCGCGCTGGCCTCCGTACCTGCGATGGACTTGATGACCTCGTCCCTCTTGTTGTGGCTGCTGTTTCGGGCCTTGAAGGCGATCTGGTAGGTGGCGCAGTTGGGGCTCTTGAACCACGGCTCCAGGAACGTGGTCAGGTACTTCAGCATGTCCTCCTGAAAGGCCTTGCAGGTCCCCGTCACCTGGACGAGGAGACGGGGGGGGTGAGAGACGCCCGCCGAACGCCGCTAAGGCGCACGGCGGGCGTCTTACGGGCAGCATGCGGAGGATCACGCGCGACTTCTTCTTCTTGGTGGCGTGGAGGTCCGACAGGATGTGATGGACCAGCTTGTCGGACTCTGGGGGGCCAAGTCACATGACACCTGAGGCGGGCGGGCCAGGAAGGACCCCCCCCCCCGGTCGGAGGCGTTTACCCAGGTTGTGCGTTTTGATGAAGATGACGTTGTTGGCGCCGCTCTGCAGGGCCTGGAAGCGCCGCTCCTCTTTGGCGCCGGACGCCTGCAGCTGGGCCACCTCCTTCTTCAGCGCCGCGGCCACGTCCTCCTCCTCCTCTGCCTCCTCCTCCTCGCTGCTGGTTCCGCCGTCCTCCTCCAACTGTGGGGCGCAAGAGTCTGTCAGCTGGGCCGCTCGCACGCCGCCACAACCCGCCGTCGGGCCTCAGAGGCACGCGCGGGGCGAGGAACGCTCTGGGACGTCTGTGGAGGTTCTCAGAAGGTCACGGTGATTCTCTTAGATGAATAAAAGCAACTGGGAGAATCAGCATGAAGTCTGGGTGAGTTTGATGATGACGATTGGGCTCTCATCCACCAGGCTTCATCAGTTCATCCAGTTGATCAGAGCCGGTGAAGCCTGGTGGATGAGAGGCGGAAGTCCAGTCCGGCTGCTTTTATTCAACTAAGAGAGCACCCTGGGACGCGTTACACGGACACTTTTTGAGAAGCGGTTTTAGGAGCAGATCTGCGGTGCGAGGACGCAAAATTAACTTTTGACACGCGCCGACCTGCAGGGTCTCCCCGTCCCCCCACCCATCACCACCGGCCCACGTCGTTCCCTTGCAGAAAGCACCGGGTGTAAACACTCCCCCCCACCCTCCCCCCTGGACTCACCTCCTCCCCCCTGCACTCCTCCTCCCCCCTGGACTCACCTTCTCGGGCCCGTACAGCTCCTCCGCGTACTCCTGGAGCAGGTTGAAGGCCTCGGCCGTGCACTTCCTCTCGTTCATGTTGCATGTGATCAGGATGCCCCGCATGCCCACCTCCAGCTCCCGGGAGCCCTTCCACCTCTTGCTCTGCTGCCCGGCCCCGTACCGCTTCCTGCTGCGCTTCTTGGCGTCGCTTGCCCCGGCAGACATGTTAGCGGACGATGCGCCAAAGTGCCGGATGGGTAGATTTACGCAGGCTGTTACGCTTGTTTTGGTCCGCCTCCGCGCGTCCTTTCACCGGCTACCGGCGCCTCAACAAGGCGCCACGGCAGGTCCCCGCGTCCCCCGAGACCAGACGGCTGGAAATGTTACAAAAAAGAACCAGAAGAAAGTGTGAAATAACGCGTTGTCTTCCCGATCGGTGAGTTAATAGCCGACCACAACACAGCACGCTTCACGGGCAGCGAGGAGGGACAAAAAGGGGGCCGCGCGGAACGCGAACTAAAATATGCGGACGAACGCGGGCGTTCCGTGCGCGCACGATTAAGAGGTATTATCTTGTTACAAAACAAGTGATCACGCACAACAACGACGTTTATGTGTCGCAGGCCGCTGCTGAGGAGGCCTGGGGTGATGAGGACAGCCCACAGCCGTGTCCCTGTGCGGGTGTTTAAAGCCAATCAGAAATAAGACCCACACGGCAGGAAAAAACTCCATGTAAAAATCTTTATTTTTCCTTATCCCTAAATACAACGAGAGAAAAAAAATCACAGTGCTGAACTTCGAAGTGCAAATAAACAATGTAAAAAATAAAATCTTTGATTTGCCCACTGGTTCAGCAGTAAACGCGTACTGCAGCTAAAATGATTCCGATTTTGTTTTTAGAAAATGTGCAAAACAGAATTTGGTAACAGTGATAAAAATCAGCTGTTAGTAGTTGTCCACTTAAATGTTAATAAAAATCAGACAGCCCCGCGTTCGAAATGAGATTTTAAAAAGGCGTGCAGTTCATGTCAAACCTACACGTTCACCAGTGGGTCAGAGTCGATTTACTGACCGCGACGCTCCGGCGTTTCTCGGGTTCAAAACACCGCTGAAGCAAAGAGACGGCAGAGGAATCGGTCCAGGCCCGTCAGGGAAGCAGCAGGTCAGGTATCTACGGGATTACATTTCATTGAAAGTGAAAGCAAACGATCCAGGTTCCAGAGGCGCGTCCGTGCGTCTCTACGTCCGACGGGGGAACGGAGGCCCCGGTGTCGGGCCGTCGTCTCCACGACCCTCGGGGATGCTTGCGGCGCGTCTGAATCCGGGCGCGAGCGTCCCAACGAAAACCCGGGAAAGTCAGGGAAGCAGCAAACCAGCCGACCGAAGGCTTCGTCCTTCCGTCACAGCACCTGCGTCTCCGGGTGCATGAGGTGGCGCACCACCAGGTCTATGTTGATGATGGGGCTCAGGTACAGGGCCCAGTAGAAGAGGCAGGTGCACACGAACTGAGGCACGAAAGGCCACAGGACGGCGAAGGCGAAGCCCTGAGATAACATCTTCCACACGTGGGTCCACATCCTGCTCGGCAGAGACCTGAGACAAGCGAGGACACAAATCCTGGATCGAAACCTTCTCGTTTTGGACCGCCGCGGCCGCCCCGGCGCGTACCTGATCTCGGCCCCCGCCCACAGCCTCCACAGGGCGCAGCCTTCCAGCACGGACAGCAGCATGGCGTTGACGATCACGAAGCGGGAGGTCCAGTAGTGCACAGCCAGCCAGTCCCAGGCGAACTCCGCTATCAGCTGGTACGGCAGCAGCAGGTACTTGATGAGAAACTCCGTCCACTGGCCCAGACTGGGCTCCAGCTGGGAACACCATTAAGACACCAGTAAAGACCACCTGACCCTCACTTAAACCTGCAGCTGACACTTTAACACAAACGTGATTCAAGTTTCACCGTTTTTTCTTTCATATCTGATGTAACATCGAGTCAATCCATCAATCTTTATTGATACAGCCTCTTTTACAATCAGAAATGGTCTCAAGGCCTTTCCAGGATCCCAGGACCTAACCCCAGACAAGCTACAGTGGCAAGGAAAAACTCCCCTTTAACAGGAAGAAACCTTGAGCAGGACCAGGCTCATGTAGGGGGACCCTCCTGATGATGGACAGATGGGTAGAGAGAGAGGAGGAAAGGAGGACAGGTAGAGGAGAGAACAGGTAGAGGATAGAACAGGTAGAGGAGAGAACAGGTAGAGGACAGAACAGGTAGAGGATAGAACAAGTAGAGGATAGAACAGGTAGAGGACAGAACAGGTAGAGGATAGAACAGGTAGAGGATAGAACAGGTAGAGGAGAGAACAGGTAGAGGATAGAACAGGTAGAGGAGAGAACAGGTAGAGGAGAGAACAGGTAGAGGAGAGAACAGGTAGAGGAGAGAACAGGTAGGAGAGGATAGAACAGGTAGAGGAGAGAACAGGTAGAGGAGAGAACAGGTAGAGGAGAGAACAGGTAGAGGAGAGAACAGGTAGAGGATAGAACAGGTAGAGGAGAGAACAGGTAGAGGAGAGAACAGGTAGGAGAGGAGAGGAGAAGAGGAGAGGGTGTGGTTCCAGCCTGTGAGCTGAGTGTGGGTCACCTGTGTATCGAGGAAGACGCCGTCTGAACGCTCGGCGTGTGTGAGGGCCGGACAGCAGGTGTGCAGGAACGGGAGGAAGGTCTCGGTGTAGTCGAACAAGTACAGGTAGAAGAGGGTGAGGCGAGGGGAGCGCTTCAGCGCGTAGAGCAGGAACAGGGACTTCCCAGCGTTGGCCTCCTGGGGGAAGGGTCAGAGGTCAGACGGGTGTGTCAGAGGGGGAGGGGGGGGGCGGGGGGGGGGTCACCTTGTACTCCCAGAGGTTCTTCGGAGGTTTGACCCCCAGGAGTTTGATCCTCTCCAGCTCGGCCAGGACGGCCCGCCGGTGCGCCTGGTTGTCCATGTTGTAGGGGGGCTGCAGTAGCTCCTCCTCCCCCAGGATCAGCAGCAGCCTGGAGACAGGAGACGCCCCGTTACGCTCCGGCGCCGCCGCGGGACGTGACGGGGCCTGCGCCTCGCCGTGGTCACCTCCCGTTGACGTTCTCCCGCCGGAACGGCTCTCGGTAGAGCTGCGCCCAGGGGCCGAACTGCTCCAGCCACGACAGCACCTCCTCCGGCGTCCAGCGGGACACCGGCTTGCTGACCAGCGGGTCGCGCTGGTCGCGCTGGTCGTCGACGCCGGCGCTCCAGTGGTACACCAGCACCAGCAGCTGGAAACACACACACACACACACACACACACACACACACACACACACACACACACACACACACACACACACACACACACACACACACACACACACACACACACACACAGGCTGGAACCACAAAAAAAAAAACCGACTCCACGATCTTTAATCTCCCCTGATTGGGCCCGTGGAGGTGAGGCAGCTTATCAGACCTTATTTAGTCACATATCAAAGTCAAAAGGATAAAACGCTGTCATCTATTTACACTCCCGCGGGCTCGCACGCCCACCGCCGTGTGGCAAAACACACAGCGACATTGCTCTCAGGTTCCACATGGACAAAATAAACACGGTCCCTTCACCCGAGCCAACCCCGCGTCCCGGAGGAGTTGGGAAACCAGACGTGGTCTAAGTGAGAAGGCGAGGCCCGGCCGGCCGCTCGGAGCACTTACGGCCACGCACGCCAGCGCCGTCAGGACCCCGGAGAAGAAGATCCCCGCTCCTTTGCCCTGTTTGGTCTTGGACCGGCCCAGGTTGTCCCTGTACCTGAAACGCGGACGTTCGGTCAAGCAGGTTCCGTCGTTCCAGACGCAAAAGACGAAGCGTGGCTTCTCTTTAACCTCCTCAGACCCCAGCTCTTTTCTGATCTACATCCTTAACACGTCTATTCAGGATTATTGGACCTGATCAGTGTAAACACTGAGAATCATGTTTTAACAATATTGTGAAACAAATGGGGACAATGATGTCCACATACAGGGACAATGATGTCCACATACAGGGACAATGATGTCACATGCAGGGACAATGATGTTACAGGGACAATGATGTCCACACAGGGACAATGATGTCCACATACAGGGACAATGATGTCCACATGCAGGGACAATGATGTCCACATACAGGGACAATGATGTCCACATGCAGGGACAATGATGTCCACATGCAGGGACAATGATGTCCACATACAGGGACAATGATGTCCACATACAGGGACAATGATGTCCACATGCAGGGACAATGATGTCCACATACAGGGACAATGATGTCCACATACAGGGACAATCAATCTAAATGTGTAATAATATAATGTTTATGGGTCCATGTATGTGGACATTTGGCCCCACACTAAGAAGAATTAGCTTTTATATGATAGGTGACCCAACATCTAATGTCCACATGTGGACACCAGGTCTGAGGAGGGTAAAGTCCTCCTACCTCTGGAAGGCCAGCAGGCTCCGGGAGATTTTGGGGTTGGCTTGGATCTCTGCCTTCCTCTTCTCAACGACGCCGCTGAACAGTTTGTTCGCCGCATCCCTGGAGGGGGAGAGGAGCGAGAGCGGGCTGGAAGAGGTGCTTTGGCGCGCTGCAGGACAGCCAGGGGAGGCCTCGGCGCCTCTGCGGAGGCCTCGGAACATCAGGGAAATGTGAATAGCGCGGTCACATCGGGGAGTGAAAAACGCACCTCAGCAGTATGTTGACTTTGGGAAAGCCTTCCCACTTCTCCCGGCACTCGGGACACTCGTTCTTGTGGGAGGACTGCCACCACAGGGCCAGACAGTGGCGGCAGAAGTTGTGGCCGCAGGTCAGCGTGGTGGGGTTCACCAGGATGTCGTAGCAGCAGTGGCACGACAGCTCGTGCTCCGAGATGCCGCCGGAGGAGGACGGGGTCGGCTCGGGACACTCGGGCACGCGGGAAGACAGCAACGCTTCCCGACCGTCGTCTGGTGAATCCCACTCCATCTGGCGAACGCTGCCCGTGACTGAAAGACAGGAGTCAACAGAGCACGTTGAAACAATAAAACCACACACAAGTTTGAATTATTCAGACCAAAGACTCTGAGACCGGCTCAGCCTTTGATCACACCTAATCTATGCATCACACCCGAGGTATTAGGTTCTAATCCAGGGCGCTTCCGGTCACCACCGAAGCCAAAGGCGCACACCTGAACCTGACGCCAACCTGTGCGTGATGGGAATTCCCGTCGAACTGGCTTTTCTGTGCAAGCGTTTCACTTCCTGACCTGCGAGAAGCCTTCGGAGGTTCGACCAAACAACAGCGAGAGGACGCCGAACAGAAACCAAAACGAAAGCTTCAGGTCCGGCGATGTGGCGACATCATCGGGACGGAGGACGTTTGCGGGATTAGTCCGGCGCGTAAAGTGGACGAGATTCGAACGAGGTTAGCGGCTCGTTCGCGGGCCAGGAGAGCTCGATTTGAGAGTTAAACGACGGCTGCGCGACACAACAAGCGCCGAGGCAGCGTTCGAGCCGCAAGGCCGGTGGCTGTGTCCGCGGGGCGGTGCGGGGCGGTGCGGAGCGCCGTGGGGCGCGCGTCGACGCGAGCGCGGAGCCGTTCACCTCGCTTCAGGAAGAGCTTGTGACAGATGACAGGCGACACACGAGCATGGCCGTCCGCGTCTTCCTGCTCTCCCCCGGGACCGCAGCGCTCACGGAGCGACCGGACTCATTCGTGCGTGAGCGCCGTCGCCATGGCTCCACCGTCCCGACTGCGCAGCGCCGTGCGCCGCGCACGCCCACGTCAGCCGCGGAGCCGCGTGTCACAGGGGCGCGTCACGGGGTCGGGGGTCGGCCCTCACGCACGCACGCACGCAGCTCGTTGGAAAGGGTGCGTGTGCGTGAGACCCGCAGACTCTGACTGATGTGGTAACCGAGGCGCTGCTGTGGCGTTCGGTTCAAAGTTCAGAGGAGAGAGTAGGACGCTGGCGAAGGAGCACTGCCTCACACACACACACACACACACACACACACACACACACACACACACACACACACACATGCAAGGATGACACATGGAATTATGAAGCACAAAATAAGGTATTCCAGATCTGATCATCATTCCACTGGAAATGGAAGTCGGGCTGCAGGACCGAGGCTGTTTATGTCCAGGGCGAGGAGGCTGCATCATCCAAACAACATGATATATGATGAAAACATATGAAATCAATTAAAACGGCCGAATAAGTAAGCATTAAGCGTGTAAAATGTAAATATTATGATTAGCTACAGTATGCATCTGTGTGCAGTTACCAGTTGTGTCCACTAGGCGGGGCCGTTCGTTATTCTGACAAAAACACTATCAAAGAAGAAGTGGCGGCGCTTCATGCTTTTTTAATAAACTTTGTTATCACATTATATCATGTAATTATATAATAACGATAATTAATATCATATAATACACACAAACAAATGTGACATGTTGTTCAGAGCTTCCACCCACAGGAGGCGCTGTAGGAGTTTTTCTGCATTTACTTTTATTATTGAAGTGTGCGTGTGACAGCCCTCAAACGCGCCTCATTATGTTCGAAATAACGACGACGTGCGTGAGAACAGCTTTGCAGTTAGCTAGTTTTACAATTAAACGTTAATCCGTGACGCATTCGGCGACTATTAGAATAAAAAGAAAAAGCGCGATTGTTGTTGTGGCCGCCGTCGTCCAGCAGGTGGCGCCACCGCCGCTCCGTCTCCTACGGAAAGAACCCACGAAGAAGAAGAGGCTAAAGTGTAGCCACGGGAGCTAACAGAGGCTGCAGGCTTCATCCCTTCCCCAAACTTTCACCTTATTTATTCTCCTCCCCGATGTACATATCACCCTCAAATCCGCCGCATTATGTTTGAGGTAACACTCACGCACAGACCTTTGGGGGCAGCTGGGTCCGTCGTTTCACAGCTGAGGGTTTATTTTCAGGATAATCGTTGAAGTCAAATCTGTCACATTTGTTTAAGTTGACGTTTAGAATAAAGAAAAGTTTATCCGAGGAGGAGGAGACCCGGGGAGGAGGCAGCCCCGGCTGTCCGCTGGTCTTGGTGCCATCAGCAGCTTTTAGGTGCACAATTAAAGCTTTGCTGGTCGCTAGTTAGCCCGCCGAAGCTGCTGATCGATTGATCGATTAATTGATTGGTTGATCGGTTGATGGATTCTGCAGAGGTCGGGAAGTGTTGCCCAGAGGATTTTGAATCAAACTCTGAATGCTGCCACGCATGTTCGATCTTGGGACGCTCGACGTGGATGTTTGGTTATTTTTGATGCACCATCAGGGTTTATTCTTTGCTCTTGTTTGACTCCCACTTCAGGAAAGATAGTTTCATTAAAGGTTACATCTACCAGACGTTATTTTAGGTTTTTATACTGCTGTATTATAGGTTACAAAATCACTGTTGTTGTGTTCTGTTGCAAACATTTTTTATAATGGAAACAGGTGATCAATTCCCTTCCAGTAGAGATTAAAATTCATTTTAATTTCATTTGAAACAATTTTATAAACTTGTTTATTTTGCAAATTCCACATCTGTAATATATTTTAAAATACAATAAATTACATTCCAATAATGAGGACCCAAATGTTCATTTTTTAAATTTATATAAGATTTATCTTTTGATTTCATTTTCAGTTTTTTGAGCTAGAGCGGACCTGTTGTGTGTAGTGGAGGTTTGTGGTTTCAGTTATTTAATAGTTAATGGTTTAATATATATAGACATATAGGCTTTTCCTTCCAATGTTTGTGTATTTTAAATATGTTCTGTTTGTCATTACTCTGCTTATGCTTACTCTTCACCAAACACAGGTGTCTTTGATTCCTAATAGGATCCTGAAATCCAAGATCCATTGTCACCAAGCGTAAATGAAAAGTATGACGAGCAAAATTCAGCACAAAACGATTCCATCAAAGCTTCAGCGAGCCCCGACTACACGTGTGAAGTACCAGACATCGTCGTCATCAAAGAGGAAGAGGAGGGCTGGACTGTGAGTGAAAACAGTGAGTGGAAACATCTCATCCTCTCATACAGGGTAGCGTTTCATTGACATGGTGTTGATGTCTCTTTTTTTTTTTTGCATGACATCAAACACAGATGAGAGTACAGGTGGAAGACAAGCTGACACGAGTGGAGAAAAGAGAGGTCTTTCAGAGGAATCTGGTCGACCAGCTTCAGGTGAGAAGAGTCAAGCACCTGTGAGAGAAAAACCTACCGTGTCCCAAACGTGTGGAAAACCGCGGGGAAATGGAACTGTGCATCAGTCCAGAGTCTCAGAATGTGAGGAGACGCCCTCCCTCAACAAGGACAACACATCCCAGCAGAGGCCCACGACACATCGCAGCGATGCACAACAGAACCCAGATGCAGGACCCAACGGGACCAAACTATCAGCACCTTACCAAACAGTATGTGGAGACACCGTTACAGGCTCACTCACCGACATTTTGCAAACATCAGTAATTATTCGGAGACCGTGGTAAAGTGTCTTTCCTGGTCATCCAGCTGTGGTTGTTTTAAAGTGATCCCCTTCTAGCAGACCGTGTCTCTACAATGAAAAACAGACTTTCTCTTTGCTTTCAGGATTCCCCTGAGCAGGAACCGAGCTCACGTGGACTCAAACCAACGTCGAGCTTAGAGGACCAAACACTACATTTGACTGTCAGGTTACAGGAGGGGGAGGAAGAGGGGCAGCAAGATGAAGAAATCAGTTGTTTAATCAACTCAGATGGTGAAATGGTTGAATGGGACAGTAAGTGACCTTTTAAGATGTTTGTCCAGTCTGAGCTGTTTATTTTGTTCCACTTGTAAACACAACTGTTTATCATATATGCTTAGTTCAAGATTCAAAATACTTTGTGTCATTGCTGGTCGTGTTTATTGTCTCTGGACTTGAGTGGAATATATTTTTGTGCAGGAAATAGTCCAGTCCAGAGTCCCGATTGCACCGAAAGCCTTCAGCACCCAAAGGTAAACATGTCTCAAGTTGACAGACAGCTGGATAGAATAATTAACATAATGCTGCTGTGCATGAAACTGCTCTTTCTGATGTTGAATGTTTTTTATTAGCAGGAAAGTTCCAGGCCACAGCTTGAGCAGAGAGACAGCTGCAGCCCCACACTCATCATGGAAGTTGTGGAAGTTGAAAAAGAGTCTCCTGGAGGGGAGGAAAAAGAGAGAGCTGCAAAGAGGGCCGCTGTCTCCTCCTTACACTGCAGTAAAGTCCTTAGAAAAATGAAACCACTTCCAGTGGGTCGTTGGGCTCAGTTCTGATCTGCTTGCACTTCATGTTACCAGGAAAGAGACAAAGGAAAAACAGAAAGGTTCCAGAAGTAACGGTGGTCTTATTGGACGCAAATGACAAAGAGAAAAGTGTGAATCGTGGTGAGTGGAGAGGTAGAAGTGACACAAAGACGGCACTGTCCAAAATACAAAGTAGATCATTTTATTTTACTGTCTGTAAAACCTTTCTGGAATGTTTCTGTCACAGTACAAAAGAGGACCAGAAGAAAGATCTCAGAAGTTCCACATGTGTCCCATGAAGACTTGGAGGAAGAGGCAGGTAGTAAATATGCATTTCTATGTCAATTTGTAAAAGTGAGCACATATTATTCCGCTTGATTAGTCTTTTGTATTATCCTTCAGTTCCACGTCGCACCCGAAGGAAGATTAACCCCCCTGCAGTCGTGGAAACAGACTCTCCAACTGCAGGTCAGGAAATAAAGTAGTTTATTTGAGTACGGTTGGACTTTAGTCACCTTCTCTTCACTGGCTCTGTTTGTTTGATATTGAACAGCACGACTAAACTCTTAACTGGATCTCCTAAAATAAAACGATCAATTCTCCTGTTTTTCTCACCAGGAAAACGGTTGTGTAGAAGGAGAAAAGGAACAAAACCCCCCGCTGGAGGACAGGAGGAGCGCGCAAGCTCTTCTCCGGGTGAGACGGAGTAACTAGATCCATAAAAACCTCATGAACCCAGATTGTGGTCAGCATGCATAAGGACCTCAGGATGGCCTTGTGTCTCTCTTTAACGCTGTAGTGAAGAAGCGCCCTGGCAGGAAAATGGTTTGTGTCCCTGTAAACATTCCTCCTGAGCTCTTAAAAAAGCCCAAAGAGAAGATCAGGTACCACTGCTCCGTGTGCGGCAAGGAGTTCCCTCACGCCTACAAGCTGGAGAGGCACGAGCTGATCCACACAGGAGAGAAACCCTACAGCTGCTCCATCTGTGGGCGACGCTTCAACCAGAAGGGAAACCTCAAAACGCACTACAAAGTCCACTTTGGTGAGAGGATTGGCCGTCTACACCCTCAACGACACTTGATGCGCAAAAAAATGTTAAATATTTAAAGACTGTGGAGGGTGAAGTGAGACTTGTCTCCTTTTTTAAAGGTCATAAAGGCGGCGCGGACGTCGACCACGAGCTGAAGCCCGACGAGTCTGATTTCTCTGAATATTTAAAGTCTCTGCCAGGAGAGTCCAAGATCAAATCAACGCTGCACTGCCTGGAATGTGGGAAGAAGTGCGAGAGTCAGTCGGCTCTTCAAGCCCACCACGTCACAACCCACACGGAGAAAACGGGCGAGGCGGAGGCGGCGGAGCACGGCCCGGCGCCGCTCATCTTCTGCCGCCGCTGCGGCGCTCAGTTCACCGACAAAGAGAAGCTGGAGGAGCACATGAAAACGCACATCAAAGAGAAGCGCTACTCGTGTCCCGACTGTGGGAAGAAGTTCATCAACGAGAGCTACATCCAGGTCCACCAGCGCATTCACACCGGGGAGAAACCCTTCCTCTGCTCCGAGTGCGGCAGAGGCTTCCACACGGCGTCCTCCCTCAAGCTGCACGAGATGCGGCACTCCGGGGAGAGGCCGTACGCGTGCTCCATCTGCGGGAAGACCTTCCGCATAAACTCGTACCTCACGGCGCACTACCAGACTCACATCAAAGACCGGCCGTTCGTCTGCAGCATCTGCGGGAAAGGCTACTCCAGAGCCGAGGAGCTGAAGGTGCACCACAGGCTCCACACGGGAGAGAGACCCTACGAGTGCGGCCAGTGCGGGAAGAGCTTCATCTACCGCCAGGGGCTGCGGCAGCACCAGCGCACACACGCTGGGAGGCGGATCGGACCCACGAGACAGCTTGGCAGACCCAAGCAGGAGGCCCGACTGGACATCTGACAGTCGGGCTGTTGGCACTTTGCAAACAGATGACAGTAACTAGCACTTCCTTCATCCACTTCCTCCTTCCATTCCTTCAATTACTGCGTCTGAGAGTACAGAGTAGGTTTGGAATAGACTGTTACAGATGCTCAATGTGTTTTTCTTGTACTTATGATTTATACTCTTGTTTTTATCCTTCTCTCATAGTCCATCTGTACAATTTGAGTGCCTTTGTATCCTGCATGCCAAATAGTTATATTTAATGTTTAAAACTGTAAGCAATGTTAGTATTTTAAAATCCATATTCATGGAACGCAGACACTTTTCAGGAATACATTTGAAATATTGTATCCTGTCTCAAATTTGCACTAAAGACCAGTTATTTTACGATTGGTATTATGATAGGAAATCATACTGAATCTCTGAAGTATGCTTTGTCCCTTGGAGACTTTTTCTTTTGAATGTAAAGCAAGAAACATTTACTCTGGAGCGTTTTCCCACGAGTATTTGTCAAGCAATGCAGCAGATGTACTGTAAAAAAAAAAAAAAAAAAAAGCCAACTGCAGTTTAGGTATTGACTGCTTCACTATTTTCACATCATCTAGTTTTAAAAAAAACGCAGCAGCCCTATTTTAATATCAACATAATCCAGCTACAACCAGCTGTTGTCCAGATGTCCCTGCGTGTTTACCCATAAACTGCATACATAGAGTAAACTCTGGCTCTTCTGTGTGGTTTGTCTATATTTTGTAGTTCTGAGTATTATCATTATTTGCCTTTTTTTCCTAATAGAGACTGTATTAAATTCAGAAATGCAATATGATAATTGCGACTTTATTACGCCAGCCTATTTGTCTCAATCTGTGTGATTATATAGTTGATATTGTCACATATAATTTAAGTATACGTGTTTGTATATTTTAACGCGACGCGACTTTTATTTTGGTCGAACCAACCGGAAGTTCTTACACAGCTGACAGCTGCTAGCAGCCGAGGCTACAAAGATTATAATCAGACCCAAATCAACATATAAGCCGACAGTTCACGTTCGCCGCGTCGAATCTGACGCGTCGCTCACATCTACTGTCCAACGAGGGGGGCGCGGGCGCCCTCTCGAACAGTTTGAATAAACTTCTCTGGAGCCGCTGTGTGTGTGTGTAGGGGGGGCGGCTACCGGTTAGCTGGTTGCTAACATCAACAAAGGAGGAGCACCCCCCTCAGGGTCAGCGGCCGACCGGCTCACAACACCCCCTCTCCCTCACCCCCCCCGCCCTCACCCCCACCCCCGCAGCGACCGCCGAGGCGATGGTCGCCGGCTCCGCAGCACCGCCGGGGCGTCCGGAGGCCGAGCTGCGGCGAGCGACCCGGCCGGCGGCGGCGGCGTCGTCGTCGTCGGCGACGGCGGCTCCGCGGCCCCCCCGGCGTTGAGGACACCCCCTCCCCTCCCCCCTCCCCGGAGCCAACAGGTCAGTGGGATTACAGCCACCTCCGGGTGATGGATGAGGGAGGGGGGTGAGGGTTGGGGGAGGAAAAAGCTGCGGGTGGAGGGTTCGAGATGACGTCAAACCCCTCTGAAATCACAGCTTTGCTCCTCTTTTGTTGTAAATGTAAATGTAAATATCTCATTCAACCCGTCCGGTGCCTCCAGCCGGGTCCCACCAGGCCCCGGTCCTGGTCCACAGGAGAGAAGGACCCTGCTGAAGTGTCCTTGAGCAGGACAATGGAGGGGTTCCGAGCACGACCCCCCCTGCAGGGGGGGCGCACGAGCCCTCCCCAAGGTGGTCGGCCCACCTCCAGTCGTAGACGACCCCTTGGCCAACAGGGACAGGACAGGAGAGTGTCTTGAACCTGATGCCGGTTTGTCCCCCCCGTCCCCCCCGCCCCCCTGCAGGGTTGTTTCTGTGAGAGATGGACCCTGAACACCCAGGGGACGTCCATCCCGCCCTGACGGTCGCCGAGGGCGACCAGCAGGGGATCGGGGGCCTGATCAACTCGGACGGGGAGGAAGTGGACTTCTCAGACCCCGGTGAGCGCACGAAAGCGTAATCGAGCGACTGTCGCGGGCGAGGGCGTGACGGAGGGGACGAACGCGACCATCAGAGGGACGCGAGGCGGGGGCGGGAGGACGGCCCCCGTGGGTCGAAGTTCACGCGGCTTTTCCCGCCCCTGTGCTCAGGAGGAAGAGCGGCCCCCGAGGTCCCGCCGGCGGAGGCCCCCCCCCCCCGGACGCCCGGCGGCGAGAGCGGGAGGCCCCCGTCCCTCCACTGCTGCTCGGTGTGCGGGAAGGACTTCCCCTACGCCTCCAAGCTGCAGCGCCACCTGCGCACCCACTCCGGGGAGCGCCCGTTCCCCTGCTCCACGTGCGAGAAGAGGTTCCCCGAGAAGGGCCTGCTCATGATCCACGAGAGGGTCCACACGGGCGAGAAGCCCTTCGCCTGCACCTTCTGCGACAAGAGGTTCGCCAGCCAG
The DNA here is from genome assembly GCA_911728415.1 of Lagocephalus sceleratus. NCBI lineage: Eukaryota > Metazoa > Chordata > Actinopteri > Tetraodontiformes > Tetraodontidae > Lagocephalus > Lagocephalus sceleratus. The sequence goes on from CAJVRN010000232.1 coordinate 15,047,926, forward strand.
GGCGAGCTCAGGCTGCACCGGCGCACGCACACGGGCGAGAGGCCGTACCACTGCTCCCTCTGCCTCAAAAGCTTCTCCCGCCACTGGCACCTGAAGACGCACCTGGAGGCCATGCACGCCGAGGTGGTGGCGGGGTTCACCAGGAAGAAGTTCCCCTGCTCGGACTGCGACAAGAGCTGCAACTCGGCGGCGGAGCTGCGGGACCACCAGAGGACGCACACGGGGGAGCGGCCCTACCAGTGCTCCTACTGCGACAAGAGGTTCGCCCTCTCCGGGACGCTGGTGAGGCACGAGCGCCTGCACACCGGCATCACGCCGTACCACTGCTCCGACTGCGGCAAGACCTTCGCGCAGCAGTGGACGCTCACCACGCACATGCGGACGCACACGGGGGAGAAGCCCTACGGCTGCGCGCAGTGCGGCAAGGCCTTCGTGGCGCCCGGGGAGCTGCGCAGGCACACCAGGATCCACACGGGGGAGAAGCCCTACGCCTGCGCCGGCTGCGGGAGGCACTTCTCGCTCGCCGGGACCCTCAGGAACCACCGGAGGTCGTGCGCACGGGACAAGGACGTCGCGGGCGCCGTCCCGGACCCGGTCGCCGACGGCAACGGCGGGCCTGAGGTAGCGAATCGGCCTTGGGTTTATTACCTCTGCCAAGGGGGTGGTGTTTCTGTCTGTCTGTCTGTCTGTCTCTCTGTCTGTCTGTTTCTCTCTCTCTCTGTCTTTCTGTCTGTCTGTTTCTCTGTCTGTCTCTCTCTCTCTGTCTGTCTGTTTCTCTGTCTGTCTCTCTCTCTGTCTGTCTGTCTGTCTGTTTCTCTCTCTGTCTCTCTGTCTGTCTGTCTGTCTCTCTGTCTCTGTCTGTCTGTCTGTCTGTCTGTCTGTCAGCAACATAACTCAAAAAGTTATAGACCGATTTTGATGAAATTTTCAGGATTTGTTGGAAATGTGAAAAGGAAGGACTGATTTCATTTTGGGGGTGATCCGGTAAGATAACACAGATTTTATTGCAATTTATATAAACTTGGCGGAGGTCTGCGCTCTCCGAGTGCTTTCCAGTTTGGTTTGAGTTTGTCTTTTTTTTTTTTTTTCCCCACGTTTGTAGCACGAATGTAAAATGACGCTGGAGTAGTGAGCTGATAATTCCCCCCACGGTGCATCAGCGAGGCCTAAATCACAGTTACCAGATCACCAACGCAGCTGTCAGTCACAAGATCTCACCGCCTTTACTGCCCTCACCTCCGAACAATACACACGACTGCTCATCTTCGCCCCGTCGTGGAATACTCTCCTAATCACACGCTGTGTGTGTGTGTGTGGGTGTGTACTGTTTTATAGCCGTTGGACGGCGCGCCTCCTTCCTCAGAGGTTCTGAGCTGTGAGAGTAAAGAGAAAGAACCGGCGGACAGAGCGGAGAACGTCGCCCCCAGCCCACATGTGAATGTAATCGTCAAAGAGGAGGAGGAAGAGGAACCACTATGCGGTACGCAAACGCCAATTCCAGACCGGCTGGATCTGTTCAGCCTCGCGCGTCTGTGTGTCTGCGCGTGCCTTAATACAGTAAGTGTGTGGTTTTTTTTACCACAGAAGAAGCAGCTAAAGGTCGGGGGCCAAAGGTGTCCGGGGCCAAAGGTGGTACCATTCCAACAGAACCTGACGCACAGCAGCAGGAAAACACAGAAATTAGTATCTCGGTGAAGAAGGAAGAAGACGAAGCCCTCACTGGTGAGAGACACTCCGGGCGGTCGGTTTAAATTCTTACGCCCCCTGAACACCACACAGGAGACGTCATGTGATCGGGTCCTTAGTTAACGTTGTCTTTGTTCCCGCAGTGCTTGGAGAAGACCCTAAACGCGTCCCCAGCAACGACGACGGCGAGACCGGACCTGCTTCGCCGTCTCAGAGACAGCTGAGCGACCATCAGGCTAAGCGGTCTTACTGCTGCGGCCTCTGTGGGAGAGACTGCCACAAGATGTCCGCCCTCCAGATACACATGCGCATCCACTCAGGGGAGAAGCCCTACCAGTGCGGCGTGTGCGGGAAGCAGTTCACCCAGAAAGGCCAGCTCAAGGGCCACCAGAAGGTCCACACCGGGGAGAAGCCCTTTTCCTGTCCAGACTGTGGGAAGAGCTTTGCCCACTCGGGGGCCATGAACAGGCACCGGCTCACGCACACGGGCGAGAGGCCGTATCACTGCTCCATGTGCGACCGCAGCTTCAACCAGTCCGGCCGCCTGAGGGAGCACGAGAAGATCCACTCCGGGGAGAAGTACGACTGCCCCGAGTGCGAGAAGAGCTTCACCAGGGCGTCGAGCCTCAAGAACCACTTCAGGCTTCACACCGGGGAGAGACCGTACGGCTGCGACATCTGCGGGAGAGGCTTCAGCCGCTCGCAGAGCCTCAGGCTGCACAGGCGCAAGCACCTCCAGGTCCACACCGACGAGGACTCCGAGTACAGCGTGAAGAACGAAGACCTGTCCGCGAGCGACAACAACTCCCCCGTTAACATGTGCATAACAGACAAAAGTAACTGATGTATTTATTGAAGGGCGTACCGGGATTACAAGTAGGAAAACTTTGAGAAGACAAAGTCAGGCTCTACCTCTGCAACCAGACCGTTGTTTAAACGTCAGGTGGTCTCCACATTAAAGCCGTCACATCTGCAATATTTAACAGTCGTACGTCAGGCCACGTTCAACAGCTGACACCGTTTCTACAAACTTTGGTATAATCTGAATAATCCTAATAATAAAGAGGGTGGGGGTGGGGGGGGTCATATATCATGCGTAGATTGCATTGTCACACATTAGGGAAGTAGAAGCTACTCATACACAATCAAAAATCTCACTCATTTATGCGGTATTTGCCATTTTAACTAATTGTGTATGTGAAAATTTGGAGTCGATTACCAGACACGACCGGTGTAAAACGTGGGTGGAATTAGAATTCGTTTTTTCTCTGTATTTCAGAATTTTTTAGCAAAACCATTTTGCCTTAGTATAGTAGTTATACGGTGTTTTAATCTTTTGGACAAATTAACGATTAGATTTACTAAAGCCAAGTGTCTGTTTTGAGTGAAGGTTTCATGGTGCGTTTGAAGCCTTGTAGGTGGTTCATATTGTGCAGGTCTGCCTCTCTCAAGAGAAGAAAAAATAAACCTGGTCAACATTTTTCACAGCAGATGAATCCCCTGACTAACGCGTCCTTTATTTGCGAAACCACTTTTGCCCGACACGCATACGCAGAACCACTTTAACGTAAACAATGGATTTTGACGGACTGTCCCTGAAGGCATCACGCTTGCGGCGGAAATCCGATCACGCTTTAAGTGCGTCACCAAGTGGTGCGTACAGGGAACTGCGTCAACAAGCACGGCACGTTTGTTTGTTGTGCTCTTTTTTTAAAAAAAATAATTAAGTTGAATCCAACTAAAGCGGAGGGACGACGTTGCCGGACGGGTTGACTATCAGTTTTGTACATAGTGTCGAGGTGTGGGAGACTATATGTTCCTTCTGTAAGTTAACGCCGCTAACGTCCATGCTAACAGGTTATGTCGAACCTACAATTTAGAAGAAAAAGCATCCCAATGCAATTGTTCTACATTGATGAATGGACATTTTCTTACTTCGCATATGCACACAGAACCGCAGCGTCAAAAGGAGGCGTCACTCCTACCTGGCTCTGATAAATCAACCATTATCTCTGTAATTAGTAGCATGTATTGACCCACATGTGACGCCTGGAAAGACGAGAGATTAAACTCGCCAACGCGCCGTTTGATTCAGGACAAATCGTCCAACCCTCTCTGTCTGTGAAAACTATTTCAGTAAGTAGTGGATTCTAATGTTTTATCCGCTAAGGCTAGCTCGCGTTAGCGCGTTGCGCATTTTAACTTAGACGATGGGGAAAAAACAACAGTCGCTAACTAACATGATTTGTGCACATTCTCCGTCCGTCTGCGTTGAATATACGTAGTTTTCGTGTCAGTCATCTTCCGAGGGTAAGCAGACTCTGTGCTAAATGGTCAAGTGTTTGGATTTCTATGCTTGGTCATACCTTTAAAGGCGCCTTGTGGCCCCATTTTCACGGTTTTGGTCTTCCTTTGATAAAAGGGGACACGAAAGAGCGCAGCCAGAGTTTCACCCTGCGCAGCTTCTCGGTTCTGCAGCAGGAAGTGGGATGAACTCCGACCTCTTTTGTCTTGTTTTCAGATCGTGCCTGGCCAGCACGGTTCGAGGATGGCGTCCTACAAGCGTCTGAATCCCGAGGATGTTCACCTGTCCTGTCCAGTTCTGGCAAAGGAGCCTCTTGCGGTCCAAGAAGAGTGTCCTGTGAGTCCAAATGTTGCTCTGTAGGCTCCAAAACCTCTAGAATCCAGACCAAACCGCATCAGGCAACTGCATCCAGCCTTGAATGAAAACGTTTAGTTAGTTTTTAAAAAGTTGGATTGTTAAGAGGATTCGGTTCTATGCTCCTCAGTATCTGGTGGATTAATCTAATGACGTATCAGTTGAAAATGTGATCCAATAAGATGGGATTTGATAGTTACTGGTGGCACAAAACTGTAAAAGAGTACAGCATGACTTTTACTTAAAGTAGCTGAGATCAGTAAAGTAGAGAGAATTTAAATCAAGAATCAACAAATTAATGCTGAAGGTGTTGTTTTTTTCCCGTCATTCTTTGTTTGTTAATGACTTTTCTTTTTGTTTTCAGGAACTGGAGGAGGAGGAGTCCCACCTGCTGACACGTCGGCCATCGTGGTCTTTCAACAAAGCCCTCCTGGTGATTGGCTGCCTGCTGCTCATACTGTGTGGCGGCTGGTTGCTCGGCACCATATTCTGGCTTCACAGGCCCCCCAGCCAAAACTCGCACAGACATCCACCACCAGCTGCCGCCAAAGACGCGTGCAGTTTAATCCCGGAGAGCTGGAGGTTCGACTGCTACCCTGAAAGACAAGTGATCGTGACCCGGGAGTTGTGTCAGGCCAGGAACTGCTGCTTTATCCCTGCGTCCTCCAACTCTTCCCCCCCCTCCCGTCCTCCCTCTGGGAGAAATGGCATCCCCTGGTGCTTCTATCCTGCAAATTTCCCTTCCTACGCGCTTGTGTCCATCAACGACACGTCCCTTGGGCAGAAGGGCACGCTCGTGAAGGAGGTGAAGACCTACTACCCTGCAGACATCCTCACCCTGGAGGTGGACATACGCCACGAGACGGACACGCGACTTCACGTCAAGGTGAGCGAAGACTTTGACATCAAGGAGGAATGGTGAAAGCCACGATCCCACTGACACGTTTTCTCGTCCCCCTCGAGTAGATTACCGACCCCGCAAATCCGCGCTTTGAGGTCCCGATCTCCGTTCCTGCCGCCACCAAAAAGGCAGAAAATCCAGACTACTCGGTTGAGATTTCCAAGCAGCCGTTTGGACTGGTGGTCAGAAGGAAGTCCACCGGGGCTGTCCTGTAAGTGTCACCTTGATCTCAGCAGGTAGAAGTGAGCCTGGGCGCCAGACGTGATGGTGTCTGTCCTGTTCTGGTGATTCCCCAGCCTGAACACCACAGTGGCGCCTCTCTTCTACGCCGATCAGTTTCTGCAGATGTCCACGTCCCTGCCCAGCTCCTTCATCTACGGCCTGGCCGAGCATCGCTCTTCCTTCCTGCACGACGTCCAGTGGAACACCCTCAGCATGTGGGCCAGAGACGTGGCTCCTATGGTGCGGGAATTCACCCCTCTGAACCTCGCACAGTCCAAACGTATTGTTTTGTTCACTACTTGTATACAAGGTGTTTTCTTCTTCCATGCAGGAGCAGGCAAACCTTTATGGAACCCACCCTTTTTATCTGGTTATGGAGGACGGGGGGTCTGCGCACGGCTTCTTCCTGCTGAATAGCAACGCGATGGGTGAGTCTGCTGGAGCCCACTTCACCTCCCAAATACAGAAGTGAGACAGACCACGACGTGAAGCAACAGCCTGAGAAGAGCTGCTGATGAGCGGTTTAATAACGGTTTTATCAGGAGTCGTGTTGATACTCAGCAGATTTCTGGACACATCTGGATCTCTGAGTTAACTCTGAGTTAACCTGCGCTGCTTCTCTTCCGCAGACGTCAGCCTCCAGCCCGCTCCAGCCATCACCTGGCGCACCATTGGGGGAGTCTTTGACTTCTACATGTTCCTGGGTCCTGATCCAGCTTCAGTGATTGGGCAGTACGTGGAAGTTGTAGGTCAGTGTGTGGGGGGGGGGGTGTTTGTGGCTTGTTTATGTGCAGAGATGTGGTGTCTGATGCCTCCACATGTGTTCACAGGCTACCCTGCGATGCCCATCTATTGGGCTCTGGGCTACCACCTGTGTCGGTGGGGCTACGGGGACAGCAATTCGACCTGGGAGATTGCCAAACATATGAGGAATTATGGGATACCTCAGGTAAAGGCTTTGTTTAGCCCATCGGTGCAGGTCACTGTCTTTGTGGAATTAAAGGGAGTGCGGTGACCCGTTGGCAGGACGTCCAGTGGAACGACATTGAATACATGGATCGGAACCTGGATTTCACTCTCAGCCCCAAGTTCTCCATGCTGCCTGATATGATCAAGGACCTGCACGCTCACGACCAGCGATACGTCCTGATTGTGGTACCTGGGGGGTTTGTCTCTTTGTGTGTTTTGTGTCTCATTAGCTGCTCGTGTTTGACGGCTGTTCTCACATGCAGGATCCAGGCATCAGCAGCACGCAGCCTGAGGGCTCGTACTGGCCGTATGACGACGGGCTGAAGAGAGACGTGTTTGTCAAAGACTTTGAAGGGAACGTCATTATTGGGAAGGCGAGTGTCTGGAGCCTCCTCAGATGGTCTGCTCTGCAGTGAAGAATGATGTCATCTCACATCCAAAACTTGCTCTTCGCTCAGGTGTGGCCAGGTCTGACTGCATTTCCTGACTTCTCCAACGAGGAGACCCACGAATGGTGGTACGACAACCTGAAGAGCTACCACGAGAAGGTGCCCTTTGATGGGTTATGGATTGTAAGTATAGATGCAAGGAAAAACAAACAGACCGGAAGTGGTCTCAAGTATTTTATTATATAAGCATTTTTAAGTTTTCTGTAAAATTACAGAAGTGGTGCCTCTTCCTCTTTTCACCTGTGTGTTTTCATGAATGATGAGATTTAAGGTTTGTTTATTTTAGGACATGAATGAACCTTCAAATTTCCTGGAAGGCAGCACCAAAGGCTGCCCAGCAACCACCCTGGAAAATCCTCCCTACACTCCTGGTAGGGAACTCCCCAATGCTGGGTTAAGGTGTCACTGTTGGATGTAATGTTGCTGTTTTCCTCTCAGGCATCCTTGGAGACTCTCTGAAGTCCAAAACTCTGTGTGTCAGCGCGCAGCAGAAACTGTCCTCGCACTACAACCTGCACAGCCTCTACGGCCTGATGGAAGCCAAAGCCACTGCCAGGTAAACACTGCTCACAACCTCGGCAGCTCTTCAGCTTTCACCCCAATGACCTCTGGCCGCTGTTGTCCAGCGCTCTGAAGCGGATCATTCCAAAACGGCCCTTCGTCATCTCCCGCTCCACCTTCCCCAGTCAGGGGATGTACTCTGGTCACTGGCTGGGAGACAACAAGAGCCGCTGGAAAGACCTGTACACCTCCATAGCAGGTTGAATTCTTATTTTATAAGTTCAAGACCATTATTAACTCATTAAATTCAAATTTACAGACTGTTTGATAGTAAATTCTCTCTCTCTATCCCAATATTAACATTTGCTAATTTAGTACCAGACGTTTAACATTTGTTTTGGGAAAGTCAATAGAAGGGCTTCCTCTGTGTTACCACACCTTTGGAGTATTAGTTTAAGCTTCAGCTGTTTTCAGTAAATGTTGTTCCATAAAATTGTGGTCTGGCTGCTAGACTGGAGATAGATTACTGGATGTTGTGTCATCTAAACCCAAGTGGCGGACAATGGTAATGCAGTCCTCGTGACATTTTTATATAATTTTAATGCAGCTTCTAGTTTGAAGGTATAAATGATTATTTCCTGTTTTGAGCAACAGCAGATGTGGAACTTTTTTGGTGTGCTGGATTCGTGTAAAAATATCTTGCGTGTTTCTGAAGGTAGACATGAGTCCATTGAGGAACTTCTCGCTTTATCCCCCTGCAGGTATGCTGACTTTTAACCTGCTGGGCATCCCGTTGGTGGGAGCAGACATCTGTGGCTTCATGGAGGACACGCAGGAGGAATTGTGTGTCCGCTGGACACAGCTGGGAGCCTTCTATCCCTTCATGCGCAACCACAATGACATCAGCAGTCAGGTAAGGTAGCTGCTCCCGTGTCTCCGTAGCGCATCCTTCCTGCCTGACTTGGTAACACTGGTTTGACTTACAGGCCCAAGACCCAACAGTTTTCAGACCTCTGGCGCGCACTGCCATGAAGGACGCCATCCTGCTGCGCTATTCTCTCTTTCCCTTCCTCTACACACTCTTCCATCACGCACACGTGAAGGGACACACTGTTGCACGGCCCCTAATGTTTGAGTGGGTACTGCTGCTGTCTTTATTCTAACCCCACCTGCTGCTTTGATCTGACTGGTGTTTCCTTGCTGTGCTCTAAAGGTTCCCAAAAGATGCCAGAACTTACGGGATAGACAGACAGTTCCTGTGGGGGAAGAGTTTACTGGTGACTCCAGTGCTGGACCCTGGCGTGGACTGTGTGGTGGGTTACTTCCCCGAGGGGCTGTGGTACGACTACTACACGGTGAGACACACTCGGAGCGCGTTCCGTGCACTGAGCAGGCGTGTGCGCCGCGTTCCGTGACCATTGTGATGATCTGACTCGCAGGGAGACTCTGTTGACAGCAAAGGTGAAGAGGTCAAGCTCCACGCCCCTCTAGATAAGATCAACCTGCACTTGCGGGAAGGTTCTATCACACCGACGCAGGTAAAATAAACCCCCCGTCCTTCACTCCAGCTTCCTCCTCTCTGAACCTCCGGTGACCTCCCGTGGTGTCACTGTGTCCAGACGCCCAACCTGACCCTGTGGGTCAGCAGCGGCCAGCCCCTCCATCTCATCTCGGCTCTCTCCAACGACGGCTCGGCCTGCGGAGATCTGTTCTGGGACGACGGGGAGAGCCTGGACACCTACGAGAGCAACCAGTACTCCTACATCGTCTTCAACGTCGCCCAGGTGCTCGCCCGCCTTCCGATGACTAGACTAGACCGTGTCGACCGCTTCACAGGTGAAGTCCTGCCCTCATCTACACACGTGTCTTACAGGGCGTGATGACGTCCGAGGTGCTCCGCAGCAACGTTGAGGCCACGTACATCACCGTGGAGACCGCCACCTTCTACGGCGTGAAGCAGAAGCCCAGCAGAGTGCTGGTGAACTCCCAGGATGCCGCTTTCTCCTACAGAGACAACCAGGTGAGGAGGATCTGTCCAGATCTGTTCTGGCCGCCTCGTCTGGTGTCAGACATTCGGGACTGACGCGTCTCCTCTCTGCAGGTGTTGTCAGTGGCTGATCTTGGGCTCAACCTCAGTCAGAACTTCACCATCAGCTGGATGTGAGGACACTGGTCCCCCCCACTGGTCTGTGTTGATCTGCTGCTGGTGCGCAGTGCAATAATGAGATGAATGAGAGTGAAGATGGTGGAGGTGAAGCTTTAGTTCTGGCTTTTTAAGCTCACTGTGAAACGATTTGACTTGAACAAGGTATTTTTAAAACGCCACAGACAAGTGTTATTTCTTATGGATGGTATTTTGGAGCATAATCTTTTTTTTTCGTGCTGCGTGTAACGAAGGTGTTGACCCCAACAGCAGGACTATCACGTTCTAATCCTCTTGATTTCAAATGACTTCAGAATACGCCTCTGTGATAGTTCCTTTAACGTGTCGCTTCTCTGCTTCCACCTGTGACATACCTGTACGGTCAGACGCTAAAAACAGGTGTTGTGGTTTCGCTAAGCTGAATCTACTGAAACCGAGGGCTACTTTTTGTGCCGCGCGGGGTGGGCGCCGATCCATCGCCCGAGGAGGAGGGTGTGAATTTACCCATCACGCCTCCTACTTCCTGCTCAGGCCTGGGCGGAGTCGTGCTCATTTCTGAGGCTGTGTCCCTGTCGGGGAACATGAAGCTGAACAGCCAAAGCTGAAGCCGGTGCCTGTCTGAGAGGGAGGGGCTGCTGAGAAGTCTGCAGGACCTTTCTTTTCCTTCTTTGGGGGTCAGTGAATGTTGGTCCATGATGTTGGATAAATCTTTGATGTTGCAATTTGCCTGATTTTGCACTAATTAGTGTTCTGCTGTATGTAAATATGTGGGTGCCTTATGATTCCCCCTTAGTTTTGTGAGATTACTACTTTTTTGCTGTTTTTATTTTTAAATTTGAAATCTTTGTGTTTGAAACTTGTGTGTTAAGGTCCAGTCATGTGGATCACATCAGCGTAAAAACAGCCATAAATGTCCCTGAAGCGCTTTGCACCAGCTTTCCTGAGCATTAATTCAAAATGATTAGTCTATTCTAATTACTCCATCATTAATGCTGTGGATAGCTGTCAAAAACGCAGATTTCATATGTTCAAGCATGTGAGGACGACTTTTTTTTTCTTTCTCTGGACTGACCTGTTTCCTGTTTATGCTGAAATGAAATTAAATAAACATTTCAAATTGTGCCCCATATTCTTTGAAATGGTAAACTCTGTCACAGAATTCAGATTCCAACAGAAATATTTGATTTGTTTATAATTCTGATCTGAGGCAATTCTCACTCGTTTGAATCCAGCGCTCATGTCCTGTCCGGGGCTGCAGGAGCAGTGGTCCTTTATTTTAATAAACCAGGTGGGTCGTCGCTGGTTAAACAGGTAAACCCCTTTTGAATCAGTCTGCTCGGTAGTTGATGCAGAGCTAACCCCAAAAAGAAAAAAAGACGAGTATCGTACCCTCCAGGACAGATTCACCTGTGTGGAGAGAGCAGGTGTGTCTGATATGAAATGACAAAAGTGCATCGATGAAACGGTGGAACGTGAAGTGGCTGCGGCGCGTTTGCACCAAAACAGTGGGAGGGCAGAAAGGAGCGTTCATTCAGGGCTTTCATGGAGTTCGCGACAGAAAAATAATGGATAAAGTGTCATCGCTGCTCATTCGTGTGGTCAACTTCATTGTTGCCCGAGCCTTAAACGATCGCCAGGTTAAAACGCTGCTGGATGAAGTGGTGAAATAACCATCACGGTCTGCTTTTGCACAAAAATGTGCGTTGGTGGTCAAGAGGGAAGGTGCTTGGCCGTTGTGCGGCTTGCCTGAAAGAAATCCGGATTTTCCTTGAAATGAAAAGCATCAAGCATCCCAAACTATTAGAAAAGAGTCTCTCCTCAAGTTTGACCATCTCTTGATAAAAGCGAGCATCTGAACCAGCTCAACGTGAACACGCAAGGCTTTGGAAATATGGTCTTATCCCTTCAACAAGCAGTGTTTTGCTTTTGAAAACAAGCTCTTTATCACACGTCTTGGACCAGGTCGTTTACTACTTTTTGAAAAACTGAGACAATTTAAAGATGCCTGCACAGAAAGTGAGCTGGCTGGCTCCACACCCAGTCTCCTACCGTCGTTCAGAGCACGCTTTGGAGGATTTAGTGAGCACACTCGTCTTTTTCAGTTCAGCACCCATCCAAACGAGTGTTCGTTGAACAGAGGCGACCTGAGGCACATTCCTGGTGTCTCCCTCAGAGATTTTGAAGCAGAAGTTGCAGAACTCAAGGCCTTAGACATGTGGGTGAATAAGTTCAAGTCACTGAATGAAGATTTGGGGAGAATCGCATGACAGAAAGCGGAGTTGGTGAGCAAGCACATGTGGACAGGAATGAAAAAACAACCTGAAGACCAGATCATTAAAACTTGGAGTGCGCTTCCTGTCACATACCACACGCTGCAGCGTGCGAGTATTGCTGTATTGACCGTGTTCGGATCTACGTGTGCACGTGAGCGGTCATTCTTACGTCTTATACACCTACGATCGTGTTTAAGGGATGAAAGCCTCAACGCTTGCAGGAAGCTTAACCTCGCCAAGTTATTTAAAAGAATAAATCCAGAGGTTTTTATACTCACATTTAGTTTAATTCGGTCTTAACATATAGTATATGGCTCCCACTGAAATACATTTCCAAATATTTTTCTTTCATGGGTCTGAATCAAAAAGGTTCCCGACCCCTGGTATAGACAAAGGCAAAGTCACCATGGATCACCTCACTGATGACGACCACCGGAGGACAGCGATGAAGGGAGGCAAGAGCCCCGAGAACGGAGGAGGAAAGATGGCACCAAAGCCAAGGACAAAGAAGAAAGGCAACCAAGCTTTGGTCACTGACTTGAATGAGAAAATTTGTCTTTCCCTTCCTGGGTTTGAGGAATTTTCAGACGACTCCTCGTACAGCTGGGGGTCATCCACAGGTAGCGACGACTCCCCAGTGGACGAAGAAAGACAACAAAAAGAAAAGAAGTCAAAAAGTCCAGTGCAGAAGTGGAGAACCAGTTTGGTGAATCCAGCCAGTGGACCTTTGTAAAATCTCCATTTCTTTCTTTCTTTCATCCTAAAGCCAGAGATAAACCAAGATGACGACTCCTCCTGCGACAGCAAGAGGTCATCACACGATGATTTCGACTCCCTGGACAGCAGGACATCATTCAGAGTTGGCGAAGTCTCCTTGGACGGTGGGAGATCGTCTCAAGGAAGCAACAACTCCATAAAGAGCAGGAGGTCGCCCAGAGATGTTGACGACTCTTTGCAGGGTGGGAGGTCATCCAGAGGTGGTGGCAATAACGAACAGAGGAGGCAGGAGGAAGAGCAGGATTCTGCAAAGAGCTTTCCTGAGCATTAATTCAAAATTAATCTATTCTAATTACTCCATCATTAATGCTGTGGATAGCTGTCAGAAACGCAGAATTTCATACGTTCAAGCATGTGAGGACGACTATTGGTTCTTTCTTTCTCTGGACTGACTTGTTTCATGTTTATGCTGAATTTAAATCAAATAAACACTTCAACTTCTGCCCTATTTTTTTTTGAAATGGCAAATTCTGTCACAGAATTCAGATTCAAACACAATTAAAGCTGTGAGTAGCATCGAAAGGGCCCTTGCACCTCCCCCCAAAAAAAGAAAAAGCTTCGCAATTTTGCCAATCTATACTGGAGGAACACCGGGCCTGGAAACGGATAGAAATGTGTTAAAATGGCACATCACAATTCAAGTAGCTCACTTGCTGTTGGTTTCAGCACATGGGTCCTACAGACCTTTTTGTAGGGTCTTGGCTGCTGCGTAATTCTACCGAATTCTGTAAGTGTGGGTTGAACGTGGTTTTGGGGCTGCTTCTTTGAAATATTCTAGGGGACACTAGAGAGCCATTTTAGCTTGCACAAGAAGCTTTTTCGTAGGCCTTGTCATGATACACGCGTATACAGATTTTCACAGACGTAGGTCACGCGCAGTCCAGGGGTTGCGTCATTATTTGTGTCTAGGTGGCGCTATAGCATAAAGCAAATAATAAAATGTTGATCTGTACGGGGCGGAATTCTGGGTAAAGATTTTGGCTTTGGAAGCGTTGAAATGTGCTTGAAACTTTGCTTCGCCGCCACGCCCAAAACAGAAGCGTGTAATTAAAAAAGTATTGCAATTTAACACCGGCCTTGGGTCTAGATGGGATGAATAATAAGACAATCCGATGGAAGCTGTTCGTTAAAGTACTAGCTATGCGCTTTTGTAGAAACGTGTCAAAATTGCGTTCGGAACAATACGGCGGACTTCCTGTTTGCGTTAGCCCTTCGCTCCAAGAGAGTTTTCGTCCGTCCTGGTCCGATACATAAAGCCACCAAGTTTCATGAGCTTAGGACGAACTCAGTCCCAGGGCACCGACAATAGGTGGCGCTAGAGAGCACATTTTTGAGACAGCCTCTTGGGACCCAGAAATTCTAAAAAAATCTTTAAATTCCTTTATGGGGGGTAGGTCAAGTAAAATAAACTTTTCATATATATATTTAGTGGGTCAAAAAAGGGATTGTTTTGTCGGAAGAATAACCAAAATACTACGACTATCAACAACAATGACAATAATAATAACAACTAGAAAGCACTCGGAGAGCGCAGACCTCCGCCAAGCGCAACAATTCCTGGCATATTGTGATTTCCACCATAAATATTAGTCCCCCATTTTTTATATAAATTGCAATAAAATCCGTCTTCTGGATCAGATCCGGATCAGCCTTTGGAATATGATAGAGGATCCCATTTTCCATCCTTGAGTCAAATCTCATGGGGTTTGGTCAATAATTAACCCAGATACTGAGAAACAACATTTTTGGCCCCATTTACGACAATGTTAACGAAAATTTCAAAGTGATCCAGAATCCAGGATTTCTTCCGGATCACCCCCAAATTGAAATCAGTTCTTCCTTTTTACATTTCCAGGAAATCCTGAAAATTTAATCAAAATTGGTCCATAAGGTTTTGAGTTATGTTGCTAACAGATAGACAGACAAACAGACAAACACACAAACGGACAAACGCCGGCAAAAACATAACGTCCTTGGCAGAGGTAATAATAATACCTTAGAACTACAATAGGGCCTTCGCAACGCCTTTGGCCTGAGGTATTTGATTTTTTACGTTTATAATTATGTTCTGGGACGCTTGATGATTTGGTCCACCAGACAGGATCATTGTGTCATCATGAACTCTGACCTGGGCATTAACTTTTAATTCAAACGTGCTGGGCTCAAATCAGTTATGGACATATTTAAACAGTCTAAATGCATAATAACTTAAAAATTGATTGTAATTATTTTTTAATGAAATAACATTTTTTTAAAAGTGGACTATGTGTGGTGGTTGACACTGTACATGAAGAAGGCTGAGGGTTCAAATCCCAGTTGTGATGAAGGCTGAGGTCTTTCTGTGTGAGTCTCCATGTTCTCCCTGTGCCTGCGAGGGTTCTCTCTGGGTACTCCGGCTTCCTCCCACAGTCCAAAGACATGAACCACTGGGGATCAGATTGACTGGTGACTCGAAATTGTCCATAGGTGTGAGTGTGAGTGGTTGTTTGTCTGTGTGTGTGTGTGTGTGTGTGTGTGTGTGTGTGTGTGTGTGTGTGTGTGTGTGTGTGTGTGTGTGTGTGTGTGTGTGTGTGTGTGTGTGTGTGTGTGTGTGTCAGCCCTGTGACTGACTGGTGACCACTACAGGGTGGACCCCGCCTTCACGCAATATACTGGGATAGGCTCCAGTCCCCCCCGACCCCCTGTGGAGGACCAAGCAGAAGGAAGCGATGGAAGGATGGACGATACGGACCATCTACATAGATATATGAGTCATTTCCAAACATTGATGTTCAAAGTTTTTTATTATTTGATGCATTTAGCAGTTGCAAAGGGATGGATGAAAGCAAAGGCTTTTCGACTGTCTGGCTTTGATTTATATAAAACAAAACATTTTGCTACTGTGCATGTTATATAGTCTTACACTATACATGTAATTGTTATATACTATATACCACTATACATTTAACTTAACTTTTTAATCATTCTGTATTTCCATTGCAGAAATCATGTCTTATGCAAAGAATCTCGGCATTGATCGTGAAGACAAGCCCCACCTGAAGAAGATGGTCAGAGAAGACGTCAGACAGTTTCCTGAACGTCAGATAAGGTAAACCCTAAAGGTGGAGTATGGAGGTTATTCTGCTCTCTTGGTCTCATCTCATCCACCTGTAGTCCAGCCAGTGTGCTTGTGTTGGGCACAAGACAGGAAATCAGCATTTATCCAACCTCCAGACCTGCTGGGAATGGGATTATTGTTACCGTTGGGACCTTGGTATCCCAGAAGTCTTTGAGATGCGATTAGGTCGGAAGCAGCTGACACATGTCCTCTCTCCCTCTTCTGCAGCAAAAGAGAGATGAAGGACGACTGCTTCGCCAGAAAAGACAAAGGCAAAGTCACCATGGATCACCTCACTGATGAGGACCACTGGAGGACGACGATGAAGGGAGGCAAGAGCCCCGAGAACGGAGGAGGAAAGATGGCACCAAAGCCAAGGACAAAGAAGAAAGGCAACCAAGCTTTGGTCACTGACTTGAATGAGAAAATTTGTCTTTCCCTTCCTGGGTTTGAGGAATTTTCAGATGACTCCTCGTACAGCTGGGGGTCATCCACAGGTAGCGACGACTCCCCAGTGGACGAAGAAAGACAACAAAAAGAAAAGAAGTCAAAAAGTCCCGAAGTCTGCAAAAGGTATTCAGATGTTTGTGATTTATTAATTTAGAGTCATCAAAGTCTTCAACAAGTCAGCAGAGCCGGGCTTCAGCTGATGAGGCACAAATCTCTTACAGGACGGTGATGAAGGGAGGCAAGAGCCCCGAGCAAGCAGGAGGAACGACTGACACCAGAGAGGAAAAAGATAGTCTACCCAGCTGTGGTCATTGAACTTGGAGAGAAGCTTATGCGTTCCTTCCCTGTTTTTCAGGACATTGCTAATTACGAGGTAGAGAACAGCTTCATGATCTGCAGAAGTGGAGAACCAGTTTGGTGAATCCAGCCAGTGGACTTTTGTAAAATCTCCATTTCTTTCTTTCTTTCATCCTAAAGCCAGAGATAAACCAAGATGACTACTCCTCCTGCGACAGCAAGAGGTCATCACATGATGATTTCGACTCCTTTGACAGCAGCACGTCATTCAGACTTGGCGACTTCTCCTTGGACGGTGGGAGAACATCAAAAGGTAGGAACAACTCCTTAAAGAGCAGGACATCATTAAGAGATGGCGACTTCTCCTTGGATGGGGGGAGAACATCAAAAGGTAGGAACAACTCCTTCAAGAGCAGGACATCATTAAGAGATGGCGACGTCTCCTTGGACGGTGGGAGATCGTCTCAAGGAAGCAACAACTCCATAAAGAGCAGGAGGTCGCCCAGAGATGACAACAACTCAGAAGACAGGAAGTCATCCAGAAATGGCAACATCTCCTCTGAGGAAAGGAAGTCACCCAGAGGTGGTGAACATGATGATGAGCAGAGGAGGCAGGAGGAAGACCAGGACTCTACAAAAAAGGAGTTGAGGAGCACGCTGACGAAAGAAGGGTCAGTGACAACATTCCTGAGTGGGAACATGTGTCAGTCAGAGCTGGACAGGATGACCGACCAGATGAGACAGGAAGTGGAACAGGTCAAGGTGGAGCTCCAAGCCCAGAGGAAGGAGCAGACGGAGGCTGAACGTTCAATGAAGCTGGATTACGAGGAGAAGCTGCAGAAGCTGGAGGCAGAACACCGGGCAGAGATGAATAACATCCAGGAGAAGTTCAGGAAGGAGGTGGGAAACTCTGGCTGCAGGGTGGAAACCAGTGACATCAAAACACCTGAGTAACAACACCACTGATTCCTGTTGTATCGCTGTGTTTCAGATGTCCACTCAGAGGGACAACTTGCAGTCTGCTCTACACAAAGAGACAGAGCGTTTGCGGGCTGAACTTTGGGAGAAGTCTCGCTCGGAGCTGGAGGAGTTCAAACAGCTGATGATGGTGGAACACTCAGGACGGGTGAGAGTCCACTACAGTCATAATCACACCAACAGTCACCCAGCTGTGCTCATATGTTTGGTTCTTCTGTGTCTCCAGCTCATCACCAACCTGAAACAGGAGAGGGAACATCTGAAGGAGGAGTTGCTGGCTGTGATAGAGGAGAAAACAAAGGAATGCGTGGACATGACCTTCAAGAAGACATCCTTCTCTCCCACTGCAGAGGAGGTGAACAGCGTGCCGGCGAAACAAGAGCACAGGGAGGACAGGATGAAGGAGCAGCTCCACCTCCAGGACGACTTGGAGCTCCAAGCACAGCCAACGAAGCTGACGGAGGCGCAGGAAGGACGGGAGCAGGTAATTGAAACAGGAGAGGGGAAAAGAGACACAAATCCTTTATGATGTGCTGATGATGTTAAGGTTCCCTCCAGCTAAGCCCCGCCCACAAATGGTCTGAGTACAGAAGGTTCATAGTGGAGCGTTGGAGTCTGATTAGTTTAAAGATAATAATAAATGTTTCAGTCAATCAGGGAGAAGTTCAGGAAGGAGGTGGGAAACTCTGGCTGCAGCGTGGAAACCAGTGACATCAAAGCACCTGAGTAACAACACCACTGATTCCTGTTGTATCGCTGTGTTTCAGATGTCCACTCAGAGGGACAACTTGCAGTCTGCTCTACACGAAGAGGCAGAGCGTTTGCGGGCCGAACTTTGGGAGGAATCCCGCTCTGAGATTGAAGAGTGCAAACAGCTGATGATGGTGGAACACTCAGGACGGGTGAGAGTCCACTACAGTCATAATCACACCAACAGTCACCCAGCTGTGCTTTTACTGTGCCCTGGAGATGACCATTGTCTGTCTCGTTTCCAGATGTTAGAGCTTCAGCAGATTGAAGAGCAGCTGAGGGCCGAAGCGCTGAAGGACAAGGAAGAGGCCATGCAGCAGATGAAGGACAACCTGGACAAGATGACAAAGGAAATGACAAAGGTGAGACACACAATAGAACCACATTTCCCTGTATGTTCTGACACTTTGGTGTCTCCAGGCCACAGACCAGCTCAGGCTAGAGCTGCAAAAGGCAACAGCAGACAGGGAGGAAGCCAGAGAACTCCTCCGCAAAGCCCAGGAGGAAAGGGACGAGGCCAGGAGCAATGAGAGTCTGCTGAAGGTGCAGGTGGACAAAGTGATGAAGATGTGGGCGATGACAGTGAAGGAGATGGAGCAGTTGAAGCGCAAGAACCTGGAGACAAAAGAGGAAAAGAGAACCAGGACGGAAGTGTCTTTGAGCGAGGACATGGACTCCTCTTCAGTCCTCACAGAAGAACCTCTGGACTCTCCGACATCAGCAGATGTGGATATCCAGATGAAAGAGCTGGAGAGAACACAGGACAAAATAAAAGAACAGACCAGGACAGAGGAGAGAGAAGATCTGCAGGAGAAGCTGCAAAGCCAGAGGTTACGCCGCCTCGCCACGCCTGAGAGGCCACCCAAGGAGGGAGTGAGACTTTCCCCTGGACCTTCAGAGTAAGTTCTGTAGAACATTGGTGCAGATGCAAGATGAGCACCAGGAGGCAGCAGGTCAGTGTTCTGATGGACAAGGTTCACTGCTCCTCTTCTCCCCACAGGTACTGCCACTACAGCAGGGTCCCCTCCAGGTTCCCCAGCCCGGTCAGAGATGGTGGCACCGCGCTGAAGGTAGGAGAGACGGGATCACTCCACCATCTACAGACCGACCTTCGAGCAGACCAGTGCAGACTACCGTGGATGGGGGCCAACCACAGAGTCCCTGCAGGGAGCTTCAGCCCAAGAGGACCCGGGCACACCCTTCAGGGCCGTTTTCTCCAAGGTAAGACAGCAGAACCACACCCTTGCTTGTTCACTCCTGACTCCGGATGCCGTCGTGCTCATTGTTCCTCTTTTGTGTTCTTCAGGAGCAGCCGGAAACCCGTTGCCCATCACGAAACAAGCTTTGCACTTGTTGCCTAGGTAACTACCGCTGTTGACTGACCGTTAACCGCTTAACAGTCCAGAAGTGATTGTCCCTGACCTTCTGTGTGTCTCTGTGTGCACCACAGCCGCTACAACCTGCCGTTCACCAAGTGCTCGATGGAGACCCGCGGCGTTGGGGTGAAGCAAATCCTGGACAGCAACAAGAGGTGGATGGAGATCCGCAGGAATTACCAACACGTATCCTTCTAATGCGCGTTCCCATCGAGGCAGATGGGCGCTGTTTCCAGCTGGGGCCGGTTAAAGCCTGTTTAGGATCTGTTCTCTTTTATATTCACATTTCAGTGGCTGTCCTTGACTCTGTCCTCCAGAATCTTCGCTCAACGTCAGGTTGTTTTGATTGAGGCCTTCAAGAGTTTAAAGGCTCGACCCGCTGACGATGAACACAAAGGAACAAACAAACACACAACATTCATGTGAAGACCACTTTCTTGCCTCTGTTTTTAAAATAAATGTAACTTAACACCAGTGACCCGTGGTGAGGTTCATGGATGGGGAGGCACTGACGTCATCAGTCAGACTTCCAAACATCATTTTAGGCCTCCAGAGCAGCGTATTCACAAGTAGTACACACAAAATAGCACATTTACTTTTACAAAATGTCATTTCGGCCTCACCTTTACTTATAAATTAAGTTCATGCGTCGTTCCTTCTGAACGAAATCCAAAATTGAGAATTGTTTCAGCTACTGAATATAATCCTCTGAATGTATGACAAGGTCAGAATAAAAACATTGATGACTCATCACTTGACCCTACCTGTAAATGTCTGATTCTTATTAGTGCCCCCTAACACGAGGAGGACAAGTGTCGGCCTCCCTCATGTTGCTACCACACCGATTATATGACACAAGAAACAAATTACAGAAATAAAGTTCCTGACAAAAACACGGCTCAGACATAAAAATTGCAAGAATTGAGGACTAAACTTTTTTTCGTATTGGAGTGTAACTCTTTTTTCATGACAAATTTCTCTGGGCCCAGTGTAGTATCGGTATTTGAACATTTAATAGAGACATAAAGAGAACCCCGCCTATAGATGTGGGCGGGACAGTGCTGTGTCTGCTGTCAAGTCTCTTCTCAGTATTTTAATGGTAAACGTGAAAATTAAAAGATAATATAAAAACAGCGAATTTAAATTGACAATTAGTGTATAAAAATAAAAAATGTAATTATTTTTTAACTAAATAACAATTTTTAAAAATGGACTATGTGTGGTGGTTCGCACTGTCCATGAAGTAGGCTGAGGGTTCAAATCCCAGTTATGATGGAGGCTGAGGTCTTTCTGTGTGAGTCTCCATGTTCTCGCTGTGCCTGCGGGGGTTCTCTCTGGGTACTCCGGCTTCCTCCCACAGTCCAAAGACATGAACCACTGGGGATCAGATTGACTGGTGACTCGAAATTGTCCATAGGTGTGAGTGTGAGTGGTTGTTTGTCTTTCTGTGTGTGTTTCAGCGCTGTGACTGACTGGTGACCAGTCCAGGGTGGACCCACCTTCACCCAATATACTGGGATAGGCTCCAGTCCCCCCCGACCCCCTGTGGAGGACCAAGCAGAAGAAAGCGATGGAAGGATGGACGATACGGACCATCTACATAGATATATGAGTCATTTCCAAACATTGATGTTCAAAGTTTTTTAATATTTGATGCATTTAGCAGTTGCAAAGGGATGGATGAAAGCAAAGGCTTTTCGACTGTCTGGCTTTGATATATATAAAACAAAACATTTTGCTACTGTGCATGTTATATAGTCTTACACTATACATGTAATTGTTATATACTATATACCACCATACATTTAAGTACAGTTGTAACTTAACTTTTCTTTTTAATCATTCTGTATGTCCACTGCAGAGATCATGTCTTATGCAAGGAATCTCGGCATTGATCGTGAAGACAAGCCCCACCTGAAGAAGATGGTCAGAGAAGACGTCAGACAGTTTCCTGAACGTCAGATAAGGTAAACCCTAAAGGTGGAGTATGGAGGTTATTCTGCTCTCTTGGTCTCAACTCATCCACCTGTAGTCCAGCCAGTGTGCTTGTGTTGGGCACAAGACAGGAAATCAGCATTTATCCAACCTCCAGACCTGCTGGGAATGGGATTATTGTTACCGTTGGGACCGTGGTATCCCAGAAGTCTTTGAGATGCGATTAGGTCGGAAGCAGCT
The DNA here is from genome assembly GCA_911728415.1 of Lagocephalus sceleratus. Taxonomy (NCBI): domain Eukaryota; kingdom Metazoa; phylum Chordata; class Actinopteri; order Tetraodontiformes; family Tetraodontidae; genus Lagocephalus; species Lagocephalus sceleratus. Next base: position 15,069,629 of record CAJVRN010000232.1, read on the forward strand.
GACACATGTCCTCTCTCCCTCTTCTGCAGCAAAAGAGAGATGAAGGACGACTGCTTCGCCAGAAAAGACAAAGGCAAAGTCACCATGGATCACCTCACTGATGAGGACCACCGGAGGACGACGATGAAGGGAGGCAAGAGCCCCGAGAACGGAGGAGGAAAGATGGCACCAAAGCCAAGGACAAAGAAGAAAGGCAACCAAGCTTTGGTCACTGACTTGAACGAGAAAATTTGTCTTTCCCTTCCTGGGTTTGAGGAATTTTCAGACGACTCCTCGTACAGCTGGGGGTCATCCACAGGTAGCGACGACTCCCCAGTGGACAAAGAAAGACAACAAAAAGAAAAGAAGTCAAAAAGTCCCGAAGTCTGCAAAAGGTATTCAGATGTTTGTGATTTATTAATTTAGAGTCATCAAAGTCTTCAACAAGTCAGCAGAGCCGGGCTTTAGCTGATGAGGCACAAATCTCTTACAGGATGGTGATGAAGGGAGGCAAGAGCCCCGAGCAAGCAGGAGGAACGACGACACCAAGGCCAGAGAGGAAAAAGATAGTCTACCCAGCTGTGGTCATTGAACTTGGAGAGAAGCTTATGCGTTCCTTCCCTGTTTTTCAGGACATTTCTAATTACGAGGTAGAGAACAGCTTCATGATCTGCAGATGTGGAGAACCAGTTTGGTGAATCCAGCCAGTGGACCTTTGTAAAATCTCCATTTCTTTCTTTCTTTCATCCTAAAGCCAGAGATAAACCAAGATGACTACTCCTCCTGCGACAGCAAGAGGTCATCACACGATGATTTCGACTCCTTTGACAGCAGCACGTCATTCAGAGTTGGCGACGTCTCCTTGGACCGTGGGAGAACATCAAAAGGTAGCAACAACTCCATAAAGAGCAGGAGGTCGCCCAGAGAGTGCAACCACAACTCAGAAGACAGGAAGTCTTCCAGAAATGGCAACATCTCCTCTGAGGAAAGGAAGTCATCCAGAGGTGGTGAACATGATGACGAGCAGAGGAGGCAGGAAGAAGACCAGGACTCTACAAAAGAGGAGTTGAGGAGCACGCTGACAAAAGAAGGGTCAGTGACAACATTCCTGAGTGGGAACATGTGTCAGTCAGAGCTGGACAGGATGACCGACCAGATGAGACAGGAAGTGGAACAGGTCAAGGTGGAGCTCCAAGCCCAGAGGAAGGAGCAGACGGAGGCTGAACGTTCAATGAAGCTGGATTACGAGGAGAAGCTGCAGAAGCTGGAGGCAGAACACCGGGCAGAGATGAATAACATCCAGGAGAAGTTCAGGAAGGAGGTGGGAAACTCTGGCTGCAGGGTGGAAACCAGTGACATCAAAACACCTGAGTAACAACACCACTGATTCCTGTTGTATCGCTGTGTTTCAGATGTCCACTCAGAGGGACAACTTGCAGTCTGCTCTACACAAAGAGACAGAGCGTTTGCGGGCTGAACTTTGGGAGAAGTCTCGCTCGGAGCTGGAGGAGTTCAAACAGCTGATGATGGTGGAACACTCAGGACGGGTGAGAGTCCACTACAGTCATAATCACACCAACAGTCACCCAGCTGTGCTCATATGTTTGGTTCTTCTGTGTCTCCAGCTCATCACCAACCTGAAACAGGAGAGGGAACATCTGAAGGAGGAGTTGCTGGCTGTCATAGAGGAGAAAACAAAGGAATGTGTGGACATGACCTTCAAGAAGACATCCTTCTCTCCCACTGCAGAGGAGGTGAACAGCGAGCCAGTGAAACAAGAGCACAGGGAGGACAGGATGAAGGAGCAGCTCCACCTCCAGGACGACTTGGAGCTCCAAGCACAGCCAACGAAGCTGACGGAGGCGCAGGAAGGACGGGAGCAGGTAATTGAAACAGGAGAGGGGAAAAGAGACACAAATCCTTTATGATGTGCTGATGATGTTAAGGTTCCCTCCAGCTAAGCCCCGCCCACAAATGGTCTGAGTACAGAAGGTTCATAGTGGAGCGTTGGAGTCTGATTAGTTTAAAGATAATAATAAATGTTTCAGTCAATCAGGGAGAAGTTCAGGAAGGAGGTGGGAAACTCTGGCTGCAGCATGGAAACCAGTGACATCAAAGCACCTGAGTAACAACACCACTGATTCCTGTTGTATCGCTGTGTTTCAGATGTCCACAGAACGTTTGCGGGCTGAACTTTGGGAGGAATCCCGCTCTGAGATTGAAGAGTACAAACAGCTGATGATGGTGGAACACTCAGGACGGGTGAGAGTCCACTACAGTCACAATCACACCAACAATCACCCAGCTGTGCTTTTACTGTGCCCTGGAGATTCCTTTGTCTGTCTCCTTTCCAGATGTTAGAGCTTCAGCAGATGGAAGAGCAGCTGAGGGCCGAAGCGCTGAAGGACAAGGAAGAGGCCATGCAGCAGATGAAGGACAACCTGGACAAGATGACAAAGGAAATGACAAAGGTGAGACACACAATAGAACCACATTTCCCTGTATGTTCTGACTCTTTGGTGTCTCCAGGCCACAGACCAGCTCAGGCTAGAGCTGCAAAAGGCAACGGCAGACAGGGAGGAAGCCAGAGAACTCCTCCGCAAAGCCCAGGAGGAAAGGGACGAGGCCAGGAGCAATGAGAGTCTGCTGAAGGTGCAGGTGGACAAAGTGATGAAGATGTGGGCGATGACAGTGAAGGAGATGGAGCAGTTGAAGCGCAAGAACCTGGAGACAAAAGAGGAAAAGAGAACCAGGACGGAAGTGTCTTTGAGCGAGGACATGGACTCCTCTTCAGTCCTCACAGAAGAACCTCTGGACTCTACAGAATCAGCAGATGTGGATATCCAGATGAAAGAGCTGGAGAGAACACAGGACAAAATAAAAGAACAGACCAGGACAGAGGAGAGAGAAGATCTGCAGGAGAAGCTGCAAAGCCTGAGGTTACGCCGCCTCGCCACGCCTGAGAGGCCACCCAAGGAGGGAGTGAGACTTTCCCCTGGACCTTCAGAGTAAGTTCTGTAGAACATTGGTGCAGATGCAAGATGAGCACCAGGAGGCAGCAGGTCAGTGTTCTGATGGACAAGGTTCACGGCTCCTCTTCTCCCCACAGGTACTGCCGCTACAGCAGGGTCCCCTCCAGGTTCCCCAGCCCAGTCAGAGATGGTGGCACCGCGCTGAAGGTAGGAGAGACGGGATCACTCCACCATCTACAGACCAACCTTCGAGCGGACCAGTGCAGACTACCGTGGATGGGGGCCAACCACAGAGTCCCTGCAGGGAGCTTCAGCCCAAGAGGACCCGGGCACACCCTTCAGGGCCGTTTTCTCCAAGGTAAGACAGCAGAACCACACCCTTGCTCGTTCACTCCTGACTCCGGATGCCGTCGTGCTCATTGTTCCTCTTTTGTGTTCTTCAGGAGCAGCCGGAAACCCGTTGCCCATCACGAAGCAAGCTTTGCACTTGTTGCCTAGGTAACTCCCGCTGTTAACTGACCGTTAACCGCTTAACAGTCCAGAAGTGATTGTCCCTGACCTTCTGTGTGTCTCTGTGTGCACCACAGCCGCTACAACCTGCCGTTCACCAAGTGCTCGATGGAGACCCGCGGCGTTGGGGCGAAGCAAATCCTGGACAGCAACAAGAGGTGGATGGAGATCCGCAGGAATTACCAACACGTATCCTTCTAACGGGCGTTCCCATCGAGGCAGATGGGCGCTGTTTCCAGCTGGAGCCTGTTTAGGATCTGTTCTCTTTTATATTCACATTTCAGTGGCTGTCCTTGACTCTGTCCTCCAGACTCTTCGCTCAACGTCAGGTTGTTTTGATTGAGGCCTTCAAGAGTTTAAAGGCTCGACCCGCTGACGATGAACACAAAGGAACAAACAAACACACAACATTCATGTGAAGACCACTTTCTTGCCTCTGTTTTTAAAATAAATGTAACTTAACACCAATGACGAGTGGTGATGTTCATGGATGGGGAGGCACTGACGTCATCAGTCAGACTTACAAACATCATTTTAGCCCTCCAGAGCAGCGTATTCACAAGTAGCACACACACAAAAAGCACCTTTACTTTTTAAAAAAGCTATTACGTTCTCATAGTTTGTTTGGCGGTCACCGTGGTTACGGGGTTCAGGATGCTGGGAGGTTGTTACGTCGGCCCTCCAGCACGTACGTTGAGCGTGCATCACGCCGGAGCGATAATGATGCAGCATCGTTCCCGACAGAGACTCTTTATTCTATCACGCACATCTACATGGTGTCAGAGTGGCTCAACGACTCCGCCGGGTTGACCCGCTTGTTTTTAATGAGGACATCGCTCTCAACTGGGAGAGGTTTGACGGATAGCCTGACTGATACCTGACTGTTCTCTCCAATAAACATCTTTATATCCAAGTCGGTGTCTACGAAGATTCCTTTCTCATCAGCACCTCTCGACCACCAGAAGAACATTTACCACAGCACCTTGATCACTGAACTTAAAGGACACTTTGCCACTCATGGAGTGCCACAACAGCTCATGACAGACAACCCCCCATCATTAGTGCCCCCTAACACGAGGAGGACAAATGTCGGCCTCCCTCATGCTGCTACCACACCGATTATATGACACAAGAAACACATTACAGAAATAAAGTTCCTGACAAAAACACGGCTCAGACATAAAACTTGCAAGAATCGAGGACTAAACTTTTTTACGTATTTTTATATCCCTTTTTTCACGACACATTTCTCTGGGCCCAGTGTAGTATCGGTATTTGAACATTTAATAGAGACATAAAGAGTGTGTGTGTGTGTGTGTGTGTGTGTGTGTGTGTGTGTGTGTGTGTGTGTGTGTGTGTGTGTCAGCCCTGTGACTGACTGGTGACCAGTCCAGGGTGGACCCGCCATCACCCAATATACTGGGATAGGTGTAACAGGGCCTTTGTGTTATAAAGTGTTATAAAGCGTTTATAATGACACAAAATAAGGTCTGTCACATGCTCAGCTGTCACAAATACAGCATTTCCAGAGTTTAGTGATGGTTTGGGGGGTCCGCCCTGCATTTCTTCTTCTGTGGTGCCCCTATAAACCTGATGGCGATCCCTCCACCCCGCCCCTTTTGCTCAATACTCTTGCGAGAGGTGCGTGTCTCGTTTTCCATCATGTCAGTTCATATTAGTTACGTTTGGTTGTGTGTTCATCCACTTACGTATTCTGTTTGATTGTTTCATGTGTTTATTTATTCATGTTAGAAATGCAACAATGGAAACATACCAGTACATAAAGATGACGTTGAGACAGTGTTGACCGATAGCTTAGCTAGCCATGACGAGTCGCGCTAATGCTCGTTTTCCCGCCTTTTCTGTGTTTAGGAGCTGGAGCGGGCTGCTAACTGTCTATCCATGTCTTTATCTGTTGCTGCCAGGTATGTGGCTACTTGTATTCGCGCCCCTTTTGCACAATACTCTCGTGGGAGAGGAACTGGAGCGGGCTGCTAACTGTCTACCCATGTCTTTATTTGTTGCTGCCAGAATTAAAGAAAGTTCCGGATACGAGAGTCTCTCATCCAGGAGGACCTAGAGGAAGGAAGCGATGGAAGGATGGACGATACGGACCATCTACATAGATATATGAGTAATTTCCAAACATTGATGTTCAAAGTTTTTTAATATTTGATGCATTTAGCAGTTGCAAAGGGATGGATGAAAGCAAAGGCTTTTCGACTGTCTGGCTTTGATTTATATAAAACAAAACATTTTGCTACTGTGCATGTTATATAGTCTTACACTATACATGTAATTGTTATATACTATATACCACCATACATTTAACTTAACTTTTTAATCATTCTGTATTTCCATTGCAGAAATCATGTCTTATGCAAAGAATCTCGGCATTGATCGTGAAGACAAGCCCCACCTGAAGAAGATGGTCAGAGAAGACGTCAGACAGTTTCCTGAACGTCAGATAAGGTAAACCCTAAAGGTGGAGTATGGAGGTTATTCTGCTCTCTTGGTCTCATCTCATCCACCTGTAGTCCAGCCAGTGTGCTTGTGTTGGGCACAAGACAGGAAATCAGCATTTATCCCACCTCCAGACCTGCTGGGAATGGGATTATTGTTACCGTTGGGACCTTGGTATCCCAGAAGTCTTTGAGATGCGATTAGGTTGGAAGCAGCTGACACATGTCCTCTCTCCCTCTTCTGCAGCAAAAGAGAGACGAAGGACGACTGCTTCGCCAGAAAAGACAAAGGCAAAGTCACCATGGATCACCTCACTGATGAGGATCACCGGAGGACGGCGATGAAGGGAGGCAAGAGCCCCGAGAACGGAGGAGGAAAGATGGCACCAAAGCCAAGGACAAAGAAGAAATGCAACCAAGCTTTGGTCACTGACTTGAATGAGAAAATTTGTCTTTCCCTTCCTGGGTTTGAGGAATTTTCAGACGACTCCTCGTACAGCTGGGGTCATCCACAGGTAGCGACGACTCCCCAGTGGACGAAGAAAGACAACAAAAAGAAAAGAAGTCAAAAAGTCCCGAAGTCTGCAAAAGGTATTCAGATGTTTGTGATTTATTAATTTAGAGTCATCAAAGTCTTCAACAAGTCAGCAGAGCCGGGCTTTAGCTGATGAGGCACAAATCTCTTACAGGACGGTGATGAAGGGAGGCAAGAGCCCCGAGCAAGCAGGAGGAACGACGACACCAGAGAGGAAAAAGATAGTCTACCCAGCTGTGGTCATTGAACTTGGAGAGAAGCTTATGCGTTCCTTCCCTGTTTTTCAGGACATTGCTAATTACGAGGTAGAGAACAGCTTCGTGATCTGCAGATGTGGAGAACCAGTTTGGTGAATCCAGCCACTGGACTTTTGTAAAATCTCCATTTCTTTCTTTCTTTCATCCTAAAGCCAGAGATAAACCAAGATGACTACTCCTCCTGCGACAGCAAGAGGTCATCACACGATGATTTCGACTCCTTTGACAGCAGCACGTCATTCAGACTTGGCGACTTCTCCTTGGACAGGGGGAAAACATCAAAAGGTAGGAACAACTCCATAAAGAGCAGGACATCATTAAGAGATGGCGATGTCTCCTTGGACGGGGGGAGAACATCAAAAGGTAGGAACAACTCCTTAAAGAGCAGGACATCATTAAGAGATGGCGACGTCTCCTTGGACGGTGGGAGATCGTCTCAAGGAAGCAACAACTCCATAAAGAGCAGGAGGTCGCCCAGAGATGGCAACAACTCAGAAGACAGGAAGTCATCCAGAAATGGCAACATCTCCTCTGAGGAAAGGAAGTCATCCAGAGGTGGTGAACATGATGACGAGCAGAGGAGGCAGGAGGAAGACCAGGACTCTACAAAAGAGGAGTTGAGGAGCACGCTGACGAAAGAAGGGTCAGTGACAACATTCCTGAGTGGGAACATGTGTCAGTCAGAGCTGGACAGGATGACCGACCAGATGAGACAGGAAGTGGAACAGGTCAAGGTGGAGCTCCAAGCCCAGAGGAAGGAGCAGACGGAGGCTGAACGTTCAATGAAGCTGGATTACGAGGAGAAGCTTCAGAAGCTGGAGGCAGAACACCGGGCAGAGATGAACAACATCCAGGAGAAGTTCAGGAAGGAGGTGGGAAACTCTGGCTGCAGGGTGGAAACCAGTGACATCAAAGCACCTGAGTAACAACACCACTGATTCCTGTTGTATCGCTGTGTTTCAGATGTCCACTCAGAGGGACAACTTGCAGTCTGCTCTACACAAAGAGACAGAGTGTTTGCGGGCTGAACTTTGGGAGAAGTCTCGCTCGGAGCTGGAGGAGTTCAAACAGCTGATGATGGTGGAACACTCAGGACGGGTGAGAGTCCACTACAGTCATAATCACACCAACAGTCACCCAGCTGTGCTCATATGTTTGGTTCTTCTGTGTCTCCAGCTCATCACCAACCTTAAACAGGAGAGGGAACATCTGAAGGAGGAGTTGCTGGCTGTGATAGAGGAGAAAACAAAGGAATGCGTGGACATGACCTTCAAGAAGACATCCTTCTCTCCCAATGCAGAGCTCCTGCCTTGTACAACCAAACTCGACGTTGACAGCAGGAGGTCTTCCAGAGGTGGCGACGACTCCTCAGAGAGTGAAGAAAGCCACGATAAAACAAAGAAGTTGAAAAGTCCCGAAGCCTGCAAAAGGTATTCAGAAGTTTTTGATTTATTCATGACTTCAACACCTCAGCAGAGCCAGGCTTTAGCTGATGAGGCACAAATCACTTACAGGAGAGAATGTTGAAGCTCTGCTGAATTTTAATACTCTAAATTAGCTTCATAAACCAATGAACCCAATATTTTTAGGTCTGATACTCCAATGAGTGACAAAAGCATGTATGAAGAAGAGGAAAATGACGTGGAAGTCTACATTAAGAGGCTGGACGCCCAGCTGACAGACGAGTTGGAGGAAATCAGAGCAAAGTCTACAAATATGATCTATAAAGACCAAATGAGGCAGGAGGAAGAGGAGGATTCTGCAAAAGAGGAGATGAACAGCGAGCCGGCGAAACAAGAGCACAGGGAGGACAGGATGAAGGAGCAGTTCCACCTCCAGGACGACCTGGAGCTCCAAGCACAGCCAACGAAGCTGACGGAGGCGCAGGAAGGACGGGAGCAGGTAATTGAAACAGGAGAGGGGAAAAGAGACACGAATCCTTTATGATGTGCTGATGATGTTAAGGTTCCCTCCAGCTAAGCCCCGCCCACAAATGGTCTGAGTACAGAAGGTTCATAGTGGAGCGTTGGAGTCTGATTAGTTTAAAGATAATAATAAATGTTTCAGTCAATCAGGGAGAAGTTCAGGAAGGAGGTGGGAAACTCTGGCTGCAGGGTGGAAACCAGTGACATCAAAGCACCTGAGTAACAACACCACTGATTCCTGTTGTATCGCTGTGTTTCAGATGTCCACTCAGAGGGACAACTTGCAGTCTGCTCTACACGAAGAGGCAGAGCGTTTGCGGGCTGAACTTTGGGAGGAATCCCGCTCTGAGATTGAAGAGTACAAACAGCTGATGATGGTGGAACACTCAGGACGGGTGAGAGTCCACTACAGTCACAATCACACCAACAATCACCCAGCTGTGCTTTTACTGTGCCCTGGAGATGACCATTGTCTGTCTCCTTTCCAGATGTTACAGCTTCAGCAGATGGAAGAGCAGCTGAGGGCCGAAGTGCTGAAGGACAAGGAAGAGGCCATGCAGCAGATGAAGGACAACCTGGACAAGATGACAAAGGAAATGACAAAGGTGAGACACACAATAGAACCACATTTCTCTGTATGTTCTGACACTTTGGTGTCTCCAGGCCACAGACCATCTCAGGCTAGAGCTGCAAAAGGCAACAGCAGACAGGGAGGAAGCCAGAGAACTCCTCCGCAAAGCCCAGGAGGAAAGGGACGAGGCCAGGAGCAATGAGAGTCTGCTGAAGGTGCAGGTGGACAAAGCGATGACGATGTGGGCGATGACAGTGAAGGAGAAGGAGCAGATTAAGTGCAAGAACCTGGAGACAAAAGAGGAAAAGAGAACCAGAACGGAAGCTTCTTTGAGCGAGGACATGGACTCCTCTTCACCCAAGGAGGGAGTGAGACTTTCCCCTGGACCTTCAGAGTAAGTTCTGTAGAACATTGGTGCAGATGCAAGATGAGCACCAGGAGGCAGCAGGTCAGTGTTCTGATGGACAAGGTTCACTGCTCCTCTTCTCCCCACAGGTACTGCCACTACAGCAGGGTCCCCTCCAGGTTCCCCAGCCCGGTCAGAGATGGTGGCACCGCGCTGAAGGTAGGAGAGACGGGATCACTCCACCATCTACAGACCAACCTTCGAGCGGACCAGTGCAGACTACCGTGGATGGGGGCCAACCACAGAGTCCCTGCAGGGAGCTTCAGCCCAAGAGGACCCGGGCACACCCTTCAGGGCCGTTTTCTCCAAGGTAAGACAGCAGAACCACACCCTTGCTCGTTCACTCCTGACTCCGGATGCCGTCGTGCTCATTGTTCCTCTTTTGTGTTCTTCAGGAGCAGCCGGAAACCCGTTGCCCATCACGAAACAAGCTTTGCACTTGTTGCCTAGGTAACTCCCGCTGTTAACTGACCGTTAACCGCTTAACAGTCCAGAAGTGATTGTCCCTGACCTTCTGTGTGTCTCTGTGTGCACCACAGCCGCTACAACCTGCCGTTCACCGAGTACTCGATGGAGACCCGCGGCGTTGGGGTGAAGCAAATCCTGGACAGCAACAAGAGGTGGATGGAGATCCGCGGCGTTGGGGCCGGTTTCGCTCAACGTCAGGTTCTGTTGAATAAGGCCTTCAAGAGTGTAAAGTCTTGACCCGCTGACATTGAAGACGAAGGAGCACGCACACACACAACATTCACCTGAAGACCACTTTCTTGCCTCTCTTTAAAAATAAATGTAACTTTCCTTGCTCCCCTTGTAATCTGATGGACTTCAATTTGCTGCAGTTCACTGCTCTAACACCAGGGGGCCCTGTGACACCAGGTCCACGCCTCTTTTACGGCGTCTAAAACATCAGCCTCTGGTATAAAACAGATTTAACGACATGTTTTACGCTCCTGTCCGTTTCACACGTCCAGTACAACACGGTGCAGCCTTGTGATGTGGCCCAGTTGCCCCCCCCCCCCCCCGGGCAGCTACCATGTTTTCATTGGCTCCGAACGAGCGTTCACAGGCTAATTGTTTCCAGATGACAGCGTGCGGAGGGGACATGGCTTGCGGGGGGGGGGTTGTGAGAGCGGCGAGGGCCTGTTAAAAGCATTCTGCTCTACTGACGAGGGCATTTCCTGTCTGGATTAAGGAGGATCAGCTGTTTGTTCACAGGGGTTTTTGTGCGGTCGGCGTGCGGACAGAGGGACAAAGTGGCGACATCGCAGCGCCTCTGGACGCTTTTGTTAACAGTCACGACTTGTGAGGAGTGGAGACGTTCCCCCCTGACAGGTTCTGATCTCGGTCTTTACGTGGTGGCCCGTTGGGGGCCTCAAGGTTCTCCTGCAGGTGATTCGGACAGGTTGTTCGCGGTCTCATCAGACAAACTCCCTGACCTTGAATGACCCCCAGGTCACGACCCCGAGGGTAAAAATAGCCTGACCCCCGACCCAGAGTGAGATCACGGCTAAATATGAAGTAACGCGTGATGCCTGCGCGGTGACTCACGCCGTGCTGGAGTGAGCAAACGCCGGGAGGCCCGATGACCAATCGATGTGGGCCCTGGGACATCGGTTAAGAAACGCCGCTGAGCTGACCAGCAGTGGAGGAAGCCTGTTTATGGCTCCTTATCACGAAGGGTGTCTTACAGCTCCCAGCTGCTGCTGAACACGCAGGTGTGCTGGTGTCAGGTGACCCCCAGCCCCCCCCCACACACACACACACACACCTTCAAACACACCCATGCTGACAGAAGCACTGGTGGGAATCCCAGCCCCCAGCCGGTGAGCGGATCTATCGGCTCATCCACGAGAGGCGGATCTCTTTGGTCTCTCAGATTAACAATCACGTCCCGACTGTTGCGTCGAGAGTGTCTAAAGAAAAGTCTAAATGTGAGAATAAATAACTAAATGAAAATAAGTGGTGATACTCGACCAAGCTGAGCAGTTCGGAGAGGCACGGAGGCGGCGTACATTCAGACGTGATGGAACAGGCAGACTTGCGTAAGAATTTGGCACACTGGGTCAACTGGTTTCACTTTATCCGCCTCTCTTAAAATAAACCCCTCTATTCAAACCGTCGAGCCACTTAAAGGCGGAAAAACCTAAATTAACCGCGGCTTTCTTCGGTACTTTTTATTGCGGGGGGGGTGTGTGACTTGTTTGCTGTGGACATAGTTGCGTAATTTTGGGTCTTGTGTTCTCCAACTTAAGCCTTCATCACACACACGCACTCACACACGCACACACTCACACACACGCACACACACACACACACACACACACACGCGCACACACAAACACACGCGCACACACGCTGGACTCCACCCATGACGCGTCACCTTCACCTGTAAGTTTGACGTCACTTTTCCTTCTCGAGAACAGCACCCGCAGCGTGTCCGGGCTTCTCATACACACACACACACACACACACACACACACACACACACTCTCACTCATTGGTCTCAGCCTCCAGTGTGCGTGTGCGTGTGCGTCAGGAGGGAGGCGGAAGAGGAGCCTCCAGCGGCGCTGCAGCGCCCGCACTCGCTTCAGTTCGGGCTGCGGAGCTCCGGGATGTCCGCCGTGAAGGCGCTGCAGCAGTGGTGCCGGGTCCAGGTCCAGGGCTACCGGGACGTGTCCATCACCAACATGACCACGTCCTTCAGGGACGGCCTGGCCTTCTGCGCCCTCATCCACAAGCACAGACCCGACCTCATGTGAGTATCGCCTGGGCGCTGGAGACAAAAGCGCGTCGGGGGGGGGTTCGGAGCCCCTCGGTGCTGAGAGGATCCAGCCGGTTTGCTGCAGTTTGAGGGGGAACGGACCCCCTGTTTACGGGTTTGTGGCGAGTTTGGTGATGAAAAGAAGCAAACTTGAACTTCCAGTCCTGGCAGAAGGAAAAACAGGAGCGGATCGAGGAGGTGGGGTCCCTGTCATGAAGGCTTTAGTGCTCCAGTAGAAGCAGCTTCCCTCACACGAACAGCTTTAAAGATGACTCCCACGTAAGGAAACAGAACGTATGCACTCATAAAGTTACTGCGTTACCACATTGTTGGTGGTTAAATGTTACCTGTTCCTAGTCCATTTATCCTCCCTGTTCCACTTGAACCAGTTAGTGCGTCCTCTCTGTCCCACTGTAACCAGTCCATTAATCCTCTCGGTCCCAGTGTAACCAGTCTGTCCTCTGCTGAAGGCCAATCTGTGACCACACGCCTCCTCAGGAACGTGTCGGCAGTGGAGATCCTGAGACTGAATCATTTGACATGGACGCACCCCTTTATTATTTTTATTATTATTATTATTATTATTATTATTATTATTATTATTATTATTATTATTAATCTGATCTGTTTGTTTGTGTTTATGAGACTTCGTCCCGACTGTTGAGGTTAATCATTCATCACATCCAGACAGCTGTGTTTATATAAGGAAAGGTGCTGCAGTCATGTCCTCATTTCAGTAATGAAGAACAGGTAAACTATCCCAAAGTCAAACACCACACGGGGGCACACTGGAATCTACACTTGATTACAAACCGTGTTTTCTTTGGCTGGGAAGTGTGTGATCTTCCTCGGGACTCTGGTAACGGGGGAATTCCATTACATAACAATGATTAATATCCTGTTCTTGACACTTTTGCTCCGGATGGTCTCAATAATCCAACCAGTGTCCTTTTTAGGTTTCATGCTGACGAATATTCCAGAGTTCTGAGTCACAATGCTGCAGAGACAGTCTGCTTCTGTTTACGCGCTGGGCCGCTCCGGCCTGTTCCAGTCCGTTTTTTACCCGCAGCCTGTCCAGCGCCTCAACCTATTTCATGTCTGTGTGGTCTGAAACAGTCCGTCATGGTTGAAAAACCTGATTTTATTCAAGACAAACATAAGCAGGGAGGCCTTTGGCGCCCTGACCCCGTCAGCACGTTTGGTCTTCATCCCTCGTGCACCAACAAGCAAAGAAGGGAAGTGTGCTCCTCAGTTCTGCAGCTCACGTTTTCTGTCCTCTGTTGCAGCAACTTTGAGTCCCTGAAGAAAGAGAATGTGTACGAGAACAACAAACTGGTGAGGCCTCTCCCCCCGTTGACCTTTGCTCCCTGGCAGGGCTTCATTTGATAAACTTGCACCAGCTTTTCCCGCAGAACTCCGGACGTTTCGGCCCGTTTAATCTGCTTTATCTCTGCCTCGGTGGGGATGTCTCGCTCCGCTCTGCTCGGCCTGTCTCTGCTTGTTTTCGGTTTCTCTCGCGCTTCCACTGAACTGCTTCGTCCTGTTTTGAATTGCCTAAATTCCCTTATCTGCTTGTGTCTTATCACCCGGGTCCTGCTCCCTCAGTGTTTGGATTATGCTGGTTTGGGTGCCTGGCTGAGTGATACGCCCACGCCCCGTCTTCCCGCTCGTCCCTCGGTCTGATGCGCGTTCCGGTTTATTCCCAGGCCTTCGGCGTGGCGGAAGCGGAGCTGGGAATTCCCGCCCTCCTGGATGCTGAAGACATGGTGGCTCTCCACATCCCCGACCGCCTCAGCATCCTAACGTACGTCTCCCAGTATTACAACTACTTCCATGGACGCTCCCCCGAGTGAGTACGGCCGCCGCCCCCTCCGCCCCCTCCACCCCCCTCCGCCCCCCTCCACCCCCCTCCGCCCCCCTCTGCCCGCGTGCCATCCAGGTCGTCTCCATGTGTCCTGCAGTCGGCGGAATGGGCGGAATCAAACGTCCGGCCGAAGGCCCCACCGAGGAGCCGTCGGGGAAGAAGAACCAGGCGGTGGTGTCGAAGGTGTTCCCCTCATCCAAACCTGCCAGAGAGAACAGCCCCCCCCCGCCCGAGGCCGCCGCCGTCACCCAAGCACCCCAGAAACGCCCAGCAGGTGACCTCCTGATGACCTTGACCGGGTCGATCGCCTGCTACTCCTGGATGACGGTGATGCTTCTCCCTTCTAGGAAGCCCCGGTTGAGGCGCCCGGCCAGACGGGGACGTTGAGCAACAAGTGCGTGTGCTGCCACAAGCACGTTCACTTGGTGCAGCGCCACCTGGTGGACGGGAAGCTTTACCACAGGAGCTGCGCAAAGTAAGGCTTCACGCGGCGAGAGGCGCTCCGGCGCAACTCCACGTTAACCAAAACGACTTCTGATCGGGCAGGTCGCTGACGCCGGCGAGCAAATGCGCTCCTCTCCGAGATCTACCCATGAACGCCCCGAAACCTGCCCCCCGACAAGACCCCAGTAGGACCAGCAACGACGCCGCCTCCAGACTGGGACCGACATGGCTGAAAGACAAACCCAGCGCCCCTCCCAGCTTCACCAGCATTGTTTCTACTCCATCGGCCCCCCTTCCCGGCCCCCTCTCTGCCCCCTCCTCCGCCGCTAGAGCTGGCCAGACACCTCTCGCCCCCAAACCCACGACCCCGCAGGCGACCTCGCAGGTGACCTCGCAGGCGACCTCTGGGTCCACGTTCACCACGACCGCCTCTGTGGGCAGGCCCACCCCGACTCCCCGCACCTCGGTCACGGCGGCGAAGACGCTGCAGTCCAAGATCCAGTTCTTCCAGTCGGACGACTCCACCAGTAACGAGACTAAGACTCCCGACGCCAGCGGCAAGACGGCGGGCGGCGGGGCGAGGGCGGTCCTACCCGCCACGGCCGGCCAGACGGTGACCATCACGGTGAATGTCGGCGGAAAGGACGCAAGCTGGAACCAGGTTGGGGACAGGCCCAAAGCGTCCGGGGGCGGGGGAGGGTCCGGGACGGCGTCCGAGAGCAGCAAGGCGAAGGCGGCCGCCTTCATCTCCAGAAAACTGGCGGAGGAGAACAACAACACCAAACCACCGTGGACCAACGTGGCGCTGAAGAAGGCGGAGTCATCTCGACCGTACGCCCCCCTGCGAGTAAAAAAACGTTTGGCGACGGTTTCGCGAAGCGGCTTTAATCACCGTTTATCGTCTTTAATCCATCAGTCCTGCTCCGGTGGAGACGCCAAAGAAGGAGACGGGGGGCGCCAGGGGGAGGGTCAAGCTGAAAGCGGACCCCTCGCTCCTCGCTGACCTTCAGAGCCCAGTCCGCGAGTCCGGACTGGTCCCCATCCCACGGAGACCCCGAAGTAGGACTCCAGAGGCGGGACCCGCAAAGACCAGCGGCGCAACCCCCAACACCTCAGGTTTAGCCCCGCCCCCCCCCACCCCGCCACCCTTCTGCGTGTCTTAATACGCCAGCAAAGACATTTAGTGTTGGCGAGACGAGTCGCTCCGGCTGGAAAACTACGACTTCATGGATGAATCATTGACATGTTCATGTTGGTTGAACATCAACATGAAGGTGGTGTTCCTCTGGGGGCACCAGTAACTGAGCTCCAGTTCAGAAAACCAGCTCAGGGGGGGTCCAGTCAATCAGTAGTCCTGTTATTCTGCCCAGACCAGTCGATTCAATAAGTCACAACCAAAAAATCATTTGTGAACATCCTTTTCTCCTTTACCCTCCTCAGACCTGGCGTCCACACGTGGACATTAGATGTTGGGTCACCTGTCATATAAAAGCTAATTCTTCTTAGTGTGGGGCCAAATGTCCACACATGGACCCATAAACATTATATTATTACACATTTAGATTGATTGTCCCTGTATGTGGACATCATTGTCCCTGTATGTGGATATCATTGTCCCTGTATGTGGACATCATTGTCCCTGCATGTGGACATCATTGTCCCTGTATGTGGACATCATTGTCCCTGCATGTGGACATCATTGTCCCTGTATGTGGACATCATTGTCCCTGCATGTGGACATCATTGTCCCTGCATGTGGACATCATTGTCCCTGTATGTGGACATCATTGTCCCCATTTGTTTCACAATATTGTTAAAACATGATTCTCAGTCTTTACACTGATCAGGTCCAATCATCCTGAATAGACATGTTAAGGATGTAGATCAGAAAAGAGCTCGGGTCTGAGGAGGTTAAACGTTTGTCGATCGCTCAAATGTCGTTTGTCTTTGACCGTCTCAGCACCAGAACACGAGTCCCCCGCTGACTGGAGGTCGAAGCTCAAGCCCGTCTCCAGAGAAACCAAGTAAGTTTGTGTCTTCTGTCATTGTGCCCGCACGATGCGGGGCGGCTCCCTCAGCAGGGAGCGTCTGCACGCCCTAACCCTTTGTCTCCCCGATATCCCGTCCATCCATCCGTCCTTTGATCCACGTCCACCCGTCCAGCATCCCTCCCGCAGGACGCCCGTACCCGCTGCTCTCCCAAATGTCTCGGTCGACACTTGCGGTCGGGGCTTCGGGCCCCTTCTTCCGCCACATGCGTGCGAGCCCCAAATGGTGTCGGCGCTGCGCAGAGTCCTCCGCGGTGCGACATATGCTCTACACTCGGACGGCCTGTCCTCCCGCTCGGGTGGATCAACACCTTGTTGAGACAGGGGAACGGTTCAAATGCACGTTACATTCGTTTCTTGCACAGCAAATAAAAAACAAACAAAAAAAAAAGGGTCACGCAGAGGGAGGATCACGCAGAGGGGGGCGGGGCTTATTGTTTTACTCCTGACGGACACTAGGGGGCGTGCTAGTGGTGTCGGTTTATTATTGTTGTTGGGGAATTATGAACATCGCCAGATTTATGTCAAGCGTTTAACGCATTTCTTGATTCTTATTTTCAGGGCGCCTTCACCTTCCTCCCCAAAACTCTCGGCTAACGGACCCGAAAAGTCGCCGACTCCGGAGCCCTTGGGACCCCGCCAGCCGTCGCCGAGCATTTCCGTCACTCCGCCGGCGAGGAAGGGTAACGTACCGATGGTCCCTAACCGTACGAGCCGCGTGCTGCGCAAGAAGCCGCGTGTTTTCCCAGGAAGGCGTGAAACGTGGTTATCTTTTCCGCCGTGAGAGGGCGACTCAAGCGCGTGTAAATATAGATTTGAAACGGATGCTTGAGCGAAGAATTTGGACGACACGAGTTTTTGCCAACTCATTCCTGTTGTTACGGGAAACGATTTAGCTGAGGCCTTCAAAATGTCGCTGGATGTTAACTGTTATTGCGTGTTCATAAACGATTTCATGGTGGTGATGGTTTAAAGGATCTAAGATTTCGTGATCTCAGGTCCTCTGAACGGCCAGGAGGACCAGAGCAGCCGGGACGCCCCCTCAAAGGTTTCCAAGGTGCAGGAACATCCTCCGTCTTTAGGGTCAAGTACAAACAATGCACGGGTGTGTGTTGCTCGTGATGGCAGCTGCGCGTGTGTGTGTGTGTGTGTGTGTGTGTTTCCTGTGCAGAAGAAGCCGGACTACATTCCCAAAGAGGACATTTTGAAGGAGCTGCAGGAGATCGACGACAGCCTGACCAAACTGGAGAAGGAGGGCGTGGAGCTGGAGGTGAGGCTGCGCAGATGTGAAAAAGGTGAGGGGAACGCCGCCGGTGGTGGGAGGCCCACGTGGACAGAAGGGTGTGTGTGCTATGACCTGTGTGTGTGTGTGTGTGTGTGTGTGTGTGTGTTCATGTCAGACGGAGAAGATGACTCTTTCATGGATGAGCTCATGGTTGAGTGGTTCAACTTGATCAGGAACAAGCAGGTGGCCATGCGTCGGGAGTCTGAGCTGGTGTACATGTGAGTGCGCACACACACACACACACACACACACACGCATACACACACACACACTCTCTGAGGGAAGGGGAGGGGAGGGGAGGGCCCTATTAAGCGACTACCGAGACAGACTTGTGGCCAGAAGGTTGACAGTTTGAATTCCCAGTGTCCTCCCACCTCCGTCACGCTGCAGGCTGTCCTGGAACGGGACGGCTCAGCGGCAGGCGGCGGCGGCCCGCAGCGTACGGCGGGATGCTGCTCAACGCCACGGGTCCCGCCGCCATGGCTCCTTTCATTAGGCGGTTTCAGTCAGATTGACATTTCGTGCACTTTGAGGCACCAAATCACTTGTGTTTTTATTTCATCGCGGTTCTAATGTCCTGCGTGCTGTCCCGTCTGCCTCCTGCTGGCTGAAATAGAAACGTTACGTTACTTCCATGTGGGAGATCCGGCGACGCCTGGTGGTGGAGATGAGAATTGCAGCGTGAAGTTGAGAGTTTCTCCTCGATCAGCAACAAGAGCAGCCGGAGTTTTTTGTGATTGTGATGAAGGCCAGGCTGGGATTGTTAATCCAGTGTTTGTGTGTTGCGTTCACGTGCAGTGGGAGAACGCAGGAGCTGGAGGAAGAGCAGCCGAGCGTCGAGCAGGAGCTCCGGAGCCTGATGGAAAAGCCAGGTGTGTGTTCAGCAGGCGTGTGTGTGTTTGGCGCCAAAAAAAGCAGCTCGCACATCGAAGCATGCTTTGGTGTGTTGGACAGAACACCTGAAAACCGCCTGGGAGCGCAAGAGAGAGGAGGAGCTGATGAAGAAGCTGATGGACATCGTCAACGACAGAAACGCCATCGTGGAAGGTCTGGACGAGGACAGGCTCAGGTCGGTGCGCCGAAGGTCCAGACGCTGGCGAGGGCGGCGGTTTTTTTTTTTTTACGAATGGCGCCGTCTCAGGCGATACCTGTTCCTGATCCGCTGAGATGGCGACGCCTTCCTGGACGTTCTCGAGTAATCAGCCGCTGAGACGCAAAAACAAAGCTCGCAACTCCTGGGGCAGCGGCGCACAAAGTCTAACGCAGGACGTCCAAGCTCCTCCCCAAAGGGCTGTGAGGCTGCAGGTTCAACCTGTCCAGCTCACCCAGTTTGACCAGTCAGCTGTTGAAGGCTGGGTTGGAATGAAAACCTGCAGCCACACGACCCTTTGTGGAGGAGTTGGACACCCCTGGCTTTGGTCAGGGGTGGGCAGAACCAGTCCTCCTGGGCCACCCGGGTCTTCTGTCCTACCTGTTCACCTGGGATCCCCCTTTCCTGGGGGGAGTCTACCGAATCCAGCCGGGACAGAAGACCCGGCTGGATTGTGGGCCCCCGAGGACTGGATCTGCCCCCCCCGCTCTTGGTGATGCTGATGCTTTGTGGTCACAATGGTGTAGACCAGGGGTGTCCAATCTCTCCCCAAAGGGCCCTGAGGCTGCAGGTTCTGGTTCCACGAGTCCAGCTCACCCAGTTTGACCAGTCAGCTGTTGAAGACTCAGATGAGTTGATGAAGTGAGTCCAGTCTGGTGCTGCTGCTGCTGGGTTGGACCAGAACCTGCAGCCTCAGGGACCTCTGGGGGGGGAGGGTGGACACCCCTGGACTGACGTGTCTCTCTGAGCATATGAGGGATGTGATGCCTTGCTCGAGGGCGCCTCAGCGGAGGCCTGCTGCAGCAAAAGCTGCGAGCCAGCCAGGAGTCGAACCTGGAATCTTCTGATCCGTAGTCAGACGCGTTATCCATTGCGCCACTAGCCCAGTGCCAGGGCCCGATGGCGTCCTCCCCTCACGTTTGGTGTGCCTCCGTTTTTTTTCTCTCAGGGAGGAAGAGGAGGACGAGCGGCTCAACGAGATGATGAAGGATTTCAGTGAGTGTCTCCGCCGCCTCCGCGGGTCACGTGACCCCTCCCACCGCGGCGTTCATTAGTCACCGCGGCGCCGCGTCGCTGCGGCCCAGTTATAAATTATCCAATTGAGGATTTTCCATCATCGGCGGCTCTAATTGAACCAGATAGAATTCTCACCGCCGCTTATGGAAGTGTGCGTGCGTGCGCGCGCGTGCGTGTGTGTTGTTTTAAGGCCGATGTTTTCATCTCATTTGATCTAATGACTCCTAATGGAAAAAGCATCAAACAAAATGCTCCCCCTCTTGTTGTCGACGGCGTTCCTATTAGACAAATGGATAATGTAGCTGGTTAATTTGACCCTGTGGTGGAATCGAGTTAAAGCGCCTTCATTTGCAATTCATGACCGGGAAAGCGCAGCTGAAATCCGGGAGATTTATTGAACTTCAGCGAAAGGTCGTTATGCTACACCGAATGAACAGCGACTGCGGGCTCGAGACTGGCCGTTTGGTTTTAATATATTCATAAAGTTAAGGCCAAACTTTCACCAGCTCTTCCCACACTGATTCATATTTTATGGGGAATCGTGCTGCAGCGCACCATCCACATTAGTCTAGCCTGGTTAAGCAACCTACACCCCTACCTGTGTGTGTCTGTGTGTGTGTGTTGATGCCCTGTCTGATTGATCCTGTTTGTCTCTTTCAGATGTAAAGAAAGACAAACCAAAAAAAAAGTCTCCGATGTCCAAACTGTTCAGCTGGGGGAGCAAGAAGGAGGCGCCCTGACGACTCGCTTTGATGTTGCACATTGTAGTCTTAATGTCGGTTTACTTAGCCTGCGATTTGTGAGGTAACTGTGTGTGTGTGTGTGTGTGTGTGTGTGTGTGTGTGTGAGAGAGAGAGACTGTAGGCAGGAGCACTGTTGAAGCTGAGAGTGACAGAGGGAAGGGCATTTCTCTATAAGAGCTTAAAACGACAGCTCATACTTTCACATTATGAATACACACACACACACACACACACACACACACACACACACACACACACATCATGAGGGGTTAATGACTCACCAGCAGTGATGTGATTGGGTTCAGCGCTCCGGTTGTTGGTTTTAATACCCTTCAAGTCTTAATCTGTCTACTTAATGCTGTCAAACACAGATTTTCTCCTCACACACACACACACACACACACACACACACACACACACACACACACACACACACACACACACACACACTCACTCACTCTCACTCACAGAGTTAAAGATCAGGGCCTGACAGCAGCTTCCTGCTCTGTGCTGCTGCTCTCCTGCATCGCTGCTGGTACTCAGTGGATCACCCCTGAGCTGTGTCTCTGTTCACTCTTAAAGGTCTCTGCAGGCTTCCTTCCCCTTCCATAAGGTCACGTGTTTCCTTAAATTAAATTATTTTCTTCTGGCCCGCTGGATTCAAACTCGCCCCTCATGGGACCGGGGAGCTCATCCTTTAACTTTTTGGGTTTTTTTTCAGTGTAATTAATCCATGTTTTCGCTTTTTTTTTCATTTCATAAATGTTCGACTCAAAGAGCTCCTGCATGACACGTGCTCGGACCTCTGTGTCTCAGACTCATATTTACATCTTCACTTAAGCAGAAAATGGGTCTTGATCTGCTGTTGGGGGTGTTGTGTGTTGCTGTGTGGAGGAAACTGGGTTGTTTCAGACTCTGCTGGTCCACATTGGATCCACTCTTGATTTTAAATATCTCTTCTCTGCGTCTAGTCCAACACTTTTAAGCACACCAAGGCCTATATTTTGTAATATAGAGTATTTTGTTGTATATTTGTAAAGTTTCTCAGGTACAAGTGTGTGTAATTTTAAATTAGATATCGAGACTGGATTTTTAACAAATTCTGTAATAAATGCACTTAAATTTTAATAAAAATATATGATTTTCTGTCTAGTTTAATATATTAGGAAGTGAAGTTGTTTACTTGAAGCAGTTCTCTCTGCGACCACCAGGAGGCAGCACGACTCTTCTGATGACGTTCCAGACCGTGAAGAAAGTTTATTTTAAATTTACTCCTAAAACGCTAAATTCTCCTCTTCATAACTACAAGTAAAACAAATCTGATATTGTCTCAGGTTCAACTTATTAACACTAGGTTTTAATAAGGATGTCTCAATAATTTGAATAAAATACAACAAAGAGGGGCACAGCTTTGTTGTAAAAGAAAACAACCCCCCCCCCCAAAAAAAACCCAATTTAAACAGGGGCAAGAAAGAAATAAAAACAACTGTCTTTCTTCTGCTGTTAAAACACTTATTTAGAGCAGGAGAGAGACAAAAAGACTATAGAATCAGGGTTTGATCTCAGTGTTTTTATGCCCCGCGGTGGTATAAACACAAAAAGAACCTCCCTCCTTCACTAAAGCAACATTTGTTCCTGCTGTTAAATGTGAAAGTGTTTGTTTATTCCGTCTTTAAAGCGTGATAAAATGTTCCATCAGCTCTGCACTCTCGCCTGAATCAATCATTTCCCTGCTTGACTCTGGAACATGTTTATCTCGAGGGTGAAAAAGTGCCTTTAAGTTGTCTCGACGAGGCACATTTGGGCCGTAAATGTGCCTGTGAGGTGGCTCATTTCCATAACACAGTGGCTCTCAGACGCCGGGGCAGAGTCGTGCAGAGGGTGTGTCCCGAACGCAGCTCCTGCCTGTTTAATCCATGTCAAAAGACTATAAAAGTCCACATTAGCCTGTTGCCATTGTTGTCTTCATGCCTTTGTGTTCCCGTCCTCACTCTTTAAGCCTTAAATGGAGACGGTGTTCACAATTCGACACGCCGCAGACTCCTCGCGGCTCGATCCTTCGGCAGACCCAGCTCACAGCTTTAGTGGCGCCTCAAAGGCCCGAGTGTTCTGAATGTTAACCTTTTTTTCCTCTTCCGTGGTCTTGAAACTGCACGGTTGCATCCATCGGGTATTTATCGCCTCCGAGAAAGGAAATTAGATTACCCGAAAAATCTCAGGAGGAGCAAAATGGAAGTTAGGAGAAGTTTTCTTTGGATGCAGATGTTAAAGTTCTTTATGAGACAAAGAGACGTTCTTTTAAATGACATTATTTAAGAAACACAGTTTATCGTTAATTAACAAACCAGATGACATTTTAGGCTTTTAAAGGCTGATGAGTGAATGAGCGAAGCCCACTTTGACCTTGAGCAGTGAGAGAGCATCGACATTCTGAGTGTGCACCGAACATCTCGAAGGCCTCAGCTGGAAGAGGACTTTTCAGGAACTGATCCTAAGCTCCAGCTGCACGTGCACCAAGCTGACCTGGGGGACGCCAGTGGACGTCTCACACACACACACACACAAGCGCGCACACACACACCTCAAAGCTGAAGTGTTTGTGTTAAATATTTTCACGTACTGTTTGTATCGCTCGGTTGTGATGCGGCCTTCACCACATCTGTTTAAAGGCTGTTACATCCATAGATGCTCAGCCCAGGCTTACTTAAAGCAAAGCAGACAGCAGAGTGTGTATGTGTGTGTGCGCGCGTGTGTGTGTGTGTGTGTGTGCTCCGTCTCAGTGATCTGAGTTGTGTTTGAGCCACAAAGAGTGTGTCTTTGTGATGACAGCCCTGGAAAAGCTATCAGGGCCCAGGGGACCGCCCCCCCCAGAACCCGAGGACATTGCCCGTGGAAACCCTTCGCATGTGGTCTTCACACACACACACACACACACACACACACACACACACACACACACACACAGTAAAACATAAACACATTTTATTGTCGGTGACAGGCGGGAAAATCATCTCAGGAGTTTTCGTTCAGGACCCTCTCTTTGTGTTTCGCTAAGTGTGTGTGAAAAGTCCTGTGTGTGTTTGTGTGTGTATGTGTGCGTGTGTGAGAGAGAGAGAGAGAGAGAAGGCACAAATTAGCTTCTCCGTGACTGGATACTCGGTGTTTCTTGAGTGACTAATGTAAAAGACAGAGAGGATATTCGCTCGATTAATCTCCAGCGCCATCTATCAGGGTGGAAAAGCTCCACTCAGGTTTGCCAGCCGACACTAAAAGATTGAAAAAGTTTGATTAAAGCTGGAAAGTTAATGGTCTCCAGGCCAGTAAAAAACCCCAGATTATTATTCGTTTTTTTTTTTTTTTTTAAACGTTTTGGCTCTCCAGTTAGAACAAGCTGTCTTCGGGGTTTCCAGGGAGGAAAACCATCATCAGGAGTTTACAAAACTTTTAAAGGATGAAGGTTGTTTTCAGTATTCAGCAGACTTTTTGGGCCTTAACGCAGACGAGAGCGTTTCTGAGTTAAATCTCCCCTCGCGATGTTAATGCTGATACATGGGCTGCAATAAATTAAAGAACGGGGGTGATCAAAGCAGTAATCCACCGGCCCCTCGTTGTTTCTGACCCCTGTGGTGAGGTAAGAACAAATATTCGACCCTCTTCTGGGGGCCTTTATTTGATTGCGCAACCTCAGCGGGAGCGCGCCGCGGGCACGGCTCGGGACCGGCTAACGAGTTAGCAGTTAGCTGGGTCCGGGGAGCGCACTGCCAACCTCGTTTGTCCGGTACCGGCATGCACGAACGAGAAAAATGGTTCCAAATACGCTTCCAACACTATTAAACCCCCTCCTGATACAAACAGACGTCCTCTATCCACGTGTCCGTGTATTTATTGATTTATTTATTTACTCGACAGGAAATACCAAGTTCCGCTCGTCCTTAAAGTTCGACGCCCACTCCTAGTTTTGTGCTGAATATTCGTTTGTTTAAAAAGGTGAGTAAACAAAGCAAATATAAATGAATAATGTGTCCCTTTTTTGTCTTTATCGGTATAATAATAATTGCATCAGAGGCCTTTTATTTCGTTAGTAATTATGCACCCCCGTTTGCACTAAAGTGGACTGTTCCATTATTAACATTGTTTGTTTTTTACACTTTATATTACACAAACCTTAAAACTAAACCACTGCAGCAGCACATATCTGCTACTTAAATGTCATTAATGTTGCATCAATTAGGTCATAATGAAGGGGTCCTTTTAATCGTGCATTTGTCCACATTGGCTGTGCACGTCACACCTTCAAAATGTGATTTAGTAACTAATGAGATCACCCCAAAGATGCTGGAGGAAGTGCTCCTAAAAGGACACGTGCAAGAAAGTAACGCGGTTAATCCGGATGATGGAGAGCGCTCCAGTTAGGGTTCTTCCTGCGTCATTTCCAAACTATTCAAACATTATTTTTATTGCATTAACAGTTGATTTGTGGAGCTGTGAGATGATGATCAACATACCTGCTGTTGCTGAGAGGACACAAGCACACAGGTAGGAGGGATACACACAGAAAATGAATGGAAATAAGCTCTTTAATTACGATTTCAGGGCCTGTACTGGCTATGGTAACACATGTAAATCCATCCACCATCAGCCTTTTTTTTCTGGGTGATGTTGTAGGTCCAGAAACCGTCCACAGTGTTGTTTTAGTCGAGAGGGAGCGGTCTCGCCCCCAAAATGCATCAGTAATTCAGAGCCGTGCCTCAACTGTGTACATGTGCACACGTGAGCTCGTATTTACGGTTAATTGGTCTGAATAAAGATCAGCGGCGCGGCGCCGCAGCAGAGGCTTGGAGCAGAAAATGAGAGACGCACTCGAGAGGCTATTGGTTTCATACAGGAACAAAAGTGAAGGAGGGGAGAAAGGGAGCGGGGATGAAAGGACGTGATTTGCGGCCTTAATCCAAATTGAATTACACCGATAACATCTCTCTTTCTGGATTTATTTGAAATGTTTTTTCGGCCCCACATTTCATCTCAGCGTTTACCTTCCGCGTGTAAGCGCTCCACGCCCCAGTTGCTCCAGAGGAACACGCTTCCTCTAAAAACACGCATGATGTCATCATTCAGGCGGTAAGCAGTGTGGCTGACAGGCCGTCTGTCACGCCGACGCTCCAACGTTTCTCACCTGATCGTTGGCCGCACGTGTAGGAACCCGACCTCGCTGGTTGAAGGACGGTGGAGCGCTTCAGCAGGTACATCACCTGCCCTGACCTTTAACCCCCCCCCCCCCGACGCCCGTGACTTGATCTGCTGATGACGCGCGTGTCTTCTGTGGACGCACGCGCGTCTTTGTTGCCCGTTTTAATCCGCTGGATTGAGCTCGTCTGGAGCCGTGAACGATGGAGAGTTCCTCAGAATGACGTCGTGGGTTTTATCAGTTTGGTTCGTCTGTTTACGTGTTGTGTTACAACACTCACGCAATGAGAGGGGAAACGTTGGGGTTCAGGCCTAAAACTAATGAACAAACAGCAATCAGTCGTCCTTGGTGAGCCTGTCTGTCTGTCTGTGTGTCTGTCTGTGTGTCTGTCTGTCTCCCTGTTAATAATGTGAATTAGCATATAAATGAGAGTTAGCATGTGATAGAAGCCACTCTGCTTCAATCTGTCCATTGGGATTTATGATTATCTCATTCTCTTTCTTCACTCTTTATCACTGGCGTGTCCGTCTGCCTCCCGGTCTCTCCGCTCTCTTCACACACTCGTTTTTTTTTTTCATCCCCCTCCTTTTCTGTTTTTATTGGCTCATGCTGTTTGTGATTATTTACCTGGATGTGCTTTCACACCACCCCTGTGTAAGCACAGGTAATGGCTCCTGACTAATTAGCAGATCAATCAAAGCATTTGGGAAATAGAAAACACACACACACACACACACACACACACACACACACACACACACACACACACCCTCTTATATCACCTTTTGGTGTGCGTCCTAAGCGTTGGTCTCTTGTTCCGTGGATTTGTGTCCCTGCGCTGCCTGTGGAAGCCCAGCGGTACGCAGCGGGAGGTGTTAATGATGTGAGGGCTCTCTGTTCTCTGCTGGGAGCGATCTGTTGTGCGCTGGCTGCTGTCTGTCACCACACCAGCAGGAAAAACATCTTCATAGCTCACGCCACGCGCGCGCACACGCAGCCCAGGCAGCGGCGCTCGCCGTCCTGTGGTTTCGGCTTTTCATGCATATTAAAAAACATGAATCTCTCCCTCGCGGTGCTAAACAACCCTCAGAAAACTGTGCACGCGTGTTCTTTTGTTCCTGACGTGTTCTGTGCCCGCCTGCAAAGTTTTGCAATTTACACATATCAGCGTTTTCTGCCTCCGTCTTTTTTTTTTCAAATAATGGAATCCTCTCCGGCAGCATCCTCCGCTGCAGCCATTGTTTCGATATCCAGCGCGTTAGCGACTGGCTGCATTGTTCTGTGAGCAGAAGAGGAAACACCAGCATGCAAAACTGAGTGGAGCAGCTGGAAAAGTGGCTCAAATCACACAAGAGGTCAAAACCTTTGAGTCCGTTCTAACCACTAGTGCCTCGTCAAGCTAACGTACACGTGAAACAAAGAATATCAGGACTTTGGTCGTTTGCGTGCACTTTTAACCAGATCTGAGGCACGGGACTGAGCAGGGGTAAATATTAATGTGTTGCTATCAAGGAGCTGAGACCGAAGCAGAAGTTTAGACTCGGCTGCTCTCAGCCGAGAAGAGACCAAAGCTCGTCGTGTCCGTCATCGGCGCCATCCGTCTCCTCGCGTTTGGTGCGCTGCGTTTCGCTCACTTGCGCTTTTCTGGATAAACACTGAGACCCGAAGCTGGCGTCCGCGCGCAGGAACAGAGCAGATGATATAGCGAGCGTTAAACAGTCTGACTCAGCTCTTCTTGCTCCAAATCAAACACACACACTTAGCCACTGTCGCTTAAGGCCAAAACAGGAATTCATCACGGAGAGAAACACGTGCGCCTCTGTTCTGTTAAAATCACAACCGCAGTTGTTTCAGGTTTTCTACCAATCTTTTCTTTAAAACGACCCTTGCTTTGGGTTTTGGTCCACATATGTTGAAACTCAAACACCCAGACGGAGGACGCGGTGGGGATGAGGATGTATGAATCTGGACTGAGTGAATTAAATCGAATCACAGCGTGTTAGGCTTCCCCGCCACAGGAAGAACATTACAAGACACTCATACACATACACCAAACCCTTAAGGTCTGACAGTCTTTCAGATATCCGCATTAGACCCTATAATCTAATTCCTGGCTATCGTCTTACAAATCGAATCATGACACACCACTCATATTCAATATCACCAAACCTCCAGTCTTTTAGTTTGGCCTCTCAAACTGCCGTGTAAAAGCTTCATCACGGGCCACGCTGATGAAATTACCCCCTATTATCCACCCCCTTTCTCTCTCCAACGCTCACTGGCTCCATTCCGCCTTACTTGAAGGAGTGTGCAGATTTAATTTACAGCAGGACTCATGAGCCACTTAGCACAGTCTCTCTCCGTGTGCAGGGATTGATTGATTAGGCCTTATCTTGTTATCGTGGGTCCGTGGTCGTTTGATAGGCCTGTTTGTTCTCTCAGTAGTCTCTCAGTTTTTCTATCTGTATCCCTTTCCTTTATGTGATTTCATGCCTCTCTCTTCTGTGTGTGTGTGTGTGTGTGTGTGTGTGTGTGTGTGTGTGTGTGTGTGTGTGTGCGGGAGGGCCTGCAGCTTCTCTGCCTACTTTTCCTCCAATGTGGGAGTCAGACACTGATAAGGAGGGATTGTCTTGCACAATCCGAATTAGGAAA
The DNA here is from genome assembly GCA_911728415.1 of Lagocephalus sceleratus. NCBI lineage: Eukaryota > Metazoa > Chordata > Actinopteri > Tetraodontiformes > Tetraodontidae > Lagocephalus > Lagocephalus sceleratus. The sequence continues at coordinate 15,098,335 of CAJVRN010000232.1, forward strand.
TTAGAGTTTACCCATGGAAGACTCAGCCCCCCCCCCCCACCTCCCATCTCTCACCTGTCGATGCGCTGAATGATTTTATTGGCATTTAAGACGATTCGGTCAAAGTCAGTCCTCCACTCAACCTTATTTAAACATCAGAAATGGAGCCATTTTAATTCCAAGTATTTTAAGCAGTGAGTTTACTTCATTCCCCCCGATAAACCAGATTATTTCTCTTCTTCCACTGACGGTGAAGACGTTAGTTTGGTAGAATATTATACCTCTGTTCAGGCTGGAGGTGACACATGCCTGGCCTCTGTGCCGTGCTTTAATGTTTGTGATTTAGACCTTCAGTAATCTCCGTCATAAATCGTATTTAGCATCTTCTGGAAACTCCTTACTTGTCTTCTGTGTGCTGCTTTTTGTCAGATTTATAAAGGTGACGTCTTAATATCTTTTATTTATTTTTATTTCCTTGATCGCGCTGTGCTGTGTGAATCTAAACGTCCCGTTGTGAGAAGTCGCTCTGAATTACTCTGATGGTTCAACCTTCCCCGTCTTCGCCCCGCTCTCTCTCTCTCTCCTGCTGCCTCTCCTCCATCACGTTGTGATCCAGACTCACCCCTCGTAGGCCGTCCCCCCCCTCCTCCTCCCCCCCTCCATCCTCCCTCTCCACCGGCCCCGGCCACCTGCACCGCTTCTCCTCATCCAAGCCCCCCTCCCTGAACTCTGCCCACCTCCAGGTCTCCCCTCCACTCTCCTCCACGTTCCTCGCCGTCTGGCCCAGCCTCATAAACACACACACACACGCGCACACACACACACACACACATTTCCCCAAACCCCGACCATCACACCTACTTCCCCGCCCCTCAGCCTCACCCTTCCACCCTAACTTGAGCCCCTTCCACCTTAACCTCCAGACCGACCTTTGGAGCCAGCCTCTCTTTCCAAAAGTGTCTCATTTCGCAGGTGAAACACATTTTCTTCACTATTCAGCGTGTGCAAGCACACACACACGCGCGCACAGACACAGTTGGAGTGGCAGGTTCTCTCTAATGACGTCCTCGGAGTATAATTAGTCTGGCCAATTAACACCAGTAACGACGCTTGCATTCATTATGTCAAATTACGGCGTGCTGACAAAGTGTCAACTCAGCGGCACTCACCTGCCGAGGCTGACCGCGTGTGCGGCGGTACCGCCGTACTTCTGATCGTTGATTCGGTCCCATTATACCGATGAACAATGTCCTGCCTGTTTTGTTCTGAACACACACACACACGGGCGTGAGTACGCATTCAATTAGCACGCTCGCTCTAGATCTGTTATTCCACTGCTTGTTGTCGTGGTGACGCTCCTGGGGCCTGAAATAAGGGTGGCTAAATGGTTTAGATCAGTGAATGGCGTTATTAAATAATTGATGACGACTGTTTCCCCCTCCGCCGTGTTATTAAATGCTATATATTCTATGAGTCAGGTGGGACGGTGGCAGCTGTGTTCTGTGAGGAGTCATGATTTCTGCACACACACACACACACACACAAACACACACGTAATACTGATGAATGCGGGGGGGTGGGAGGTGGATTCATCTTAATTAGCATGGTGGAGGTAAACTAATCTGCTGGGAACACACACACACACACACACACACACACTTTTCAAACTGAGTCATACGTGATTGTCTAAACACACAACTAGATTGGCTGTTTTGCCTCCAGAGAGGGTGTGAGGGGGAAGAGGGGAGAGGTAGAAGAAGGGAAAAGGGATAATAATAATAATAACAATATTAATAATAATAATAATAATAATAATAATAATAATAATAATAATAATAATAATAATAATAATAATAATAATAATAATCTAAACTACCAATAAAATATTATCATATTGAGTGACCACAACCCATAATTGAAATAAGGTTTAGACCTATTAGGAATATTCAGTAAGTTTTGAGATATTTTTATTTAACTTTATTATTGTCTCCATATTGAGCAAAATCTAAAGTAATAATGTTTTCAGATTTTTTCAGCTGTAAGTTCTATTAAAATTAAGTTATTATTAATTAAAGTGAATATTTTTGCAGACGTCTGTCAAATGTGCATGTTTCCAGACTTTTACCTATTTTATATCTATTTCCACGTGTAATTAATTTGCACCCTACAGAGAAAATTAAACATTTTCTCGCTCTACTCAGAATCCTCAGAATGAGAGAAAGCATCATTTTGAATTTAATTAAAAGAGTGACGTGGGGATTGGCTGGAGCTTCAGCTCTGGGGTCTTCCCCTCCTCGTGGTTGTCTTTGAGATGATTCCCTGATTGGAGTCCAGCTGAGGTGGATTCAGGGGACCAGGCCGCGAGGTCTGAAGAGCCGCCTCCAGAGCTGTGGACGGATTCAGAAACATTTCTGCGGCGGTGAAGGAGTCCGAGGTTACGGGAGAACAAGCGGGGAGCAACCGGGACCCAACGACCGCCTGACCACGGCGAGCAACAGGCCGAACATGACGCTCTTTCCGACTGCGCTGTGTGTCAACACCGACTCCGGCGTAGTCAAACAGAAGACAGGGACCTGAGCAGTCCTCTGATGGGCAATTAGCCCAAGAAGTGACACAGACCTGCACACAAAGCGCCTAATAAATACACACTGATACACACTAACACACAAGACTTGCTCTCTTGATAGGCAATTAACTTACTTCAGACACCTAATCAGCAATGACTAAAAATCCCCCTCTAATCACACACGCACACACACACGCACACACACACACACACACGCACACACACGTGCACGCGTGCGACTTTGCATATGCAGTGTTCATTGAAGCATTGATATGCAGCGTGAGCGGGAGAATCTGCTCCGCTGCTGGCGCCCTCAGCGCAGCCGCATCCGAGATGCCCGTACACAGCTCGGCCACACGTGCACGCCTGAACTCACCGGAGGGATCGGGCGGGGGGGAGAGGGGGGGGGCAAATGATTCGTCAGGAGTCCTGCTGAGTTAAGTAATCACGCTCGGGTGTTTAATTACTAACGAGAACCCGATGATGCTCTTTAATTAACGCAGCACTAATGGAAGAGGGCTGGCAAATCACAGCTCTCCGTCCTGAATGCTATTTGAATAATTAGAGAGCAAAGGATTGTGGGTGAGGAAGCCCCAAGCTGTGGGGAGAGGATGACAGAAGTGATTTCCTCGTTACGTGACACAAGGAGCATAGGGTGTGTCGCGTAAATGAGGATGTGCGTAAAACAAGCGCACCGCAGGTCGGCTTGAGCGTGGGACCTGAACCTGGCGCCTCCGTCTTTGTTTTCTGTCCCGTACGTTTTAGTCCTTATTGTTCCTCAGCAGCTGTTTTATCATCAAACGTTGCTGAACAAACCCCCCCCCCCGTGCTAACAGGATTTGTAACTTGACTGGTGTCTGTGGCGGCAGCACAAGAACTTGGGCGAAGTTTGATATTTTCTGGGAGCGGAGGACAGATCCGAACGTGGCGACGTGGAGGGAAGGATTAGTGTTCTGTTAATGAGAGGTGCCGTAAAAAAAACGGCGAAAGGCAGCTAAGCTGAGCGTAATCGAACCGATTTAGTTCCTGGCTCCCATTTAGAAGGATTACCAGACAATGTTATTGTAATCACAATTGTTCTACCAGTCGGGCTGTTGAAGCTGCTCTTCTCTCTCATTATTTCCTCGAGCAGCTAATTTTTTTTTAACCTTGACATGTTCAATTTATTTAAATTAAATGTACAGATAAGCTAATATTGTCACAAAAGTAAGTGAAGGGTGCAGGTGAAGACTCGTCCTCCACTTCAACCAGGAGAAGACTTTGATTTCTTCCTCCCTCCTCCTTTTATTTCCTCCAGAAAGCCGCCATCTGTTTATAGGCTCGTGTATTAAAAAAGGACAAAGGTTTAAAACAGAAGAGGGATTTCAGAAGATAATTAAAGAGGAACGGCCAGCCAAACTGTTGAAGGAGGCACGGAGGAGGGATTGGGAGCAGCGCGGATAACAGCAGAATGGAAGCTACCTTTGTTGTGGTGGGCTCAACGGCCTCTCCGAGTCCCATGAATATGCATTAATTCAGGTTATTCATCCACCGCCATTGTTCCACTTCAGATTATATCCCATCAGAGAAACACTGAAGAAAGACCAGAGGAAATTGGACAAATAAAAATGTATCAAAAACAAAAAATGGAGCTCTTCATTCTTGTCCTTGCAGGTTCTTTTGTGGCATTAGAGGAATCTTCAAGGCTTTTTTTCCCCATCTGAAATAATACCATCTTCTGAGGAAGCAGGTCTAATTAACATCAATTTGAATAATCAGATTATTCTATATTTGTAAAATATGCTGGGCAGAAAGTGGGAATGCATTTCATTCCGTGGAAGTCTTTTGTCATCCAGCTCAAATACACAAAAGGTAATTTGAGAACCGCTTAACGCTGAACCCTTTTTTGCATCACGGACCTGCCAAACGATTCCTGGAATCTGCACCCATAGGTCTAATATTTGACGTGTGTAGTTCTGAATCAGGTTATGTCAATTTACTGTCGATATCAAGGCTGTTAAAGGCTCTATTTGTTTAGAGGAATAGTGGAGAAGAAAGTCCTGAACACTATCGGCTAATTAATCCGTGGTTTGGCTTCGAGGCTTTGACCTTTGCAGAATGAAACATGGAGTTCAACCACCGGAGCTTTGTTATGTATTTGTAAGTGAAGTTCATATTAAAAAGAAGCAGGGAGAGCTGAACGTGAACTAAAAACCTGAAATGGGGTTCAACGACCATCACTTCCTGTTTTAAAGTGCTGGAAACGCACCGGTTCTCAGCGCGCGCCTAAAAATATCACCCGTAGCTCTCGGTGAAATGAACTGGGAACAATGGGATTCCCAAGTCAAACAATGAACATCGCACACGTTCACACGCTCGGCTGGCACAAACCACAATAATATAGGTAGAAATCACCTGGAGGAAACAGAGGAACAAGGGGCTAATTAGTGATGATGAGAAGTTAATTTAGTCAGACACCTCAGGTAATAGCCCCCCTCCCATCTTCAATTCTCTGCTTCTCACCTCCTCTCGCTCTCAATTGCTCCCCACTTTGCATATTACTTTTATACTCTCTCGCCCACCAATTTTCATGTTATAACAAGGTGTCAAGTGTGCTGCTATGCACTTTTCTCGTCTCCTAACCGCGTTTCTCTTCTTACGGTTTGTCTGACACACACAAACGTGCCTCCCTCAGAGGGAGGAAACGCTGCAAAAGGCGGGATCGTCAAGTTGTCTAAGTGGGAAATTACATTGTCTGCGTGCTTTGACATTGTTGAATTGTGTGTGTGTGTGCGTGTGTGTGTGTGTATGTATGTGTGTGAACTAAATGTTTGCTAGCAGGTGAGCCTGTTGTTGACAGATGGTGTTTGTGAGAGAAGCTTGCTCCCTGCAGTCTCTCCCTGAGAAAACGCTCATTCTAGACAGGTCTACCACACACACACACACACACACACACACACACACACACACACACACACACACACACACGCGTGCCATGCTTGTATGCACATGGAGCAGCAGCACACAGACACGGGGCCTCAGATTGGTTTATAACATGCTCACTGTACGTTGTTGCGTCACCAGCAGGAGAGAGTGATGAAGTTCTGCACACATAGGAGCCATTTTGTGCCTCAGATGAGTTAAGTAGTCTGCTGGCTGCTTCAGCAGGTTCAGCGGAGCGTGGAGATGGTGGAAGAGGCGCTATTAGAGCTAATGGCAGACTAAGCAGCCTTGGAGTCAGGCTGGATGTGTGTAATAAGACTTTAAGTGTGATGGGGGGGGGCGAGCGCTGACATTTAAATCCAGCGCTGAACGCTGGTGGCGGCTGACGCGCAGGCAGAGGTGAGACTGCAAACAAACAGCCAGGACACGGCCAGACAGCGAGGGGGGAAATGTGCATCTCACGGGGGTCAAATCATCCAGCGTTGACGGGGAAAGTGTCAGGAAGAGAGGAGCAAGGCAGCGGCGGGAGGGGGAAGCGGCTGAGAGCTCCTGTAATTAGTCAGTTAATTACATCTGGATGACGATCTGCTCGGGGGGATGGATGTTGTTTGAGCTGTGTGTGTGTGTGTGTTTGTGTGCGTTTGAGTATGAGCGGGTGTGTGTGTGTGTGTGTGTGTGTGTCTGTGTCATTGGCGCCTGTGTACACTTCAGAAAGCATTTACTGAAATGGGAGCTAATTCTTGCTGTCTGAGGCCATTACGGTATTAATTTAATTTGGGTTCGCTGTCGCTAGCTCATTAACACATCTAATTAATTCATTGACATCAGAATTAAGTTGTTTCACAGAAACTGACACCTCTCTCTCTTACAAGAGAGGGAGTGGGAGGAGAGACGGCAACAGATTGAATGAGAAACGGAGACGTGAGAGGGGAGAGGTACGATAGATTAAATCACATCTACAAGAATAATCTATTAATAAATGTCGGCTGCGGTGGATGTAGAGTCAATCTGCCGTGTAGGAAATAAAGATGAGGGACAGGGGGGGGGGGGGGTGCTGGGGGACTAGTCTTTAAACCTGATTTTACAGGTTTAAGCTGACGTCCCCCCAAAAGTGTGTGCTGAGAGCATCCGAGGTGGGCTCTGACATCAGGATGTTCCTCCAGAAAAAAAGAGGCAACATTAATGGATTACACAGTTTTGACTCATTTTCCCACAAATTATGTGGCTCGGCCTTAAAAGCGTGTTTTTTTTTTTTTTTTTTTTTAAGCCGATTAGCTGCTCCTGTCAGGTTTTTTGGAACGGTCCTGAATGTTAAGATAGCACGTATTCTCACACGGCAGCTTCGGTTATTCCGTCAGATAATCCAGGAAGTTTTTTTAATGAGTTGTAAGAGTCAGTGATCTACTGTTAATGTGTGTACAACGCGGTTAAAGCCCCCCCGCGAAAGACGAGCGCCATCCAGCTAATTAAGTGCGGATAGGAGATTATTGGGGTTCAACCTGGCCTGGATCTGCGGCCCGCGCCGTGAGTTGGCCAGGCAGGGCCGCGGGGATTATTTGGATGTAACACGCAGTGGGTTTCTTGTTTGGGGGGGGGGTGTCTTCACAGTCTGTCTCTGCGGTAAATTTGATTAAGGCCGGTGGAAGGAGGCGCTCCAGCCGTGAACAGGTGCCCCTCACAGCGGCGCCATCTCCAGCCCTCGCTCTCACCCTGCCGCTTGACTTTGTGCGTCCTGCTCTTTGCTGTGCCTCCGTCTATCCGTGTGATCTCTCCGCCGCCTCTCCTCTCTGAAAGGAGGCCTCAAAGGCCGCCTCGGTCCCTCCCGATCTCCCTTGACCTTCAGAACCCTCCTGAGTTCGGCCCCCTCCTGTTCCCACGTCTTCACCAGCCCCCCCGCTTCTGTGGTCCCCACCTGTCTTGATCAATCCAGCCAAGGTGGATTAAAGCCTGGTGAAAATACACCTTTATTATTCATTGGAATGCCTACTTATTATTCTCTTGATGAAATTAACATTAAACTCCAGAGCAAAGAACCAGCATGCGTCGGTTGATTAGTCAGGTCTTAAATGCTCCAGCAGTTTGGGTTTTGTATTTAAACTGAGAGTAATTAGATAATTTCCAGAGCTCCGAGTCGCTCGCAGATCTGGTGTTGTGTTCATTTATGGTTGTTTTCCCATTTGGAAAAATAATCAAGCTTGAAGGTCACGTTATCACGGCCTGAAGCCGCCAGGCCCCGCCCACTTACCTGGCCCCGCCCACCGTCCAGGCCAGTCTTTTGAATGGTTTTCAGTTCCTACAGTGTGTGTGTGTGTGTGTGTGTGTGTGTGGGGGGGGGGTTCCATGGGTCACCAGTCCCTCACTCTGACCCCAGAACTGCAGCTCAGGCCGGAGAAGCTGTTGCTTTTAGAAGTTTGAGATAAATCTGCACCCTCCTCATCACAGTTAGACAACTAGTCCCAGAGAGGGGGGGCGGGGGTGATCGACAGAGGAGAGAACGCTCACCTCTTTATTGCCGAGGACCCACATCAGCAGCTGCAGCAATTAACCCCTTCTGTCTCGAGGGAGCCATTAGAAGGTACAATAGCTTTTAAAATTGCATATGGCCACAATTAGGGCGGAGGAAGTGATGAAATGATTTGGCTGAGATTTTTCTGTATGGATTTTTGGAGGGAATGGCCTTTTTTTTTTTTTTTTAATAGCTCCGTAAATTGGAATTAGAGCTGGGGTCTCCCTCCTGGTTCCTCTTTGTTCTCCTTCCGTGCCCTCTTCTTTCACGTATCTTTGCAGATCAGGGATATTATAAAATCATTAGCAGCAGATTTGTGTCGGCTCCGTGGCGCAGACACGATACGAGGCCGATCTATTTATGGCACATTAGCAGAGATCTGGGTCTGATTCGACTTTCAGCGTTTTTGGGATTTGGAAAAAAATCCCCTTCTATCCGAAGAAGGGCACAGTTCTGATCGCATGAACAGGAGGTGGTGACAAATGAACATTCCGCGTGAGCCGTCAGTAAATATGAACGACAGAGTTTCACTTGTGTTGACTGGATTTCCCTTTTTTTTTCTTTTATTTTTGCTCCCTTTTCTTTTTTTCCCGCGTGAAAGAATCTGCCCGGCGCGTCAGAATGGCTGAAAGAGGGGGGCTTAAGTTTGTGTCACCAGTTCAGATTAACGTTCTAATAATAATCTGAGATGTCGTTTTAGAATTCTCAATTTGTTTATTTCCATTCGGGCTCCCGCTGAGCTTCTCTTCACCTCCCCCCCTCTTGTCAGTGAATCACAGGGCTCATCCCGGCCTCATCCCGGGCTTCAAAGCAGCCACTTAAGCAGGCCCGTCTCATTGGAGTGTGACACACACGCCTCTCCAGCAGCAGTGTTTTTGAATCATTCCTAATCTGGATAATTACACATGAGAGGAAATAAATGAGCAAAGCGCCCAGTTGAAAAAAAAAAAAGTGAAAGCAGCCGAGTGCTTCCTGACACGTCGACTGGTTTGCTTATTATTTTGCTGCTGTAGTTGTTTGTTTACTCATTAAGGATAATCCAATTAAAGCTCTTAAGTGCGGCTTAAGAGGAATCATGCACACAAACATGGCTGGGATTGGGTCCGGTTTTGGAGGGAGGACAGGTTGTTGGAGGGTGGGGGCCCCCGTGAAGCCCCTCCCCCCCTCCACGGAGTCGGTGCCAGGGACCACAACATGCCACCGCGGCAGTTCCGCGTTGGCCGGTCAGCGGCGCCCCCCCCCAACCCCCCGCCGTGCTTTCCCGTGGCGCGCTGGCTGACTGGTTCCCCCGCGCACATATGCCCGGCCCCACCGCGCTCCTCTCTAATTAGCTGCTCGGGTCCACACACACCCTGAGCTTTGTTCAAGCGTCGCTGTGCCCCCTCGCCGGCGCGTCCACGCCGCTCCGCTCGCCCGTCTGGACCCGACTGGGTCTCTTTAAACCAGACCGCACCAGTCACAGCCCCCCCAGCAACCCAGTAAAGCATGTGCACGCTGCACATTTGCACACACAACCGCTGCGCGCACCACGTGTGTATATTTGCACATGCTAAAACACAAGACGTGGCGCGGGACCCGTTAGATCCGCGCTGATTTCCTAAAGTCTCTTTCCATTATTCTCCCTCGTTTTACTCGAAACGGGCGGGCGGAGCCTCCGCGTTGGAGTTTGATCATTAATTATTAGGCCGGGTTCCCTCTGAGGAGAGAAGCTGATGACAGCTAATTAAAGATGAAGTGATGTATATGCTGGCTTTCCCTCCCGCTCTCCTTCTCCGCCTCTCCCTTCCTGTCCACCTGCCATATCACACGCCATCACGCGCTACAACAGTGGCCGGCGGAGGTCTATACGAGCGAGGCGTGGGTTTACCGCTTCAGCGACGCACAGCCTCTTTTTTTTTTCCTCCCTCGTAGATGTTGTTGTGGCTTTGAGGAGGATTTATCGTTGTTACCCGCAGGAATATTAACCAGATTACTGCACCTCTTATTCCGATTGCGGCTCTCTCGGCTGCTGCGCGCCTTTTCATTTCACGACAATATCAGGTGAAGCGTTTCCTGTCACGATGCCCGCGTTCTTCCACAGAGGAGTGGCTGGCGGATGATCTTCAGTCTCTCTTCCCGGTGTCTCGATGATGCATCCTGGCAGGAAGTGAGACGGAATGAGGGGGGGGGGGCTGGAAGTGTGGAATGAGGGGACGGATTTATGAATGAAAAGCAGCAGCAGGCCTTCGGGACCAGCGACACCTCTCACCCTTTTCTTCAAATTTGTGCCCCGACCCCGTCCCCCCCCGCTCTAATTTCCATCCTTTCTGCCGTCCCGCTGAGCCCGGCCCTGGGAGACCATGCTCTTGAATCTGCGGTGACTCCAGTGGAGGAAATCATTCGTGCCTCCAGGCGAGTCATTACAGGGAGCGGGTGTGAGATTGCAGCGACAAAACTCTGTCTGTGGCCCCCGCGACCAGCCGCAGACCGGCCGCCTCCTCCTCCCTCCCCTGCTCCTCATCCCTCCATCCTCTTTTTTAACCAAACGCAGTGTATCCAAGTGCTCGGGTGATGAATCCCCAAACACGACATCTGAAAATAAATGAGGCGTAATGAGAAACTGCTTCAAAGTAATGAATAGAAGTACAGTCCAGTGACCGTTTAGCTGGGAAATAGAGCTCAAAGTGGAGTAGACGCTGGAATACTTGAGGTTCCCCTCTGTCAGTCCTGCACTAATAAAAGCCTACATCATGAACGTATGCAGCTACTGAACCTGTGAGGACACAAACACAGGAAACCTCTCCATTATTGAACTGAATGATTAAAAACGACAGCAAACAACCCAACAAGACATGTAGGCAAACTGGTTTCACCCTCACTGGCCAGAAGGTGTCAGCTCTGTGTTGGCTAGTGGTCAGCACACACACACACACACACACACACACGCATACGCACACACACACACACAACCACAGATGACCATGATCGGCCCACTGATGTCCAGCTGCTCCTGTCAACACCACGTTACTGCGGGTAATTCAGCTGCACACACACACACACACACACGCAGGCAGCTGAGACCTGAGAGGAGCATCACCAACCACACACACACCTACACGTGGCTCTTAATATAAGGGGAAGAGGTGTAAAAAGTGGACAGAGAACTGGACATGGAGAGTTGAGGGTGACAGATGAGCTGAGAGGCAGACAAAGGGAAGGGGATGTGTTTAAGTGGCTTCATCAACCCACCCCTTCATTTTTTTTTTGGGGTGGGGGGGGTGTTGCCCATGGACAGCCTGAGTCCAAGTTCCCCTGCAATTATCAACTTACCCATCCTCCACCCCCTCCCTCCTCCTCCTCCTCCTCCTCCTCCCCCTTCATCCCTTGAGAGACCCAAGCTGCTGTACCCATCAACAACTCATTCAGGCCTTAACAAAGCAGCACCACGCCCCCCCACCCCCATTTACACACACACACACACAGTGCACAGCTCGGTCCAAGCTGACTTTGTGATCAACCCCGCTACACAAAAATCAAGAAGACATTTTTAAAGAAGCTGCAGCTCCTTTATTTGGACATAATTTATGGTTAAATGTAATTTAATAGTGCTGCTACCAACACATTGCATCTCATTCAGTTTTGCAGATTTACTGCCGGGACTCTTGAGAGATCTGCAAAGACGCGGCCCTTTTAATGGACTCTCACTCCTACAACAGGAGCATTTTTTTTGCTGCTCTGCCTCTTGTGCGGCGCTGCCGCGTGTGACATACATGGCTGGCGCGTGCCGCTCCATGCGCCCAACCTGCCCTGAGGCCACGATTTCACCCGCAGTTCTCTTAATGTGGAGAGCTTACTGTGTGTGTGCACAATATGCATTCATGCCCGTGTGCGTGTGTTTGTTCTCTAAGCCTTCAGTAATAAGGTTGGCCATGGTGCATCAGAGATAAGGCATTAAGCAGTTGACCTCTGACCTCTACCTCTGTTTAATACGGAAAAACCGGTCACTAACACCCAGGAGAGGCCGTGTTTAAGAGACTACTTAATGAAAATGTGTGTGCGCGTGTGTGTGTGTGTGTGTGCACGTGTGTGTGTGGGTTTTGAGCCAGCCTTATGAAACAGCTGCGTTTAACATGTTGTCTTGCATGCAGAATTAGCTGTAATAAATGACGTGTCTGAGGATGAATAAACTAGTTTTGTGATGCCTTAAAAAAAAAAACTGTGTTGACAAACAGCTGAGCTCCATGTTGCTTCACAGCAGTGATTCTGTGACTAAAACGGCATCATTTATGGGTGTCCATAAATTATAATATATTATATTATCGCTTTTAAGTAAGAGGAGCTGATGTGAATGTCGCGCGGGACAAAACCTTTAGTTTCCAGGTTCATCTCCTCCTTCTGGTAGGGAAGGGAATTACAAGGCCTCATTAGTTTAAAGCGTCCAAAAATCTGTAACTTATCCATAAATTCTCGAAAGAGGTGTGTGATATCGAGGAAGGTGTGACGCAGGAGAGCGGAGGGGTCGACTGATCAGTTGTTCCCCGTTTTTAAAAAATGCTCTCGTAAGACTGTAGAAAGTTATATGACGCAGCACAAAGGTAGAATCGGTGTAATTTGATGCTAAATAACTTTTAATTACTGTGTGTGTGCGTGTGTGTGTGTGTGTGTGTGTAGTTAACTGGTTTGTTTTGGACACTGAAAGATATTCTGCCTTTCCTACACTCCATTAAGTTGTAAGTGGAGGCGGAAGTATGTCAGTTGTGTGTGTGTGTGTAGGCCCATGTGTGTGTGTATGTGTGTGTGCGTGTGTGTGTGCGTGTGTTTCTGGTGCGTGGGGTGTCACATTGGCTGTATTGGGGTCAGGTTGGAGAAATATAGAAGCTTCCAGGCACTCAACACATAATTGAAAATCTATTTGGCTCAAAGTGAGGAGAGGGAACGAAAGAGTGGAGAACAAATGAAAGAAGGAAGACAGACAGAGGGAGGGAGGGGAGGGAGGAGGAGGAGGGGAACAGGTGAGCAGAAGATAATAGTGGAGAGGGGAGGAAGAGTGCGGAGAGAATGAAGAAGATAATATTTTAAAAGGTGGAGAGTGAAAGAGTAGAGGAGTGGGCAGAGGTGAAGGAAGGACAAACGCTGCAGGAAGGTTGGAGGCGTCAGCGCCTCCCTAAATGGATGAAAAGTAGAAGAGACAACTGAGAGCGATCCATTTTTCCTTTGTCCTGGTGGAGATGTCCCCCACCCATCCCGACTGGTCCTTCACAGTCGCTTTATCCTGACGACGGCCTCGGCCCCGCCTGAGATAAACCCCAACGTCGCATGACGTTAGAGACGACATCATCAGATCCTCGAACAGCCTGACGGCGGCAGAACGGATCGTTTAACCTCTGAAGTGCTTAAAAACTAAAAAAAGACCCGAGAACACGCAGGAAAACAGCAGCAAAGTCTATGTTTCTGCAAACCGTTTGACCTTTCTGACCATTTTATTCTTTTCTGAGGTGACCACGACGTCGACTGACTTCCAAAGTGTGTGTTGTTTAGGATTAATGGGTGTGTGTGTGCATCACACCCTGAGCGCTGCAGAAACACAGACGTGATTTACCCTTCTCAAGCTCTAATATCTTTTATATTTCACTGAAGATTATTTATTCCGATCACCTCAGGGCTGATCGAATGCTCCGTTTTAGGGCTTGAGTGGTTGTTTTTCCAACCAACAATAGTGCTCGCGCGTGTGTGTATGTGTGTGTGTGTGTGTGTGTGTGTGTGTGTGTGTGTGTGTGTGTGTGTGTGTGTGTGTGTGTTTGTTGGGGTAAGACCCTGGTGTTATTGTGTACATTCATTCATTTATGTACATTCCGTGATGACGTGTATACAGAAGCTGCAACACTGTCCACGTGTGTCCACAATTATGTCTATATTATATCGTGTGTGTGTGCACATGTGTGTGTGTGTGTGTGTGTGTGTGCGTGCGCCCGAGGCCACTGTATCTCATCAGTAGAAATCTATTCTGCACAGGCTCACCCAATAAGGTGTGTAATGATACTCCACTCTAATATTGAGACTGTCCAAATTGAACACATTTAAACTTTAATGCAAGTCAAGTCCTGCGGAGAATGTAATGTCCCACTCAGAGAAGGTGTATGTGTGTGTGTGTGGGTGTGTGTGGGTGTGAGAGAGAGAGAGAGAGAGACATGGGGAACGCCCATCAGCTGTCACATTTTCTCTTCTGTCGTCGCTTTAATGAATTTCTGTGTTGGATTGCTTTAGAATGAGGTGAGAGGTGACTCCTGGAACATGTGTGAAGGTTGCCGGGGCGGTTAAACCAACAGTGTTTGTGTGTTTAGAAGCTCCAGCAGAGACCAGCCCTGATGAGAAAAGCAGATCGCACACCTCTCGGCCTCACCTCCACCGCTGAGGCGACGCTCTCGCCACTTTCTCCCACTGGTGTTTGGATAAAAAGTGTTTGCTTTTGCGGCTACGCACGCCTTAATCTCCCTAAAGTCAGATTCTGGCTTCAGCGCAGATGATTCATTTTCTGAGTAATCTTGGAAACTTTGCTCTAAACTATTCAAACTTTATTAAGTCACTCGAAGAAAAGTACTAAATATAGTGTAGTGTATATTATTTTGTTCCCTTGTTATAAAACAAAATGTAAATATAAATCTGAATCCAAGATGTGGGTGTGTAAAAGTCATAACTTGTGTGTGTTTGTGTGCGTGTGTGCCTGTGTGTGTGTGCGTATGTGTGTGTAAAGTGCTGTGATTGATTGTTTAGACATGTTGAGAGGCTCACCAGGCCTGTGTGAACGCTCTGAAATCTCTCTGCAAATAGTCTGTGTGTGCGTACGTGTGTGTGTCTGTGTGTGCGCCTGTGTGTGTGTGTGTGTGTGGGGTGTTTTACCACTAATCCATGAAGAATCCTCTTCCTCCTCCATTTCCTCTTCCTCCCAGGATGTCAGGGTCACATCAAAGCGAGGGCGTTCACCTTTGACCCCTCTGACCTGTTTATTGCAGGTTTATGAGGGAGCAGTGTGAGGATCCATTCGCCACGGCAACGCTGTCGTTGGCAACAACAACAACAACAACGCCGAGACAGTCGGGAGATGTGCTCCTCGCCGTAAAAGACGGTGACTAAAGAAGCGGAACTCAAAGTAGATGTTCGGGATGAGGAGCGTTCTCTGGCGACAACAACCAGCGGCGCCGTTGCCTTCGCGGCTGTTTGTCGCCGCCCGATTCGGTTGTTCCTGTTTTGGCAGCCAAACGAGAAGGACGGGGCAGCGCGGGAGGCGATTAAAATGCCGAGTGCCCCGTCGTGTGTGCGCGTACGCGCGCGTGCGAGTGCATTTGCGCTAACCCGCGCGTGGAGCGGCCCTCAGCGCCGCTCCCTGTTTTGGTCTTTCTTTCACGATGAGTAACTTACCTAAACCATCGCCTCCTCGACGCTCAACTTCAGCCGCCTATTTACCCATTTGGGCTCGCGCGCGGCCCGTCGTTAGTATTCCAGTACACACCCCAACAAAGCCATTATCACAGAAAAACACACACATTCACATGCAGATGGATGGCTCTTAGCCTCTTAGCTCCACAGCTAATGGTGCACGCCACTTAATTAAGGTCACTTATGGACAAACTCAGTTAGCATGGGCGCTAATAAGCGCTGGCCAGACAATGGGATGTTGCGCACGCGCGCGCGCGTGTGCGTGTGTGTGTGTGTGAGTGCGTATGGTAATGATATTGCTGTAAAGTCTGACCCACAGTCTCCATTACCTCCAGCTTATTGAGTGGTTTGTTTTGCAGAGTGGCTCTCAGAGGTGGCTATCATTGAAATTTCACCAGATGGACAACTGGACGCTTTAGAAAGTGCATCACAAAACATTCCCTACTGAAGTGTGTGTGTGAGTGTGTGTGCGTGTGTGTGTGTGTGTGGCCCGGGTGAGGGGCACCGGGAGACGGAGAAAAGAGCAAAAGTGTCTGCAGCTTTCTCACCAAAAACCCAGGAGGAAAATGAACATCCGGCACATCGCTAATTTATGGCCCCCCGCTTTCTTCCTCTCCTCCCTCCGTCCTTTCCGGGGGCCTCTCAAGTTTCCTCATCTAAAAACAATTAGTTCCCCCCGAAGCGGGCCGGTCAGCTCCCAGAGTGTGCGCTCGCTCTCGTCCCACAGGGGGAACGTGAGCTCGCCCCCTTGTCGTTGCCACACAGGACGCTTCCGAAGGCCCGGCCACCTTTGACCTTTGAGGGGGAGCCGAGAAGGGCGCGAAGCTGGGCCGCGTTCTACGCCCGAATGGCTCCCGGTCCAGAGCGCCTTACGTCTGCTTTAAACCTCTGCTCCATCGCTTGTCCGCGGGCCTTCGCCCGCCCACGGCCCCCCAGGTGAGCGCCGTCACCCCCCCTCACGGGGACGCCGAATGACGGCCTGCTTCGTCTCTCCCGACGTCCTCGGCCCACGCGGACGGCGATGTCCCGCTTTTTAATGCCCCCGCTCCCGTCTGTGTGCTTCCATCTGCCTGTCCTGCATTGTTGGGGAGCCCAGGGGTCAGAGGTCAAATAAATAGTTTTTCCTGGAGGAGGTCCCCGGAGGGGGACGAGGGTAGAAAACGTTGGATTTGCTTGTTAGACAATGCCGCTGTTGGTTGTCTTCTCTGAGCAACCAGAGCTGGGGGGAGTGTGTGTGCGCGACTGTGTGTGTGTGTGTGTGTGTGTGTGTGTGTGTGTGGGTGAGAGAGAGAGAGAGGCTGTAATGTTTTCCGACTCTGATTTTTTTTCACGTTTAAGAATCAAATCGTGTCGGTCACTAAACTTGTTTGTAAAAAAGTCCTTCGTGCGCCAAAGGTGATGTATTTAATGTGGGTAACCATAGCAACAGAGGTTGTAATTAATTCCAGAAGAGTAGGAAACACCCCCTTGTGAGCTCAAACCTCCCCGTTTCGCGTTGTTCCAGTCGGCACCTCTCGGCGCTATTGTCGGCCCGTCCTTCACAGCCGTCGGTGCTCTGGGCTGTCAGCTGGTGGCCATGGCGACACAATGACATCACCTGGTGTGACTGACACTATCCTCCGCCTGTCAGTCATCTGACGTGGCCGTGTTTGTCTGCGGCTGTGACAGGAGTGTGTTTCCTGTCCGACCTGTTGGCAAAGGCCAAACATCAGCAGCAGTTCTGTCACGATGAAGTAACTCTTCTTTTTCAATTATAATCCATAAAACGGCGGCTTTAATCTCTCTGCATATTTAGGGCGAAGATGGTTTTATTACTTTCTTATTGTTTATTGAGTAAGCTAAAAAATTGCGTGCGATATTCGTGCTCAGTCAGAGCAGATTTGTGGATAAATTGTTCTTAATTTCCTGGAAACAAATCCATTTTTATCAGATATTAAATGAAATTTGAAATATTTCCCGTAATATCCCTGTTTGTGGCAGTTTCCTGTCATTTACAGTTGTTTTTGTAATCCTTAATTCTTATTTTAAAGCTCTTTGTGACTGCCTGCACACACACACACACACACACACACACACACACACTCACACACCATCTATCTCTCTCTCTGCCCTGAATGAGAAAAGAGGGTATTATTTATTATTACTTGCTTCGTTGCTCTAATGTGACATTTTTTTTGCTCCAGCTCTGGTTTGGTTGCAGGATTATTCCCTGCGTGCTGATTGGCTACCTGGACGGAATATTTGTGCACACGCAGGAACGCTGGGGGATAATAAATGCAGCAGATTATTTGGGGACGGTTGACGGGCATGTAAAACAACACGCGCTTATCTGTAAACGCTGCGGCCTGAGAATGAAAGCGTGAAGACATATTTGCAGTTCTGATGGCCTTCAAGCTCATTCTCCCCCATTTCAGGACTTTATCCTCTATTACAGCTACTTTTAATCTGGGGGGAACATAATCTCCGGTTGTTTCGGGCTCCTCCATTCGACCCCCCACATTAGGAGCCATTGATGGCTGAATGGCGCCTTTGAAACGATAAATGGAATTTTCCTGTTTGTACAGTTCTGTATGTTTTTACAGAAAGTGTGTGTGCGTGTGTGTGTGTGTATGTGTGTGTCGCGCCTGGATTGTGCGCGTTCTGGTTGGATGACCGTCACGGGCTCACGAACTGGACCTGATCCATGCTGGTGCGTACGGTGTGTTTACACACGGCGCAGGGTGTGTGTGGGTGTGTGTGTGTGGGTGTGTATGTGTGTGTGTGTGTGTGTGTGTGTTGCGCGCTCCTGTAAATTTGCCGTCGCCCGTAATGGTTTTTTTTTTTTTTCCTACTCTAGAAAAAGAGGTTTAAACCAGTCACGTCCCAGTCCGCCCAGCCTGGGCTCCTCCGCCATCTTCCCTGTGGCTCCAGGAAGCCCGGGGAGCCTCCCAGGTCTGCGGAGGCGCTGCGTCGATGCAGGATAGGTGCGCGTTCGTCTCGCTGATGCTCAGGCTGATGAAGAGGGGTCAGGAGGAGGAGGGTCCAGCGGGCAGCAGAGTTCAAGGGTTTGAACAAAAGAGCACACAACCACTCTTTGGTCTGCAGTTGTCGAACTGTGTTTTGTGTTACTGTGAAATGCCGTTTTACCGTCATAAACGTTGAAAATCAAAACGTTTTGGTAAAGACAACAACCAGCTGAGTCTGAAGTCACCCGGTTGACCGTGGTTTCACTGCTACGACCTGTTTTTAAGGCTTAAACGGACCCCGGGGGTCAGTCTTAGCACGTGTGTCTGAACCTGGGGCCGAGCGCCATCCTCCAGCAGAGGGGGAGCGGTGACGCGGACGTCCCCGTCTTTGTCCCTCCGTCCTCTGGTCTGGAGCCTCCCCTCCGGCTGCGCGGCACCTCTCGCTGTTTAAGTCCTCCTGGGCGTAATAATCCAGCCTTCCGCGTGTGTTTACATGTTTGTCTACATGTATGAGCGGCGGCGCGGGTGTGTACAAGCGCGCGCCTGCAGCACGCGCGGTCCCTCGGCGGCTGCTCCGCCGCTGTTGACGCCTGTTCGAGCGATAGCATTGTCTCCGTGTCCAAAGACCTGCCTGCTGCCCTGCTCCACCACCTCTTTATCATGCTAATACAGAGAACGAATGAAACGAGGGAGGAGGGGGGGCGACGGCTCCACAAACACCGAGCCGGGGTAATCTTTCCCCTCCTCTCTCCATCTTTTCATTCTCTCTCTCCCCGTCTACTCGCCTTTCTTCTCATCCCTGCGCCCTCTTCATCTGCCGCGTTCTTATCTTCCGCCTTACTTCTTTGATAATCCCTCTGAACATTGTCTTCATAATTACACACAACAATGATTCCCGTCCTAGCAGGAGAAATGTGCGCCGCGCACGGAGAATATTTCATAGATGAAGACCGGTGTGAATTAATAACTTTGCTCTGTGCTAGAAGGCTGTTTCCATGTGCCTGTGTGTGTTTAGGGGGGGTACGGGGGGGTACAGGGGGGGTACGGGGGGGAGCACGCGGAGCCGAGTGTTGTTTTAACACGACTGCTACATTATGCATGCTGGCAGCGCTGCCTGTCCCCATTAAAGGCCCATCTTGTTCCCCATTATATCTGGTTTCTCTGTTAATAGAGCTCTTTGTGTGGCACTTCCCTTTATACCGCCGCTGTTACAACAGAAAGGTCAGCGCCGCTACAACCTGCCCCGCCGCCGCCACTCACGCTAGACCCCCGAGTGACGACAACCGCTGTTTGATCTCATTACGCCTCTGGATTTTTTTCGCGAGCGCGCGCTCCCACCTCTGCCTGCACGCCCCCCCCCCTCGCTCGGTCGGGACGTCCGCGTTGGGGGCCAAGGCGGCTAGACCACGGAAAAAAACGTTGATTCTTACCTCAGGCTAGCGGGGCCGCCCCACACGGCGAGCTCCATCCCTTCACGTTGAGGCCCTAGAGGCCACGTGCACGAGGTGACGACCGCGAGGGAGAGGAACGAAAGACGCGAATCCTGCGAAAGACCGAAGCGTCGAAAACGCTAAAACGGGCCGCGGCTCTCTCTGGCGTTCCGAGCCTTCTTGCCCGTCCAAAATTAGCAGCAGGCCCGGAAAGCGCCGCCGCCGCGCATCGTGTGGCGTTACGTTTACATCAAGTCCACATGGCGGTTCAAGCGCAGCTACTACTTGCGGCTCCTCCGTCACACACGCCCCTGGAATAACTTCATTACCGGAACGGCGTGAGATTACAGAGCGCTCCCCCGCCATCTTCGTCTTCCCCTCTCATTTGGCCTGTTTGTGTTCTTTAAAGTCCTGACCTCCCGTTGGCTCCCGTCTTCTCGCTCCGCTCCCCTCATGCGAGTCCAGTGTGTGCAGGACTCTCC
Source organism: Lagocephalus sceleratus (assembly GCA_911728415.1). Classification (NCBI taxonomy): domain Eukaryota; kingdom Metazoa; phylum Chordata; class Actinopteri; order Tetraodontiformes; family Tetraodontidae; genus Lagocephalus; species Lagocephalus sceleratus. The sequence continues at coordinate 15,118,578 of CAJVRN010000232.1, forward strand.
CGGTGATCCGTGGATGGTAATGGCCATTCCTGCTGCTCCCACAGCACACGCCATTACTGCTGGAACACCCGCATGGCGAGCCACCGAGGCGGGAAAAGAGGGGAAGCAGAAGAAGGGAATATCTGGCCGTGATTGTCACTAGACAGTAGAGGCATCAAAGTGTGTGTGTGTGTGTGTGTGTGTGTGTGTGTGTGTGTGTGCGCGTGTGTGTGTGTGCGTGTGGTGCATAAATGTGTGTGTATCACGTCATGGTGGGGATTACAGAGGGACAGGTACGATATCGTGTTTCCTGTGACCTGCTCGTCGCGTGGTTTCCCACACTCATCACTTCGCTCTATCGCGTCCCTCTCGCTGCGATATAAAACACATCCACATTGTTCCGTCTGACCCGGCGCCGTGCGCGGCCGTACCTTTGAGCAGAGCTGAACTGTAAATCCAAATCGACTCCAAATACCTCGGTTCTGCCTCGGTGTGTGTAACGCTACGCGGCCCCCGAACCTGAGAGATGTGTGTGCTTCCTGTAACTCACTGTGGGTTATGATAACAACCATTTCTCCTGTCACCAGCCCATAATGTCAGATTTACAGGGTTGCCCCCGGTAACCAGACCAGGCTGGCGTGGCTGAGTGATTCTGCAGCATCTGTCAGAGGGAGAGAGGCCGTAAATCACACTCCGCTTCGCTCTTCCTCACAGAATGGACCTCAAATGTAAACTGTGACTTATGCAAACTCAAAGCCGGCGCGCCTCGCCCGCACAAACTAAACTAATCCCGAATCCTGCACGTCTGCCGTGCGTGGAGCCGCCAGTAGGGGCACCGTCGAGCGAACGTTCTGCTGTTTGACCGCCTCGTTGCTCTGTAAAAACATCTTTGCAGCAGAGATCGGACCATAAACTTGATGTTTATTTTATCATATAGGTCATTTTCTCCGCCGTACTTAGTTTAGCTCCAACTTATTTGTCCTTGCGAAAGCGAAGCAGCGGTAGAATTTATGCCTTTCTCTCCCATTAATGTGATCAAAGTGGCGTTCTGACTGTTTTAAACGGCCCTCGCTGGCGGGTTTTTCCGCTGATGTGAAACCTGGCGAACATATCAGAGCATGTGATCGTGTACCACGTTCGCGTTCTCCCTGTTTAGTTCTTATCTCGCCGCACTTTTTCCGAATCTGATCTTGATAGACTATTTTAATTCTTATCATAATAGACTATTTCATGCACTGATGCCTTTCTACTCCCGTTCAGATACGACGGGGTATAATTGCTTTGTTATGCACATATTCTCGCGCTGCCTCGCCGTGCAGCATACACAATCTTATTTTGTTTTCTTCCCTTTTGTGCTTCCTTGGCCTACTTTGGTCTCTGCGGGTTTTTACCGCACAGGCGTGCGCTCACACCAAAGGTTAGTCAGTGCAAACCCAATACACCAGATCTAATGGGAGCCCCATTTAGAAGCCACGAGCTGCTAACTCGTGCCGGATCCTGTGGCCGTTGGAACGGGGCGCAGCACCGGTCACGTGAAAACGTCTCCTCTCGGTCCCCGAACGCGGCGTCTCGGAACAGTTCAGTCCCGTAAAGTCGGCGCAGGCAGCGCCCGGGTGTGTGGGACATGTCATCATGTGTTATGTTAGTCACTGCCCCTCTGACAGCTCATGTCAATAGGTGGGTGATACAGCTGTCATCATACTGTGGTGTGAATGAGCTTGGCTCGGCTGTGCAAGTCTGTGTGTGTGTGTGTGTGTGTGTGCGTGCTTGAGTGTGTGAGTGTGTGTAATCCCAGACGGAAGCCCAGAGGACAGATGGTGGGTTCAGACGCAGACTGACACACCGTAACCAAGTGATTACACACTCGGTAAGAGAGGGGGCACAGAAGGGGGGGAGAGGGATGTTAAAGGAAGGAGAGAGGAAGAGGTGAGGAGAAGTAAAGGTAAAGATGAAGGGGCACGAGTGAGATATCTGCAGAGGTGTCAGGTTTTCATCTCCAAAACTGTAGTTTAAAGAGGCGTGAGAGGTTATAGACTGAAAACTAAAGAAAGGAGGGGGGTGTGCAGAGGAGGAGAAGGAGGAGGAGGAGTGAACCAGCATCAGCAACGCAGAAGAAAATAAAGGTTGTGTCTGGAAGGTCTTCAGGGGCAGGCTATTACATGACAGCCAATTAGAGCAGAGGATGTAGGAAACTCCCCTGATGAAACTGATATCTGATTGGTTCAGTGTTTATTATGCTCCCTGAGCCGGCGGGGTCCCTTCGTAAACTCAGCTGTGGCCGTCGGAGACGAGACCCCGACATCTTAAACTCACCCCGGCACTGCCGCTGACCCCCCCCCCGCCTTATTCCAGCGACGCTTCATCAGTGGTGTAACCTCGTCCTGTCTGCCCATGAAAAACACTGTTTACAGCAGTGAGGTGGACCAAAACACCCCCCCTCCCACACACACACACCCACACCCTCCCACACACACACTCACACACCCTCCCACACACACACACACACCCTCCCACACACACACTCGTGCTGCACCACCAGTGTAGCCTGGCCCAGGTCAGGTCAAGTGGGATCATGGGAAACGGTTCCTCTGGCCCTTCTCACCTTTTTCATCTCAGAGCGTCTCAAAAACATCCCAGACGTCTTTCTCCCTGCCCTCCTCTTCCTCTTCCTCCTCAACTCTTCCTCTCTTTTTTTTTCTGCTGCTCAGAATTCATCGTGGGGGGGGGGGCAGAACCTCAAGGTTTACTCTAGAAAATGTAAGTTTAATCTTTCATAATCTGTCTCAAGCGTCGTAAATCACCTGTAATGGAAATGGGTTTTCCAGAACCATCACGCCATAAATGAGTCAGAAAGTCCAACGGTCCGTGAATGCATCGTGTGTTACCTGTGATCTGATAACCTCCACCCGACCTCCTCCTGTTTCCTCTACGTGAAGGCGGGCCCGTTAAATATATCTGCTACGCTTAAAAACGTGGCCGTATTTGGGCGACCTGACGCCGCAGTCGCGACCTCCCGGCCCGAAGCGTTTTTGGCCGTAGATGAAAGTGTTTCACAACAAACACGTCAGATGTTCCTGCAGGGGGACGGCGGCGTGGTAACACGTGAAAGGACCCGGCCGGGCATTCTTCCTGCTACTTAATGAGCCCGGGTGGATGTGGGGCATTAATCTCCTTTCATGTCAGCACAGAATCATTGTGAAAGTTTAAATCCAGCCCTGTGTGGACTCTGGAAACCGCCGGAGCAGATATTTACAGATTGGGGGATTAGAAAGTGGGCTCTTATTAAAACTGAGTCCACATCATTTGACTGTCATTCCATTTAATCATTACTAAATGGACTCATTAAATTCCTCCTCCAAAGTGTTTCCCTGCAAACTCGCTGGCTTTGATGTGTTACTCACACACACGCAGACAAAAGTACACACGCACGTCAGCGCCACACTCTATTGAACAGTCTTTTATCAAATGTAATTTATCAACTTTCTAATGCGACCAGGACTTGTGATGCAGTTAATTCTGCACGAAGGATTAGCTCAGCGTGTGTGTGTGAGAGTGTGTGTGAGTGTGTGTGTGTGTGTGTGTGTGTGTGTGTGTGTGTGTGTGTGTGTGTGTGTGTGTAAGAGAATATGCATTTTAATAGCACAGTGAGGACATTTTGGCTGATCCTTGTAACTTGAAAGGTCTGTTTGAGGGTTCAGACTTTGTTTAAAGGTTCAGGTTAGGGTGTGTGTGTGTGTGCCGTGTGTGTGTGTGTGTGGGTGGGAGGGGGTCCCTTCTGTTGGTGTGTATTCTCAGATTTACAGGCTGTTGTACCTCTTAACGCGCGCTGAGACGTTTGCTGTTGACACTCGTATCTGTCAGTATTCACTTTGATGATTTTATTGTGAAATCCTTTCCGCGTCATCGGCGGCTCGTGCGCTCTAATCGATTGGCATCGCTGGAGGGGAACCTCATAGTGATGGGTTATGGATGCGTCACGCGGCGATGTTGTCATTCAGTCTGTGTCGGACGTGAACTGACAGGACGACAGGATACAGCCGCACGAGGACCGCCCCCCCCCCGCCTGAGGATACGCACGCCGCAGCCCTCTGAACGACTTCTGTCGGTTTTTATGCAGATCAAGCGAATCAAATCGAAGCTCTTTATCAAAGTGGTGCGAGACACCTTGTACATAACGCCGTTGTCCCCTCCTCTGCTCTGGCCTCACTTTACATATCTGAGACGGGGCCTTGATGGCTAACAGATTTAGCCGCCGCGTTGGTGAAGAGCCAACCAGAGAGCCGTTCATTTATCCTCCGTTTAACCGCTCCGGCCTAACCTCCGTGAACGTACCCACCGAAAGTCATTTCTGTGTTTCCTCGCCAATCTGAAAAGCTATCATCTCACTAATCTGGGGCTTTGGGTGCGCCGGGGGACCCGGAGGAGAGGAGGGGGAGGCGGCGGACCAATGGTGGATCTCGGAGACGATCTGTTAGCCCGGCGTAAATGTTTATAACGCCGCACAATCTCCAGGGTTTATATGCTGATGCACACGCGCACACTGAGTCACACACAGACACTCACACTTCCTCACCCCCCCCCTCTTTTCCTCTGGCCCTCTCCGGGGCATTTATGGGGATGTGAAAGCTGTTATTGGGCAGGTCAGTGGAGTGGAACTGTCAGATAATAGGCTAGTTACCGAGACAGTCCGTGAATGAGGGATGGAACGGAGGAGGGAGACGGAGAATAGAAACGCTCAACTCGCTCCTTAATCAGAAGGTAAACTGGAAATCTGGGGAGTTGGGACTCCCCGCTGAAACGGATGGAGAGGAGGCGGGAGGAGCGGGCCGGGGCGAGTAAACGAGTGTGACAGAGGGAGGAGGACGGAGGAGATGCGAACAGCCAGGGAGCAGAGATTAAGATAAAGGAAAGGAGGGCTTATTACCCTTCCCCGGGAGCCAGGTGTTTATTTCTCTATTTGTAAATTCTGGCTTCATTACCCAGAGTTCAACAGGAGCGAGACGAGCTGCCGCATCAAGGTCAAACTAATCAGCCAGCCAATGGGGAGAAAGGTGGAAAAGGGGGCGCAAATGATGTCATTTGCTCTTCCTTACTGCTCTTCCTATCCATCTCTGGCCCTCGCCTCCTCCTCCCTCACCCCCTCCCTCCCTCCCTCCCTCACCTCCGCCTCCCCCCGGGGAGCGGAACTCTTCAGACTTTCTCTGATGCAGACTGACGCCATCAGGAATGTGGAACGACTCTTGTTTCCCTCCTTAACGTCAGGCGTGGATCCCCGATGCCTGAAATATTTGCTAATATAGCGCAGGAGCCAGTTTTACCTGTCGCGTCGTGACGTCTCAGTCTGCTTAAATTATGTTTCAATTTCAAAGTCTGTGAAAAAAGGAAGACGGGAATGAGAACTTACTTTGAGACTTCAAGAACCGCGCGACGAAGTGAGAAATGACCCACGGGCATCTCCTCAAAGGCTAATCTGACCTTTGCAGCAGCTGACAAAAAAACGTGTGTGTGTGTTTGTGTGTGCGTGTGTGTGTGTCGGGAGATGGAATCACGTCGGAAAAACAGAAACAAAGGTGTGAAATTGAAAATACAGTAAAAGTGTTTTTGTGCAGCAGCTGTGCTTTCTGCTTTGTTTTGAAGGATAAAGAAGAGAAAGTTGTTTTTCCTCCCCCGCTCAGCATCTCCCTGGGAGCGAGATCCGAGTGTTGTGGATGTTGGGTGAACAGACCTTTACCGTGGCGCTTCGATCCGACTCCCTCTCTGGGTACCTGCTCAGGTGACTTATGGGAGGAGCCAGACACTCAAGGATGTCTTTGCAAATGAATGAATTCAAAGTTTATCGCTGAAAGAGCCAATTATTCGCTTCCAAATGGCCTGAAAATAAGAAATGGTGAAATCTCCACTGATTAGTGGCTTTTATCCATATTCCTAACGGGATGCGAGAGCTGATAGGAGCGATATCGGCTGATTGGAGCCGACAGTTTTGACCTTTTCATGAGCGACATGTTCCTAAAGACGTTAAACTAGACACACAAACACTCCAGAGGAGAAAGCAGACAAACAAGCTGGCTGTGAAAGAACTGACAAGTATGAATTATGGTCCAGCATATGAAGGTGTGTGTGTGTGTGTGTGTGTGTGTGTGTGTGTGTGTGTGTGTGTGTGTGTGTGTGTGTGTGTGTGTGCGTGGGTGTGTGTGAAGATAAGAAGGTCCGACTCCGCCCGGTTTTGTAATCAGCACTGATTCTTTTGATGTGCAGACTTGAAAAAGGCTCTCAACAGGCCCGTTCTCCAAACTGCTAATCTCTCAAAGGTGGTGAAGAGGAGGAGAGGCAGGAGGAAGAAAGGGACCAGTAATGAGGAAGGAAATGGGGAGAAAAAAAGAGGAGGGGAGGGCGGGGAGCGGTGGTCGGGGGGAGATCAGTGAGAAGGAATCCAGACTCACGGAG
>CAJVRN010000232.1:15127500-15177500 GCA_911728415.1 Lagocephalus sceleratus
TCGGTAACCAAGGCGACGGGGGCCGGAGTCAGCTGTCCATCTGTTCCACCGACGCTAGGATGGTCCTGCGTTTAGAGGCGCGGGGCGTCCGGAGGTCCAGGACGGTGACAGCCCCCCCCTTAAAGTCTCAAAGTCACAGTCAACTAAAATAGATCTGCAGCTGGGACGTCGCCCGAAATGCAATTTTTAGGCGAGAATGACCGCAGGCCAGGAGCAGAAATGAGACTGTCACACAGAGTCCTCGCTTGTGAACCCCCCCCCATCCGCCGCCACAGGCCAGCCCCCAAACCAGCCGACACCGGCGGCCCTGAAGGTGATGACGTGTTCTGCGGACGCGAGGTCACATCCCTCCTGATCCAGGGTTTGAGTTTAAAGCAGATATTGTGAGGATGGGAGACGCCTCCTTGTTAATTTTCTGCGAGATTAATCGCTTTAACTACGCCTTAATCGCTCTTGCTCGCCCTGAAGTTCCCCTTAATCACACTTCTGACCTTGCTGACACGTGTGTGTGTGTGTGTGTGTGTGTGTGTGTGTGTGTGTGTGTGTGTGTGAGTGTGACGTTTAATGAATGAGGATCCAGGCAGAAGTCCTGCAACCACGACGTTTGACTTTGTCCCCCCTGGGCGATGGCATCGGCCCTCGCTGGTGATTCGCTTGAGAAGCTTCAGGTCTGTTGTGTGTTGGGGCGACCACGTTTATCTGGCGTTAGCGGAGCGAGGTTAAGGCAGAAGAAGGTCGGTCTCAGTCTGGCGAGCGTGGAAAAGGCTGCAGAGCCGGTAATAGTAGCAGGCGTGTGGGAGTGTTTAATGGAGAGTGGAGTCATTTGCGCTTTTTAATGATGATTAGAGGAGGAAATTGGCTCAGATTTACAGTGTCACTCATCACCGAGACAGAGGAGGGAGAAAATAGAATAAAGGCCTCTAAATTGTCTCATGCTCGAGTGTGTGCGTGTGTGCGCGTGTGTGTGTGTGTGCAGGTGTGAGACAGAAAGAGAGAGAGACCCGCAGCGTACGGCTGACCCCCCTCATCCACCCACACACCTCCACTCGCAGAGGAAATGTATCACTTAAACCAACTGCAGCTCAGCTCACAGAACCTAATGAATCTGGACTCAATTTTACGCCTAGCTGCCCTCCAACTGACACGCACACACGCGCTCACCCTCTCACACACACTTAAACGGGCCTGCCGAGGCGGCCCAGGCTCTCCCGCAGCAGGGCGCTGCTCTTTGTTACAGCACAAATTGGAAAAGTGCGATTGCGGCGCTGATTGGCAGAGGAGTCTTTTCTCGGACTTTTCCGTCTTCTCATCAACACTTTACTCTCCCTTTGACCTCCCGCAAGAACGCAAGCCCGCGGCCGCCGCCGCGCCGTCTCGTCCGACCCTGCGAGGCGCGCGGGGGAGGAATGAGGAACGTTGAGGCGCTCAGCCACAGCTTTTGTTCGCTTTTCATACTTGAACCTTCGGAGGGTGAGCCCGTGGGGGTCAAACGTCAGCTGGAAGCGACCCTAACCTCACTAAAAGGGTGGTTTTCCCGCCCGCGTCACCACAGGTGCGGGTGACTCGCAGGTGCGGGTCCGAAGCGGGCTTCGATGGTCCTCCCGCTTTAAATGTTCCCTCTCCAGTTCGGCCAAAACAAACTCGGTAAAATGTCCCTCCTCTTGACTTTTGAGTGAACGGGCTCTCCAGAGCGGCGAAAAAGAACTGACATTTTGTGTGAAAACCATCGAAACGATTGTGATTACAGATGTTCGAGAGCAGCGCCGCCTTTAAAACACTCCCCCTGAGCCGGCGCCCGTGAGTCGCAGCAGCCGCCGCCGCATGGCTCCGAACAGGCGTCTCTCTATTAAGATATGTAAATCCATAATCTCTCAAAAGCCCGTTTTCACATCAGGTCTTCGCTCTCCGGCCCCGAAGGCCCGTCGCCGGGCACAATTACCGTCGGGGAGCTGGAGGAGGGGGGGCCGGGCCTCCACGGAGCAGCCGGGTCCTGGGTCCCGCTCCGGCCCGGGCCAACTGTCACGGTCGCCCCGGCCAGGACCGCCATGTGTTGATGTATTCCGCCGTCTCCGGCGCCACGGCGCCCCGGTTCCTCCCGTCCCCCCGCCCAAATGAGCCCGGCGTGACGTCACAATAACCCGGGCCGGTAGGCGCGCGCACGTGAGCGCGCACGCCCCCGAGAATCAACACAATAATTGAAATATTTTCAACCTGATTACGCCTGGCCTGCCGGCTAGGTCTGTTGCTAGGGCTGTGCACCCCGGTTGCTAGGGGGAGTAAATCATCTGGCATTATTTGATTTCTGTTCCAGATATGAAACCGTTACGCGGCGATTAAATGTCTCACAGCTTCGACACCTTGAGGGGGGAAAGAGCGAAAGAGAGAGAGAGATTCTGTGTGTGTGTGCGTGTGTGTGTGTGTGTTTAGGGGGGCAAAAAGGCCCCTCGTGAGAAGGAAATATGAGAAAAGGTGAGAATGATAATGCCTAAATACGGTGTGTGCGTGAGGGAGGGAATAACAGAGTAATAAGGATGAAATGTTTTTCTGCACTTCCTCGTCTCAGTTGGCTGTTCTTTCCTCCAGACGACTGGCAGGTCAGTGTGTGTGTGTGTGTGTGTGTGTGTGTGTGTGTGTGTGTGTGTGTGTGTGTAGCTCCCGTGCACAGCTACCGATGGGGCCGGCTGGGGGGCCTCCTGCGGCGTTGTGTTCGTGTGCGCTCCAGAACTGTTTGCGGCGTGTTGATATGGAGACGTCTGCAGCGTCGCCGGCGGGACCCAGCGACGCCCCGGGGGGGGGGCCTGCGGGCGTTCGCACGTTTATAAAACATGAAACGGAGCCGAGAACTCCCGCTGGAGCGCGGGTTCTGCATCAGGGGTCAGCAGGAAATCAGGCGGCGGTTCAAGGCGGTGGCGGCGGTTCAAGGCTCCGGCGCTCACGTTTGGCCTTCGGTCCTTTTCCAGAAGTCAAACGTGACGGCGTCGGGCCACCGACGATAAACTGGACGCTTCTGAGCAGACAGCGCTCATGGAACGTGTCCCGAGATGATGCAGTGCTGTCAACCCTGAGTGGAGGAGACAACAGGGACTGCTGATGTTCCTGGGGGGTTGGGGGGGCTCTCCCAGAAACTGTGGCAGGAGCAACTTTTCTGGATGGATCCATGAACGGAGCTCAGCGCTGCAGAGGGAAGGAGGCTTGTTCATCCCCAACCGGGGGGGGGGTTCAGCTACAGTGAGGAGGAAGAGGGGGGCGGAGCTAAAATATGAAAAGGACAGTATAATGTGAAGAAAACTGTTAAACATACGTGTGTTTGTCCTTCAAGATTGTGTTAAAAGGTAGTTTATGCCTCCTAATTATACATGACTGCAGAGTGTGTGTGTGTGTGTGTTTAACTCGCACCAGGCTGCGTGAACAAGCTGTCGATGGAGAGATGAAAACAAAAGAGACAAGTGAGTGTTGCAGCACTTCACCTGAAGAGCCTCCAGACCGTTTTATCTCGAGGGCCTCGCGTGGTTGTGCGTTTGATCGTGCAGCCTTTCGCACACGCCCCTCCCCACGTCCGGGGGGGGGGGCGCAGGCCCGTTTCGTTGGGGGGGGGGGGGGTCCGGATGGTCCAGTGGCAGACCAGTCAGCCAGAGGATTGGGCTGACTTTGCCATCGTTGACCTCCTGACCTCGGGAAAGCCAGGTGAAATGGCGCCGTGGTCGCGTTGAGTCCGGACATTTTAGCTGAAGAAGGCGGGTTAGAGTCGAGGGTCGGGGGGGGGGCTCGCTGGTGTGTTCGTCTGGCTGCTTGTGCTCATTTCATACGTCTCATTAGCAGCGGAGTCGTTAGTGTTAGAGCCGCGATGATGCCAGCAGCTTGTTTTTACTTCCTCACACTCTGTAATATTAGTCACACTTTGGCTGGTCGGCGAAGGATCCTCGTGGGTTTCCAGTGGAAAGTACACCGCTGTAATTGCCTTAAACCTGTTTCTTCCTTCAACTAGTCAATATGCTCGCGTGTGTGTGTGTGTGTGTGTGTGTGTGTTTCACTGGTCAATAAAGCGTGTGCTGAGAGGCAATTGGTTGTTTTTCCTTGCCTTGACACGTTAAACGCAGTCACACTTCAGGAAAGCGCACACAGGCGGGCTCGCACGTGCGTGCGCGCGCTCATTACGAAGCTGTTGGCTAAAACGGTATCGATTTCGTCCCGTTTCCAACTTATTTTCCCTCATAACCCCCTCAGAGCTCAACCGCGCTCGCCGAGAGTCTCTTAAATCACGCCCACATGCAAACGGAAGCGTTTATTCACGAGTGCGCGATAATAGAGACAGAGCATCGTCGTAATTAGTGTTTGTTGACCCAAACGATGTAAAAAAAAAAGATAATGGACAATTTCCTCTGAGTTGTTTACTCTCACCGAGCGAATCCACCGCGTGTGCGATCACTCCATCATCGTTGGTGTTCTAATTAAATCCAAACGTCAACATTTGGCTGCTGCTAAGTGATCCTGAAACATTAGTTGTTGCTGTGTCTCCACCAATTTGCGGCGGTCATCGACCCAGTCCCACAAGCCCTCAGTCCACCCGGGTTTTCTGTCCAACCAGGTGGGAGCGTGCCTTCACCTCCACATTAAATCTGGGTTGGATGGAAAACACGGCTGGATTAGGGCCTTGTGGGACTGGGTGGACGACCCTGAATTTGACCCCTGAGGATGCAGGTTGTTTCACAGAGGCAGGAGCAAACTGACGTTTAACAGGACTAAACCTTGAGCAGGACCAGAGCTAAACCTGCTCTGTTGCTGATGTTTGTCTATGGCTGGACGACAACATCTGGCATGAGGACAGCGAGCGCTTTATTTGGATCATCCTCTTCGCAGAATTGCAAAAAGAAAGTGGCCGTTTCAACGGTCTCATCCTCCAAAGAGTGACGATTACTGATGTTCCTAATTAAATCCGAGCGTGCCAGGAAGACAGAGGGGAGCGCTGTTTGTTAGAGGCAGGACCGTGAGCTGCGACACCCTCGCAGCATCCAGGAATAGATCATTAGCAGAGTTGGCGCCAGAGGAGACGGGGACGGGGACAGAGATGTCATCATCTACGCCAGATCGTAGACGTGTGTAGACGTGTGTAGACGTGTGTAGACGCGTGTAGACGCGCAGGAGGCGGGCGTCATGTTCAGTTCAGATTATCAGCCCCCGGTTTGTTTGGATCTGACTTCATTCTTTAATCTACCTAAATGTAGAAAAAGAGCCTCCGTGTCTTCAACCGTCAACCACATCCTCAGGTTACCCCCCCCCATACACACACACACACACACACACTCTGTCTTGTTGCAAGCGGCCATCAGGACGCTCACACGCACATCTGGAAACGCCGTTTAGCGCCGGTGGAGTCTCCGGAAGTTTTCACACTTCATGACTCATTAACCTGCAGGCCTCCCATGGAAGAGAGGGTCCGGGGTGGGGGTGGGGGGGTGAGGGGATGAGGGGGTTGGGGGGGGTGAGGATGGACAGAGAGGGGGAACGAGTCGGACAGAGGCAGGAAAACACGACAGTTCAGCGGGGGGCAGCCAAGCTCAGTTTACGCTCTGGTAAATAAGGGTTCCGTTCAGGTTCTCGCTGGTGGAGTGTGTGTGTGTGTGTGTGTGTGTGTGTGTGTGTGTGGGGGTCTTCAGGGACACGCTCGTGTGTGTTCAGCTGTTCATTTTGTGATTTGTTATTCGATGCCCTGAAAAGGAGGTGAGGGAGGTGGAAGAGCTGAGACCTGCGTGAGCCCGGGACCACGGCTCCCAACGCCGGGGACGGCGGGACGGCGGGAGCCGCCTTTAAAGTCCGGACAGAAACCGTAGAAATCTGCGGCATCGGCGGGGGAGTGTGTGGGTGAAGGGTGGTGGATACTTAGCTGGTGGCAGATTTAATAGAAGGTTTTTACAAAGAAAGATCTGACTTGGTGTTAAAAATCAATATGGAAGACAAACAGGAAGAGGTGTGAAGAAGTCCAGGAGAAATGTGTGTGTGTGCGCGTGTGTGTGCGCGTGCGTGTGTGTGTGTGTCCAGGGTTCCCATGTCCAGCCCTCTGTGAGTAATGTGTCTGTAAGAGGAGTCCTCCTAATGAAACACTTTTCCCGGAGTGATAATTACACCAGTGGAGCGACGGACGCCTCCAGTCGACGTGTGAAACTTCACCGCTGAAACACAAACTTCCTCCTCGGACGGCGCGCGGGCGGAACCCCCGAGCAGACCCCCCGGAACCCCGACGCCGCGAGCGCCACCCCCCGTCCTGTGCGTCCGTCACGGCTGACTGGCAGCCCGGCCTGTCTTCAGGTGTCACCGTGGTCTGAGGCTCTCTGATGCAGATAAGCTGCAGATGTGGATAAGCTCTGACAGACCCTCGGAGAGTTAACACACACACACACACACACACACACACACTCGCCGAAGATTCCCGTCCTGGAGAACGTGGCCGAACACACACACACACACACACACACACACACACACACACACACACACACACACACGAGGCAGACCTGCAGAACAATTAAATTACGCTGCCTCCTTTGATAAATGTTTGATATGCATTACATGGGCGCATCCCCGCTCAAATTTTACGATTTAACAGTCGGGGCTTTTCCCATTAATTCTCGACACACAAAGTTGCAATTTTCGCTCGGGGATTTATTGAATAAATCGGAAAAATGTTGGAGAATTGCCCTGGGAGCCGGATGGGGGGGGATTAGCTCAGCTGAAGTTTCTAATGTAAACTCTGGGCTCGCACGAGCCGGGATCTGAGAGATGAAGTGTTTAATTCTGCGGTTTAATAGATTATTCCCCCTTTTCCGAACCACGGGAATGCCCTCGCAAGTTTCCCAAATCCCTCTGTTTGTCCCGCCGTCTCTCCGCCGACGACGCTCCGACGAGTCTGCTGTGAATTCCGTAAACATCGCCGGGTTCTCCAGCTGGCAGATTTACAGGCGGAGCCCCGACTGACGGGCGGCTTCAGCAGCCGGTTCAGAAATCCTTTAAAATTCAGGGATTACCGACCTCAGGGATTCTGGGACGCGGCGAGGGGCCGGGCGCCACGCCGCCAGCGTCGTTCCCGACGGGCTGCTGCACCAGTCCCCACCGTCCTGATCAGGGATCGATGAGTCCGTCGTCTTTCCTGAGTCAGCGCGGGCCGTGAAGGTTGCTGGTTCCGGTCCCCTTCCTGGCCCGTCCGGGGCCTCCCCTGCTCCTGATCGGCTGATCCCCGGGCCCCGCCCCCCGCGACCCCGGTTGAGAGGTCATCAGAAGATAATTGGCGGGAGGTGTTTGATGGCGGCGGCTGCCTTGTTTGCGTGGCGGCGGCGGCGGCTTGGTCCAGGCGGTCCGAGCGTATCGATGATCGATGCGCGCCGCGGTCGGCGTTTGAATGTGCGGCGGGACGTGTGTCTGTCACTTCCACGCTTCACTTAACCCCAATCAGGCTGTACCAGACCCTTTATTGACCAGTTTACTGTAGATAAATAACACACACTGTCTCCCCGTACGTGTGTGTGTGTGTGTGATGCTGAGTCGATGCAACACCTCAGGGATGGCACAGTATAGAGGGGGGGTGAGGGGGGGTGTGCCAGGCACGCTTTTCGCCTTTTTTTTTTTTTGCTTTTAAAGGAGAGGTGTGTGAAATAATACCCGCTCATTAGGAGCACGGCGGCTCGTGGTTAATTCATCCTGGACTGTCACGGGCTTGTGTACGACCCCCGGGTAACACATAAATCACTGGCAGAACCGAGCGGCGAGCTCCGTGCCCCGAACGCCGCTGATTTATCAACCAAATTACTGCGAGTCCTGCACGGCCTCCCAACACTTTGCCGAGGAAATCACCGACTAACCCCTGAGCGAACCGATTTATTGAAAATCTGTCCCCCTCCACCTCCGCCGCCACCCCCCCCCCCCCTCCCTCGCCCGGCCCCCGCTTTCTGTGTCACTCCACTCATCTCTCACCGACTTAATTAAAATCTATCCCGTTGGCTCGTTGGCATTTATTACAACCGGTGGGCTAATGAAACAAAGAAGACGACAAAACCAAAGCTGCATTGTGCCCATAAACGTTCATTAGGCCACGACACACACACACACACACACACACGCACACACACACACGCAGGCCTACTTATTGTCATTTTAACAAGGTAGGCTAACACTGGCACGTGCGTGTGTGTGTGGCTTGTTTATGCTTTTTAGCTCGCGCGCTCTCCTGAAGGCCTACGTGTGTGTGTGTGTGTGTGTGTGTGTGTGACGTGTGGGCCCGCATTAATGTGCCAAATGAATGAAGCTCGCATGTTTTATGCAGAGACCCGGAATGTGTTTCCTTTTGTTTCCAAGGTCATCCGTCTTCAAGGGAACTCATGAATCAATACTTTTGGAGATAATATTGCTTTTAAAACCGGATTTTTTTTTTGTGTGAAAAATGAGGTTTGATGAAAGACTTAAGCGGCGCTTCCCATTTTCGCAGTTATCCGAACTAATCCCGACTCCTAATTCTGCCTTTGCTGCAGGTGAGTGTTCAAAAAATGTCCTGAAAAAAGGGTTTTATTATTATTATAAAAAATAAAATCAGCAAGAAAAATTGTTTGTAAAAAATTTTTAAAAAAAGAGAATATTGATCAAAGGGTGGGGAAAAAAATCAGAAAAATCTTTGAATCCTTAATTTCAATGGGAAAAAAACTTTGTCTTGAAATGTGGGGAAACTCACACTGTTCGAAAAGTAAAAAAAAAAAGATATTTATTACAATATTTCAATTTTTAAATACATTGGCATTTCATTTTCCCACATACAATTATTATAAAACTTTAATGTATTAGGCTATTATAATTAGATTAGTTTTATTATTACAAGTATAATTGCGTCTTGTCGGGTAATAAAGCGACTGGGGTGACCATCTGGACCACTCTCTGAGCTCAGGGCTGAAGGTCCTGAAGTTTGGTGGGTCCAGGTGATGGAGGGCCAGATGGGGGGGGTGCGGGGTGGGGGGGGGGTCCTGAAACTACAGCTGATAATGAATTTGTTTCTACTAAACAAGAACAACGCGTCCCGCAGAACTCGATTAGCGTTAATTAATCCCGTTTCTAAATCGCGCTGGAACAGAAAGGGTGAAGGAGTTTTTCCTCTTCTGTGCTTCCTCACCTCAGGGTGTGTGTGTGCGCGCGCGCGCGCGTGTGTGTGTGTGTGTTTTCTCCCTCGGCTGTTGGGAGGTTGTGCAGCCACTGGACTCTCCCCCCCCTCCCCTCCCTCCCTCCCTCCTGCCTCCTCTCGAGAATTGGAAATGGGGGGATGGATGGAGGATGTGGAAGGTGCTAAATTAGCTGGCTGATCCGCGCTCATTGCCGCATACACATCCCCCCATTACCGCGCCGCGGCGCCGCTTAATATTCCGGGCATGGCGGGCGCGTCTAGATAGCAGATTTATCAAATGGGAAAATGAATGTATGATGATCAGTTAAATTGAAAATCAGCGCCCGGGTGACAGGCCGCGCTGACACCTCGGTAATTAGAAAGAAAAATGATGGCGTCCGAATGCATAATAGAGCAAAAACAATTTACGCCCCCCCCCCACGCCGTAATGATCGCGCGCTCAAATTGAAAATTTCTCCCGGTTGAAATTGAATTCATAAAGTGTGATGCATGAGCGGCACGGACACGGCGGGGGGGTCCAGGCTGGCCGTGATCGATTGGTCGTTTGTGTCGGTTGCCAAAACACCCCCCCTCCCCCTCCTCCCCCCCTCCCTCTCCTCTACTTACACGGGGGTGTTGCACGGGTTGACTCGCCGTTCGTCGTGCAGCCATGAGTGAGGGATAACCCGGACCACGTGACCGCGGGCCTGCGGAGCCCCTCACCTGTGCTCCGGGCCACGCCCCCCCGCCCCCCCCGGGTGAGGAGGCGTGTGAGCGGGACTGATCGTGTAGGTCCACCAGGGGTCTGGCTGCTGCTGCACCTCAGTGAAACCCGCGTTAAGTCCCGCAGTTTGGGGTTTTAAATCCGAACACTTTCTCCATCATTTGCGTCATTAAATGGACAATTTATGGAAGTAAAGTCCCGCAGTTTGAGGTGTGTTTTCCCTCATTGTCTCATCAAACCCACTCCTGATTCACCTCTCCCTCACAACTGGACGCTGATAATGGACCGGGTACCTCCTCCTCTCCTCATCCTCTCCTCCTCCTCCTCCTCTCCTCCTCCTCCTCCTCCTCCTCTCCACCTCCTCCTCTCCACCTCCTCCTCCTCTCCTCCTCCTCCTCTCCTCCTCTTCCTCCTCCTCCTCTCCTCCTCCTCTCCTCCTCCTCCTCCTCTCCTCCTCTCCTCCTCCTCCTCCTCCCCAAACAGGAGGAGAAAGGAGCGGGCCTTTCACAGGGCGCGCGCGGAGTGAACGATTTAATGTGATTGTTTCGGTCGAAGGGGACGTTTCCCGAGGCCTGGTGGGAAAATAATGTCCTTATGAATTAAATAATAGGGTTATTACTTTCATTGATTTTAGCTGTCTGGGAATTTAGTGTTCAGGCTCGGTCTTAACCCATCCTCCTCCTCCTCCTCCTCCTCCTCTTCCTCCTGGTTTTCCACTCCCCGCGCGTCCTCTCGTCTAATTATTTTCCTATAAGCCTCCCGCTTCCTACAGCGCAAATAGCAGAGTCACCCAGTGAAAATTATGTAAATATTATTAAAGGGACTCAGGCACGGAAATTCATTTAGGTCGGCGCGGGTAGAGTAAAGCCCCGTCCCTCGGATCCCCCTCAATTTATTTGCAAATAAAGGCGCGGTGACCGGGAGGGATCAGGGATATTTAGCCGCGCTGTCAGCGCCGCTCACCAGAATTAATGCTTTTAATAATTGGGATTCCAGTTTCCGGGGAATTGGTGGCGTTTACACTTCATGAGCTAAACACCTCACACACACACACACACACACACACACACACACACACTGATGCACGCGCACGTGCCTTTCTGTCACATGCATATTCAACTTTCTCGCACCCTTTTTTTTTCTTTGATGGCCCCGCCCACCATCGGTCCAAAGAACATCTGAACCCCCCTCCACCCCCCAGGGAGCCGCCGTCCTATTAGAACAAATGACGGCGGGCCCCGCTTTTGTGGAGAAGGCGCGTGGCGGGCGGGGGGCGCGCGCCTGTCCCATTATGTGCGACACATGATCAATAGGGCGATAAGGCGGCGACATCAATATAAGCGACAGAACAATGAGGGATATCATCGAGCATCTATCTTAATATAGCGACTACAAGGGCCGCCTGACAGCCGCCGCGCCTCATGAAAATTCCGCCCCACGAATCTGCCTCCATCTCCGCCTCCCATAGACGATGCGCACTCACGCACGGCCTCGAGCACGCGCGCGCACACACGCACGACGCAGCTGGCGCGGCTATTATTTTCCCATTTCAATTTGACACCCCTGCCTTTCATGCTAATTCTATTATTGTAGGAAGTTTATGTGATTCCATATCACTGGAAATCGGTAATGTCTAATAACCCTTTGGGCTGGGGGGGGGGAGGGGGGGGGGGGGGTCCAGACCCGCGGCAGCCAGTGGGAAAATAATTACTTTCATATCAAAACTCAGCAGGAGGCGCGGGGTCCTATAGCCCCCGGCCACTAACCTCATTCCAGCTCGGCCTTTCAAATGAATAAATTTGTTAAAGCAATAAACACAAACAGGCGGACGGGCCCGCGCCGCCGACGTGCGGGAGGAGAAGGGGATTTGTCCCCCCCCACCCCCGGAACCTCCAGCTGCCCTCATCCGGGGGCCGCCGCCCCCTCCGACACGGCTCCGGACAGACACTAAATCCAGTTAAACGATATTTTTTGTGTGTTTATTTATCAAAAGGTTTACATATAAATAGCATCTTCTCCTTCTTTTACAGTATCTGAGGATTTCTGTTGTGGGACGGTTTGTTTTGTTTTTTTTTGTTTTTTTCTTTCCAGCCTAGTTTTTGTTAGAAGAGCGGACAGAGAACCTGTTCCAAAAGGGTTGGAGGAGGCCTCCCGGAGGGCGTGGCGCCCGGGTCCATCGGGCGCCGTGATTAAAAAATAGAGGCGGGTGGAGTCTCCTGATTCCTGATATGTGTCTGGGCAGAGCTTTGGGAATGTTGGGCGTGTGAGCGGCTCCTGCTCCTCTGTTTGTGTTCGCTCCTCGCGGGTGTTAGTCCATGTCGACATCCTCTCCATCTGTCGCTGGCGCTTCCTCACAATCTGCCCCCCGACGTCCCGGAGACGCCGGCCCCGCCGCGCCGCGCGCCTCCCGCCGCCCCTCGGCCTCCCCGCGAACTCCGGGACTCCCGCCGCCGCCCCCCGCCGCCGCCCCCGGTCCGGCGTCCGTGCTGGACGGAGGACGAGCGGGGAGCCTCGCCTCACCGCCGTCCCCGCCGCCGTCCTCCGCCTCCCCCTCCTCCGGCCCGTCGCGCCGCTGGTCCGAGCTCAGCAGCTTGGGGACGAGGCCGGCGAGGTCGGGCGGGGCGGGGCTTCCTTCGGCGCCCTCGCAGCGCTGCCCCAGCCTGGACAGGCCGCCGTCCTGACACGGCGAGGCCTTCAGCGCCGCCTGGGGCACCAGGAAGCCCAGGGGCTGATGGGTAATGGGGTAAAGCAGGAAGTGGCCTTTCCCCACCAGCGTCCTGGACGAGGGGAAGTCCAGCGGGGACTTCCTGCGCGGCGTGGCGTCGGAGAGGAGGCTCTCCACGCTGAAGGGGTTGCGCTTCTGCAGCGCGGAGCAGCGGGGCCCCGCGGGGCCCAGGCCCCCCCCCGTGCTCTCTGGGGAGGTCTGCTCCGGCTCCCCCGCAGTTCTTTGGCTTTGGTCGAAGTTGTGCCGCGTTTGGTCACAGCTGGATTCCGTTTGGCGTCCCCCCGCGCGCGGGAGGTCGGTGTGGATAGTCCCGTTGGGGTTGGAGGTCTGCTGCTCGCTGTCGGTGAACTGGGAGACGCCGCTGTCGCTCTCCGAGCCCCCCGGCGTGTGGAAGCTGTCGCCCGGGAGCAGCTTGCCCTGCGACTTGAGCAGCTTCCTCTCCTGCTTCCGCTTCTTCTTCTCGGCCCGCTCCTGCTCCCGCCGCGCGATCTCCTCGGGGTCCATGGGCTCGCCGCTGCACGTGGTGGGGTGGGAGTTGTGGGCGGGTCGCCCCGGGCCTTTCTTTGTGTTCTCCTTTTTCCTCCACTTGGCCCGCCGGTTCTGGAACCAGACCTGCGCACAGACACAAACGCACCCGTCTGATCTGCAGTCAACCGGAGACTTCATTGGCGGATTAATTAATAGGTTAGTTTTTTAAAGGCCAGACAGCGTCATCATCATCATTTGTGGGATAATTGTGCACACTTTCAATTTGAATTAACGTAAATGAAACACCGACTTTACCTTTAATTATCTGGCTTTACCACTAATTAGCCAAATAATCCAAAATAAAGTCAGCAGCGCATTAATAATGGACACAATAATCTAAATGTGCCATCAAAAGGGACCCTTCATTTAGTGTCATCACAGCAGCTCCTTGCACATCTCTGATGTGGACACGTCGATTAAAAAGTCGTTTTTTTGTGTGTTTTTTTTTCGTCCTGGCTTTTGTGTGTTTGGGGTTATTTTATTGTCTTAAGGGGGAAATCACTTACGGTGCGTGTGTGCTTGGACAAACACGCACCTGCCACGATGATAAATCAGTGTCAAAGTCTTTATCAGACGCGACAGAACAGGAAAAAAAACCAGGCTGCAAATCCAAACAAATGTCCCAAAGCCCGCAGCAGCCTTTGTCATGTGCTGCGTCTTTGTTTATCCTGCAGCTCCGAGCATCTGAAGAGTACATTGGGTTAATGGGTCACAGAGGTGGACCAGCGGACGCGCACATGTGCGCGTTAATTACCAGAGAGCCTGGTAATGGCCGGCCCCGCCAATTACCGCCTTTAATTAGACGCCGGCTGAAGCCGCCGCGTCGCGTCGTCCCACCCTCGCACAACCCCGGACGCTCCTCCCTCCGCCCGGGCCCGCGGAGGCTGCCTCCCCCGCCTCGGAGCCCTCGCTGCCCGGCCTCTGGGCGCGCCGAAGGCCGCGTGTTCGGCGCTGATAACGCCCGGAGTCGAGCGCGCACACGCAGGAGCCGCCAGCGTTGCATAATAAGGACGGTGCGCCGACGTCGTGCGCGACAATGGCGCGTCTTATGAATTGTTAATGTTGGTTATATCTCGCCCCCCCCCTCCCCAAAAAAAAAAAAAAAAAAAAAAAACGACGATAAAGGAGGTTTAAGCTGCTTGAGGGAACAATAATCTGAGGTTTAGGAGTGAAATCCCCAAACAACAACCAGCGACGTCGAGCTGCGCCTCTGTCTTGCCTTCACACCACAAACGGCTTTAAATAACACACCCATTCCAGGTGTTACTGTGGCTGTATTTAATCGGTAATAACGACAATAAAAGCGACGTGATCGTGTTATTTGTTTTTTTAATATCGATATTTTACGCAAAAAAAACCGACTATAACAAATAAATCACGTGTATAAATCTTTTGAACGAAATATCAGAATAATTCTATTATAGAGGCGTAATGAGGAATTGTTACTCCTTGGTTTGTTCAGCGGACAGCCTTCTTTTTATTAACCGATAAATCAATAGGTTACCGCCATGCATAATTCACGAGACCTTTTATTGATGCTTTGATGATAGACAAATAGCCCCCTCAGCGGGCTGCAGGCCCCGAACTGATCCAAATCACCTCAAAGCTCTTTTTCACACGTCTGATGTTCGCTGCGGCTGCAAGCCCGCTGGACGCGACGGTGGCGCGGCGTTACCTGAACCCTGGACTCCACCAGGTCCAGCCTGAGCGCGAGCGCCTCCCGCATGAACACATCTGGATAGTGGCTCTCGTTGAACGCCTTCTCCAGCTCCTCCAGCTGCCACCCGGTGAAGTTGGTCCTGGTTCGCCTGCGCTTGCACCCAGGGCTGTCCTTATCCGGGTCTCCAGAATCTGTGCGTGTGTGTGTGTGTGTGTGTGTGTGTGTGTGTGTGTGTGTGTGTGTGTGTGTGCGTGTGTGTGTGAGAGAGAGAGAGAGAGAGAGAGAGAGAGAGAGAGAGAGAGAGAGAGAGAGAGAGAGAGAGAGGACCGGTTTAACTCACTGATTTAACTTTAAACAGCCGAAATTGTTGGCAGGATAAATTATTAAAACGATAAATATCCTCACTTTATGAAGCTCCAAATACTCCAAAACGATATTGCCAATAATTGATAATATCGCATTGGTGACGTAACTAAAAACAATAATTACTGCTGTTATTAAAATTAATTTTATATTATATCACATGAGGAAAAAAATGTATTAAAGAGGCTTTAAAAGCACACACGGTGTTCCTTAAATAGTGTAATACCAACACTGAGGATAAATGTATAAATGTGTTCACTCCTCAGCATTCAAAACATTTAACCTATTTTTACATTTACGACGTCTTAAATCACATTAATAAGATTGCGTTTGGTCACGTGTCTAACCGAGTACCTACAGCAAATATTAACTGTCTAGATTAATTTAAAATAAGTGCAGCCCTACAGCAAATGCTGTTTTTTCCCCCTCAGACACAAAATTAAAAATAAATTAATTAATTAATAAAACATCCCAATAATGGTAGTTTTGACCTCTTGGCAATAAACAAGAGCCAAAATCAATGTTATTGATATTAAATTAAATTTGAGCTTCAACGGTAAAATATTTACACTTATACGTGTGTATATGTGTGTGTTTAATACACGTGTATATATGTGAGTGTGTGTTTAATATACGTGTATATATGTGTGTGTTTAATATACGTGTATATATATGTGTGAGTGTGTTTAATATACGTGTATATATGTGAGTGTGATTAATACACATATATGTGAGTGTGTGTTTAATACACGTGTATATATGTGTGTGTTTAATACACATATATACACGTGTGTGTTTAATACACATATATAAATGTGAGTGTGTGTTTAATACACATATATAAGTGTGAGTGTGTGTTTAATACACATATATAAGTGTGAGTGTGTGTTTAATACACATATATAAGTGTGAGTGTGTGTTTAATACACAAATATAAATGTGAGTGTGTGTTTAATACACATATATAAGTGTGAGTGTGTGTTTACTACGCGTGTGTATGTGTGAGTGTGTGTTTAATGTTCTAAATTGATCAGCCAGTTTGTTTACCGGGCTGGCTGACGTCCTCGCGGACCTTTGATCCGCCCCGGACAAACAACCCGCGTCATTTGTGTTTATGTGCGTTATTTGTGTTTATGTGCGTTATTTGTGTTTATGTGCGTCATTTGTGTTTATGTGCGTTATTTGTGTTTATGTGCGTTATTTGTGTTCATGTGTTTGTAGGAAGGTTCTCGGGACTCACCGGAGAGTTTGAACTGCTGGCTGTCGGGCGACAGCAGCGGGCTGGAGCCGACCACCGAGGCCGAGCAGGACCCGTTAAGTAATCCGTCTATGGAGAAGGGGACGGCGGCGGCGGGCTGCAGCTGGTTCCCGCCGGCGAGCTCGTAGACGTGCTGGTGGTGGTGGTGGTGGTGGTGGTGGGGGGCCAGCGGGTAGGGGAAGCCCACCAGCCCGCCCAGGGAGCCCCCGAACTGGGCGTGAGGATGCTCGAGGACCCGGCCGTCCATGCTCGGCGGTGCGGCTGCGGCGGGGCCGGGGTGAAGCTGCGGAGGGGGAGGCGGTGTGGCTGAACATGCAGCCCGGGGGGAGGCAGGGGGAGGCGGCGGAGCGGGGGGGGGGGGGGGAGCAGCCGGGGGTCGGAGGAGCCGCGGCCGGGGGGTCGGTCGGTGCGTCCCGGGCGGGTCGGTCGCTGCGTCCCGCCGCCTCGCGCTGCCGGTCTGGAGCCGCGGGTCCGTTTCCCGAGGTGTCTCCGCGCGCGCAGGCTCCTTCAGCCCCGCGAGCCCCCTCGTTAGGGCGCCTCCGTCCGCGCGCGGGACCAATAAGGAGAGGCTGGCGGGCGCGTGACGTCAGAGGCGCGGTCGAGCGGAGGCAGGCGCGCGGGGCGCGCGGCGAGGACCCCCCCGCGAGCGTCGCACCTGACGGCCGCTTTGATCCCGCCCAGGTCAAAGCCGGAGAGGGGGGGGGGCGGGGCTTGGTAGCAGCCCCCGCGCGCGCCCGTCTGGATCACCTGTTCGGGTCCTTTTTGCTCCAGCGGGAGGTCCGTGCGTGCGCGCGCGCGCTCCTCGCGTGCGCGCGTGTTCTGCGGGGGCATTCGGGGGCAGATTGATCCAATAAGAGCGCCTTCATCACCTCCCTCTTCCTGAGCTGTCACATTGAATTTTAAAATACAAGCCTCCCCACATCTCTCTCTCTCTCTCTCTCACTCACACACACACACACACACACACACACACACACGAAACAATTACTTTTAATTAGTTATTTTAGACAGACTAATTGGTTACCCAGCAAATAGCTTTGTTATTGCATTTTCCAATAAACGGAACACATTAAACAAAAAAAAATGCTCACGCACTTGACCCCCCCCACACACCACACACACACACACACACACACACACACACACTCAGAACTTTATATAAATATTTCTAAATTAATACAGGAGGTAATTTGTTGAATATTAGGCCTGCTTGTTAGCAGATATTTCAGTGCAGGATGTTATTAACATGGTTATGACTTAACATTTAGGAGCAGGTCCATAAGCTCTATGATTGATTGTTTCACCTACACATGTCGCCTCACCGGTCTGACGTCACAGGTAAACATATCCTTACCGTAAATAAATCCGTTAGTGAGTCTTTTATTTGCTCAACAAAATAAAATAAGAACAGTCTGACAGCCTGGAACACCCGCAAATCCTTTAATTAGCAGCATATTAGTGCATCAGGTTTATTTTTATTTGCTTTGGTTTAATCTTTAAAGCAACAAATGCTGAATTTAATAGGGGATTCAATTATATGATTAGTAAAATAATCTCGCTTCAACATAATCTGTTGGCTCTTCTATTGCAACAGCGCTCAACAATCTGTTGTTATTTTATTAATAATATTGTCATATGTTAACCTTAACTACACTCACTACTCTCACGTGACTTTTTTTTTTTTTTGAATTAGAGATTAATTCAATTCAGCTTTATTGGTTCATTGTCTGTTGCTGAGTTTGACCTCTGAAAGCCCGTCTCTTAACAGGAAGAAACCCCGATCAGGACCAGGCTCATAATTAAATATCCCGGCTGAACGTGTCGAAATCAAACCAGGCCTGTGACACGCGACATCGTCCGCGCCCTCGCAGGGCAGAAATCACCACTTTCGTTAAACCAGCCAACACTTTTCCAAGAAAACCTTTTTTTTTTTTTTAAATCAGGACGTGTTGTCTGTGAAGAAAAACACAATTAAATTTTCAAGTCACCCGATCAAGTCAAGGGCCCGGGCTAATGCGAGGGGGGGAGTCCCAACCTGAAACGTGCATCGGAAAAGGAAAGGCCCAAGACCGGACGTCCGTAGAGGGAGGGAGGGAGGGAGGGAGGGAGAGAGAGAGAGAGAGAGAGAGAATACATATAAATTGTAAACGGTGTCGCAGGGGCCAAATCTTCCCCGAGGCAGTGACTGCTTCATTTTGTGTTGAATTTCTTGACACAGCGCCACCCGCGTGCTGGTGAATACTGAATGGTAATCAGAGCTGGTTGAGTAAGTGCCCCCCCCTCCCCCTCCCCTCCCTCCGCCATTACTGTGAATTAATTCGACTTTATTTATCCAATTTCTGCAGCTGACAGAATGTTAAT
The DNA here is from genome assembly GCA_911728415.1 of Lagocephalus sceleratus. Taxonomy (NCBI): domain Eukaryota; kingdom Metazoa; phylum Chordata; class Actinopteri; order Tetraodontiformes; family Tetraodontidae; genus Lagocephalus; species Lagocephalus sceleratus. The sequence goes on from CAJVRN010000232.1 coordinate 15,146,253, forward strand.
TTGAGTTGAGATTTCTCTCTGCTGTTCTGCCCGCGACCCGCGGCCCAGGGATTGGCGTGTTGTAATAACCTGAATCTTTCTCCAGAAGCTCCGATAATTGTTACCTTATTAGCATGTAAATTGTTTAATTAATATTATTATGAAGGAGCGTATAATCCCTCAGTTACTTGACCCCGAGTCCGCACGCGAGCGGGCTCTCTGCATTTCAATGTCGGGCTTTTAAACGGACTCTTTAATGTCAGCTGATCGTCGGACTGCCCCCCCCCACCCTCCTCACCCCCCCCACCCATCTTGGTGCAACTCTGAGCAGCTTGAGAGGGACCCTTGATGCCCCCCTTCCAACCATCCATCCTTCCCTCCCTCTCTCCCTCCGTCCTTCCTTGTTTCTTCCCGACATGTTATTTTCTGCCCCCCCCCCCCCCCCCACACACACCCCCAACACCACCCCCCCACTTAGCCAGTGGCCGTGCAGCGCTGGATGAAAAGCAGCCCTTGACACGGGGTCCTCGGAGACCGCAGCATTTAAATTCGCTTTTCTTCCTCCCTCCTCCTCGCTCTTCCCTTCCCTCCGTGCACGAGTGACATTGTCAGACGCCAGCTTTAATTAATTTGATAATAAGATGGCCGACTCACGCAGCCCCCCCCTCCACCCCCCTCCTCGTCCATGCAGCCATGAATGCAAATGAGAAGCGGGGGCCGCTCCCCATCCGGGTTATCGATAGGCTCTAAGTTGTTGTTCCAACCTCCCAGTATCCCCAGTACTCCCACTACAGCACAGTGCTATCTGCTGCTAAATTAGCTCTGAATTCCGATATGGGATGAAGCAGATATTCCATCATCCACCAGGATTAGAGACGGAGCGGGGCGGGCGAACGAGCCCCGCTGCCCCTCTCCCGCTGCTGGAGCTTCGCCTCCCCCGTCAGGCTCCGTCCGTGGCTCCAAACTATCCTTCAGAGCTGGACAATATTGGGACGATCCATCTTGTCCTCTTCCACCTGACATCGCGTTTCTGCTCGACCGGGAGGCAGAAGTTAAAGTCGTCGGTCATCGCGTTGACCGACGGTTGAAACGATGACGAGGGTTACGCAACCAGACACACACAGCCGTTATCCTGATAACCAATAGGTGGATTAGGATGAATTTATTCTAAATTCCTTTAAACTGCCTCTCAGGCATCTCTCTTATTGTGTCATAGTAAGGAAAATAATTAGTTTTCTTCAGTGGTTGAATGAACTGGAGGGACCCTTTGGCCTCAGATTCTATTGGATGATCTATTCAGGCAGCTGGAATCAATCATTTAACAGCACTTAACAAACAAGTGAGTAGATTTGTGAATGATTTGCCCTCAGAAAGTCAAGAAATGTTCAGATTTTACCCCAAAAACTGCCCAAGTCTGACCCGTCAGCCAGCCGGGGGCCGAGGCCCAGCCAAGGCTGAGGGGTAACCACGGTAACCAGTAAACGCGCAAAGATTCGCCCCATCGTCATCAAACGTCAGTAAAATTGTATTTTTTTTTTTTTAGTGGGACGGTAAAAGTCACTGCACATCATCTGAGGAGCGTCAGCCCGCCTCCGGAGAGCCGGAGTCGCGTCATATTTATGTTTTAATTAGCACGCTAAGGTGAAGCAGCGCGGAGTTAATTACTCAATTACCGCCGCAAGTTAATTTTTAACTATTTGAAATGAAGTCAGTCATTATTTAGCTGATCGGCTGATAATTAAGAGTCTAATCTAAATTAATTGGAAGGAGCTTCTCGATCCAGTGGCCTAAATATAAAGAAAAGATACAATTCCAATTAAAAGCAGAGGGATTTATCGTATTGATGCTTTGTTCCCCCCCCCCCTTTGATCATTTAGATTTCAAGGCCGGCGCCTTTGAAGAGTTTCCCTTCATCTGATCACGACCCCCGACGAGGCAGACGCGAGGTGCCGGTCGATTCAAAGTTTCGGGAACGTAGCGCCGCACCTCAGACGCCCCGCCAGGGCGACCGTCTCCGCCCACGCCGCCGCCCGTCTGCGCCCCGCGCTCTCGGGGGCGCAACTTCCTGTTTCAATTAAAAGTGACTTATCACCTTTTCCTAAAACACGCTTAGGACGCCAGAAACCGTCAGTGCTTGAAAGGATCCAAAATGCCATTTTAATTGTTATCAGTTGGACCCCCCCCCACTCCCCCCCCCCCCCAGCCTCCCCCCCCACTCCCCCCTCCTTTCCTTTCTTTGGCTGTCTTGGCACAAGCCGCACGGAAATAGACCTAATTAACCGCTCGGCCCGCTGGGAAATCCGCCATGCAAATTAACATTTTCAAAATATCGTAATGATATCATTTGAGAAATTGTGACACCGATTTTTCACACACACACACACACACACACACACGCGTCTGTGGCGGGGCGGTCAATCGGTGGTCTGCAGGTCATCTGGACCGTTGGGGGGGGGCAGAGAGGAAGAATGGATCGGCCGGTTTTGGCTACTGGCTGGGTACTGGAGCCCAACAAAACCATCTGTCCCAGAGTGAGGGATGAGGGGGGGATGAGGGGGGCGTCGCCTGCTCCCAACAGACCCCAGCTTAAAGCCTCTCCATGCAGGAGGAGAGATGTTTTAATTAGGAGGCATCTGAGTCGCTCAGACTGGGAGGAGCAGGAAAGACTGGTGGAGCAGAGGTGTGTGTGTGTGTGTGTGTGTGTGTGTGTGTGTACGGGGGGGTTCCTTCCATTTTACCTTCATCTGTCCACAAGTCAGTGTGGTTGAGGGACCCTGAACGCACCACGCTCACCTGCGGGAGCAAACAAGGCTGCGTTGAGGAGCGTCGGGTTCGTGCTCTCTTTCAGTGCCATCGTTGGGGGGGGGGACCAGAAATATTGATCGGGTATCGGCTGCGGTTGCTGGGTCTATTTCCTGGAGGCCTGGAGACCACCGGAGACTCGTCTGGGCGTCGCCGCGGCAGCAACAGTTTGTCCGCTGCTCGGTTTCGGCCGCTCCAGGGTCACCCTGGCCTTGTGATTCATCTTGAGGGTGCTTTAGCTCGGGGGGGCTCATCAGCGGAAGGGCTTCTGACAGCTTGTTGGCGTTGGTGCGGCGGCAAGACGAAGGGACGATTTGAGCGCTTAACGCTCGATAACATCAGTCAGCCGGCGACATCGGTCCTGAGGAGGAGAGAGGAGAGCCCCCCCCCCCGACATATGTCTGACTGTTTACTACTGCCTGTTTACATAAATACAGCGGTGGGGGGGTGGAGGGGGGTGTACGGGACCTGGGGGGGTTACCCGTATAAGACAGAGCTGGAGAATTAATAACAATTTGTGGCAGATAATTACTTATCAATTAAAGCTGTTATCCCGCCTAATTAGGCGGCGTTCATTAAATTCAGCCAATTTCAAGCGTAATCAAAGTTAGCGGGGCCTGACAGCACGACGGGGGAGCGCCCCCTACCGGAGGAGAGCAGCGGGGGGGGGCTCTGCACCCCCGGACAAGTTTGTCTAAATGTAAATAAAGGTTTTTAAAAGTCGCTGAAGCCTCTTTAAAGAAGAAGAAGTTGGCCTGGGGCCAGTCTGTTCTGACGTGGAAAATAAGGAGGGAAATAAATGATTGTTTAACTGCTGCCTTTAAAAAAAAGAGAGAAATTAAACACTTTAAAGAAATAAAAAACAAAATATCCGATAAAATTCGGAAGATATAAAAGAAGCTTGAACGCTTTCTTCTGCACTTAGATGCTGGTTCTTTCTTTCCGTGGTCCAAAACTCAGATTTGGACTTTTTAAAGTCAAATTTTTAACTTTTAATGGGCTGATTTAATGTCAAAGTGAAGTGCGTAGAGACCCTTGAAATAATTCTGATTCTGGAAAAGCTGTTTGTACTTGTTTTTCATATCATTACCACCAGCGGGTAAACACTGACACATCCAGAAAGAGAAGAAAAGGTTCATCAAATGTGCACAAAAATAACAAATATAAAGTCTTTTTTCTGAGCTTTAAATCCCTTTTTTCCGTGAATGTGAGGCCCAGGAAGCCCAGCCTCTCCCTCTCTCTCAAGGCCTCCGCACCAGGAACGAGTTAATTAATATTGGCTCTTGTTGGTTCTAGTTAATGAATGAGTGAATTATGCACCTCTGGGACGCCGCCTCCCCGATCGCTTTAAATTATCCCCCACACCCCTCTTCTAACATTGTCCTCCAATTTCCCCACTCTGATCCTGCACTGATGGGGTCCCTGTCAGCTACCAGACCGTGACACACACACACACACACGCACACACTGCCCCTGCAGTCTCCATCTGTCCGTCTTTGTCCTGCTCGAGTGTGTTTTAGGTCTTTGTCTCCGGCGCGTTTATTGACGCCTCTCTCTTTTTTTTAATTCAACACTTCTGCCTGACCTCGCATCCTCAGCTCAGCGTGGCAAATAACTTCCATCCCATTAACTCATTTGAGAGGGGAGGCTAGTCAAACAAAGGTTGGCTGCAACCTGATCCACACACACACACACACACACACACGCAAGTTGGTCAAAGAGAGAAAAGATCCATATTATTTGCATTAAAAGCTTCATACCGTGAAATTCATTTATAATTACAAAACAGGGCTCCGTGTGTGTTATGCAGATTTGGGACGTGTGCGTGCATGCGTGTGTGTGTGCGTGTGTGTGTGTGTGCGTGGTGTGCAGAGCTCAGATTGGTTATTTTGTGATATGCTAACGCTGAATGTATGCTGACAGATTGCAATTATCCCGTTATTGTAATTGTCAGAGTCAATTCCGCGCAGGCAGCATGAGAAAGAGGCGGATTTACTCCCGACTGTCTGTCTGACCCCCGGGTGTCTCTCTTCCACGAGCTGATGCTTAAACAAACCGGCTGCTGTCAAGCCATCACCGACTGTTTGAACAAGGGTCCAGACTCTGCTCAGCTGTCTGCACCAACCTGCCATTTAATATTAATATCTGCGGCAACGTCTACCTGATGTGGGATGAGAAAAAAAAAAAAAAGTCCGTCAGGTAAATTACCTGTCCTTAATTTCTAATGTTTTATTTTTAACGCCGCTCTGGGCTCAGCTACGTGGATCTTTAGCGCCCCCTTGTGGTCAAACGGGGGAACTACGTGTTCGTTTAAAAAGTCACTTTTGAATCTAAAAAAAAAAATGTGTAAAATAAAAGCTTAAAGTTCCCACAACCGCAATAAGTCCCCGCCTAAAATCATTGTCTGGGTTTTTCGTGCTTTTTATCGCTACTTTATACGCATGCTGCGCTTTTTTAATGTGTTTCCCCACCTTAACAATATTACCGCGCAGATTAAATCAACTTTAAAAACGTCCCTTTGGTATCATAGCGCATAATGATAAATACCTGATAGTTCGGGATAGTTTACTTCCAGGACTTTTCCATCATCAGCGCCTTTGGTTGCTCCATGTCGCCTGTAAAATAAATTATTTTCCCAAAATATAATTGTCAATCATCCACATGTTTGTTCTTAGTTCTAAACTCATCTAAACAGTTATTTAATTATAGTAACGAGGAGATAAACTTACTAAGCATTACATTCCTGCTCCTTCTGATCGCAGTGGTCTTTACCTGTGGCTCCGGACGTCACGTGGTCGGGTCACGTGAGCAGCACACCTGAGCGTATTTCTGACCGACCCCCGGGTCGCCACCTTCTCCCAGAACCGCGGGTGGCCCAGAACCACCGATGGCCCAGTCCCGGAGAGTCCACTTAGACCCGCTGGTCCGCCACGACCCGCCGTCCTCCTTCACGTCCGCTGCCCGCCAGCTGGAGACCCGTCCGGACCGACCCGGCGCCGGCTCCACCGGGACCGGTACCGGCGCCGGGTCGGTCCGTCTGGTCCTCTCCTTGTTCGAGCCGGACCAGCAGAGGTTCCCGGAGTTCAGCTACAGCCTCCTCCTGGACCGGCAGGTGGGATCACGATCCGGGTCGACCCCCCTCTGGGGACCACGTGACCAACCGCAGCCTAACGGCCCGCTGACGGACGCGTCCGACGTCTGGACCACAGCCAACCTGATGTGTAGATTACGGACCACCCCAGGTTCACCTCGGGGGGCGTTCACGGTTCTTTCGGGTCGTTCTTCCCAGAAGGGTCCTCACGGGGACCGCTCCACGGTCCAGGCCAACGGCGCCGAGGACGGAGACCCGCCGGGCCAACTGGACGAGGACGAGGAGGAGGAGGACGAAGAGCGGAGCGAGAGGGACGAGGCGGCGGCTCCGGCGAAGAGGCCTGGGCGGGAACACGTGAGCGGGCGTCCGGGCGGGGCTCCTCCGGCCTACGGCGAGGAAAACGCCGCCTCTCTCCAGGTCGGCGGCGGCGCCAAGAAGGGCGACCGGATCCAGGACCTGATCGACATCGGGTACGGCTACGACGAGGACGACTCCTTCATCGACAACTCGGAGCCCGTACGTCGACCTCTTGACCTCTTGGCCTCGACGGCCTTCTCTCTGACGGCCCCGCCCCCTTTTTTCGGTTCCAGTACGACGAGTTCGTGCCGGCCGACCTCACCACGAAGTGGGGCGGCTTCTACGTGAACTCGGGCGTCCTGCAGTTCCGCCTGACCTCCGACCCCGAGGAGGCACCGCGGCCCGCCGAAGTGAGCGCGTCGACGGCGGCGGTAGAGAGGGGGAGGGGGGGCGGGGTTAACGTTTTTTTGTTTTTCCAGAAACGGAAAACGGAGGCGGAGGAGAAACCGAAGAAGAGGGCGCGCAGGGAGGACGGGGGGGCGAAGGCGGACCAAACTGGAGCCAGGTGAGCGGCGTGCCCCGCCTCCTGGCGCCGCCTCACGTCTACCTGTTTTGCAGCGGCGAGGTGACGGCGGCGGCGAAGAGGAGGAGGAGGAGGAGGAAGAGCGCGGGCATGCTGAGCGTCACCAGCATGTTGAAGAAGTTCCAGAGGGAGAAGGAGGCCGCCGCCGCCGCCGTGGCCCCGCCCCCGGCCACGCCCACCGGCGTGACCGACCCCCTCCTCAGCCTGATCGGCGCCACCGACGGCCACGCGCTGCTCCAGGCCGCCGGCGCCGTGGACTTCGACATCGACCTGGACTCGCTGCTGGAGGCCAGCGAGGGGGGGGCGGGGCCCCAGCCTGCCGCCGCCGACCTGCAGCCCTTCCCTCAAGCCCCGCCCCCTCCAGACCAGACCGCCGCCGCCTGTCCAAACCAGCACGTGTGCCCCGGGGGGGTCCCCGCCGGGCTGGCGGCAGCCATCGAGAAGCTTCGCCACGGTGAGGGTGTTTTTTCCTGATTGCCCCTGAACGCATCACGAGACCGCCGCGGTCTGTCTCGCCAGGCCGCCAGGACCGCGGAGGGCGAGTCCAAGTTGAAGTTCTTCACCCCGGAAATCAACTCCATCCTGCTGGAGTGAGTCGACCAGCGCGGGTCTGGGGGGGGGGGCGGCGGAGGGGTGGGGCTAACGCTTCTGTGGCCCCGCCTCTCCCCAGCATCGAGCTGCGGTGTCGGGCGCACGGCGGGCAGCTGCGCTCCCGGGTCTACACGCACCTGTCCTCCTTCCTGCCCTGCAGCCGGGACACGGTCCTCAAGCGGGCGAAGAAACTGCTGCTCGCCCACACGCTCGGGGCCCCCGCCGCCCCCGGCTTTCCCGCCACGGCGCCGGAGCGGCCGGACGCCGCCAAGGCGCGGCCTCCCGAGGCGGCGGGGCCGCTGCTGGAGCTGAAGGACGCCATCGGCAGAGCCATGCCCGAGCAGATCGCCCGCTTCCACCAGACGCGCGAAGCGCACGAACGACTCAAGTCCTCCCGGTAAGGGAGAGGAAATTTTCCCGTTTTTTTTCCCGAATTCTCCCGTTTTTGAACGATCAGAGCGGCCGAGGACGAGGACGAGGAGGAGGAGGAGACGGGCCCAGCGGCGGAGGACGAGCCGGAGGGGAGAGGCGGGAGACGAGGCAGCCCGAAGAAAACGTTCAGGTGGACGGAAGAAGTCAGGTCGGGCGTTTACTCGGAATCGTCTTCCAAACCGTCTCCGCCCGGGAGAAGCTGACGTGTGACGGGAACGCCGCAGGGGCTGTCTGAGCCGGGTGTTGAAGGGGAGGATGGAGAAGGTCGGGGGAGAGGAGGAGCTCCTGAAGACGCTGCTGGAGCAGCAGGTGAAGCCGCTGTGGCCCAGAGGGTGGATGCAGTCCAGGTAAACGGGGGCGGGACTTCCGGGGACGCCGGGGGGACACCGGGGACGCCGGGGGGACACCGGGGACGCTGGGGGGACACCGGGGACGCCGGGGGACACCGGGGACGTCCGGAGCGGGCTGACGAGGGCGCTGTCTCCCCAGGGTCCTGATGAGGGAGAGCAGGAAGGTCCTGGGCCTCCCCCCGTCCTTACCGTGAGTAGAGCTGGAGCGGACCCCCCCCCGTCTGTCCTCCGTGTTTCCGCGGTAACCGGCCGTGTTTCCAGCGCGAAGAAGGCGAGGCCGGAGAAGAGGCGGAAGGTCGGCGACCTTCGGGGATCTCCGCCGGAGCAGGCGGGCCCGGCGAGGCCGGAGCAGGGCCCTGCGGTCCCGTCTGGCCCGGGTCGGTGGCTGCTTGACCTGCTGGCGCGGGAGCAGCCCCCCCCGCCCCCGCCGCCGCCGCCGTCCCCGGAGCTGCTGGCGGCCGCCGTCGCCAGGTGCCTACGCCCGGCGAGGAGCTGGGGCTTCGCGCCAGACACGGAGAGCCCCCCCCGCCTCCCCCGCCCCCCCAGTCCAGCCCCGTGGAGTTCCCCCTGAGCGGGATCTACCGCCTGCTGCCGCTGGGAGACTTCGCGGGGCCCGCGGGGGCGGGGCCTCCCGCGGGGGCGGGGCCTCCCAGCGAGGGCGGACGCGGGGAGCTCCAGGACCTCGGCCCCCGTCCGTCCCCGGTCAGGACGGAGCCCGGGTCTGGAACCTGGCCCAGAAGCCTCCCGGAACTCCAGCAGCTGTAGACCAACGACCCGCTCCCGTCCCCCCGGAGCGCCGGGAGCAGCGCGGACACGCCCGGACTTCCACAAACGTTCCCGCTCGCCACACGTCGGGTTTGAAGCACTTTAATAGAGCGGAGGTCCTCAGATGTCCAGACCCAACAGGGATGTTCACGGAGACCACCGCGGGACACTTGGGTTAGTGGAAGGCTCACGCGTGCGTTTGTTAGCGGGACGCACGACCACGGAGGTGCACATGGAATAAAGGTGATACCCAGCCGCCATCTCGGGGGTTATTCGGGAAGATGCGGAAGCTCTGGAATCGCGCTGGCGCCGGGTGGGAGCGCTCGGAATAAAACAAAGGCCTCAAAGTTCAGCGGGTCACAAAACGAGGTTTACAAAGTCTCCCGGATGTCCACGCGGGTCGACGGCACCGGGACTTTTCTCGCCGGCGTCCTCGTTTTTCCAGGTTCGCTTGAACGTTCCAGTCGGGAAGTGTACCTGAGCGGCTCTTCAGGGGGCTTTAACTGAGCGGCGCTGGATGAAGCTGAAGACCCATCGTGTGTGCGTGTGTGTGTGTGCGTGTGTGTGTGTGTGCGTGTGTGTGTGTGTGTGTGTGCGTGTGTGTGTGTGTGTGTGTCACAGTTGTTCCAGATGTGAGGAAGAGCCCCTGGGTCCTTCAGGAGGCGTTCACATCCCGTTGGCGATCTGTGCGAGCGCCACCAGCAGCAGGAAACGTGTGTCACACCCGTTCGCGCTTCCTGAAACGAAACGAGGGAGATGAAGCGAAGCGTTCCTCGACTAGGGGGGGGGGGGCGGGGCTCTGACCTACCGTGGCCTCCCACGACCTCCACCTCCACCGTGAAGTTCTTGAGCTCCAGGGGCCCCCGGGCCAGGGCCGTGTACTTCCCGGCGTGCTCCCTCCTGGAGCGGGCGGGCAGGGCCACCGCCACGCCGTCCCTGTACCAGGTGACCGAGGGGGGGGGGTTCCCCCTCACCTCGCAGCTGAGCCGCTCCCCCTCCCTCACCTGCAGCCGGGGGGGGCACTCCAGCTGAGGGCCGTCTGGGGGGGTGAGAGGAGGGCGGGTTAAGGTCGGCTCCAGGCGAGGGGGGGGGCGAGGGAGGGGGGACTCACAGAGCACCGTGGCCGTCAGTTTGTCCGAGGTCACCCGGGGGGGCCGGGGGGGTCCGTTGGGCCCCAGCTGGAGCTCGGCCTCGCACCAGAACTGCGCGCCGTCGTCGTCCCGGCGGGGCGTGAAGGTCAGGGTGAAGACCTCGCTCACCGGGGCGGGGGTGCAGTTCCCGGTCCGCAGCGCGCCCAGGGGGGCCCCCCCCCTGTAGAAGGTCACGGTGAGGTTCTCCACGGGGGCCACGTCCTCCACGTCGCAGCGCAGCGTGTAGGGCCGGCCCTCCAGCAGCGGCCCCGTGTGGTTCACCAGGCTGAGGGTCACCTTCTCGGGGGGCTCTGTGGGCACAGGTCAGGGTGAGTCGGCGGGGGGGTGAGGGGGCGTGGCCTCGGGGGGGCGGGACTCACTGTAGACTAAAACGGGGAGCCTGAGGTAGCACTGCTCCCACTGGTCGGACAGGGCGAAGCACGTGGGCTCCACGCTCCACTCGGTCATCCGGTCCACGCTCCACACCAGGAAGCCCTCGCTGGTGACTTCGGGCTTCGCCTGAACACAAACGCCAACCCTGAACTCGGCGGGCACCGCTGAGGTTTTCGGGCCCCTCCCTCCCAGACCCGCTGGGCCTCTTACCAGTGACGGCACCTCCCAGCCCAGGACCGGGAACCCCGGCCCGTTGACGGAGCAGTTCACCCTGAAGGGGTCTCCGAACCTGCCGCGGGGGGGAGGAGGCCCGGATCAGCGCGCTGGGAGAAAAGGGGGGGGGGGGGCCGGGATCGCACACGCCTACCTGACCACCAGGGCGGGGGGCGACATCGTCAGGGTGCACCTGTCCTGCTCAGAGCGGGCGGGGGGGCGGCGGGGGCGGGGGGGGGTCGATGATGGGGGAGAACGTTGTGATGGAGGCGGTGGAGCAGGTGTGGAAACGGGGGAGGAGGTGGCTGAGGGGGGGGGAGAAAGACTTTAACAAATAAAACCACGTTGCTGTACCCTCAAGTCCTGTCTGCCTAACGGGGGGGTCGGAGGGGGGGGCTGGACCCTGCCACCTCGCAGAATAACACTCCTCTCAGCTGACGCGGCGAGCGCTGCGCGGAGCCCCGAGTACACCCGGCGTGTTCCTCTGAGGAAGGAAGGACACCCTGCCCAAGTCAATAGAGCTCGCTCCTCTCCTCGGTGACTATTGTTCCTGATCCTGGGCCTGTTCTCCTGCCTATCAGATGATCTGCTCTCGTTAGGGTGTGTGACAGAGGGAGAAATGCGCCTGCGCTGCCCTCCAAAAGAATACAAACAGGCTAGTTGAGGCTGCGACGTCTTTCATGAGTATTAAAGGATTAAATACGTATTAAAGAGGAGGGGTCCTTTCACCCCCCCGTTCGGTAAATAAACAGAAAATCCTTGTTTTGCTGCGGCTGATGAAGCCGGGTGTTGTCCTCGGACACAAGCGCTTTATGAGCCCTTACAGATGTGGCGGCGTCACGTGGCAGCAGATGGAAATAATCGATGTTCGGAAGCTGCGCCGGCGCCGAGAGCTGGAGTCAGGACACACGCAGCGTTGATGATTGAGGAGGTGAAGAATGAGAGTCAGCCTGTGCTTGACCTGCTCAGCTGTGAGGAGGTGTGTGTGTGTGTGTGTGTGTGTGTGTGTGTGTGTGTACACTCACCTGGCCTGCTCAGGGTGAGCAGCAGCAGCGTGGTGGTCCATCCAGATGTTGTCATCCTTCTTGATGTTCCCCTCAGAGGCTCCCGTCTCTCTCAGACGCCCGTTACAGGCTGTGTGACGCTGACAGTGTGGCGGACCCAGCTTCTGAGAAAAGCATGGGTGTGTGTGCATTTTTGTCGTGCGCGCGCGTGTGTGTGTGTGTGTGTGTGTTTTGCTCGCGTGATCCTGAAACTGGTGATGAGGAGATTCCTTTTGCCCTGGCCCATTGTGGGCGTTCTCTGTTGGTATATCAGGAGAGGAAGGAAGGGAGGGTCAAGAATAATGCGGCGCAGTCCTGGAAGAATGGGTGGGCGTGGGGGCGCCGCGCACCGTAGCCATGACAGCGAAGCCTCATCTGCGACGGCCCCCCCTGATCTTTAGGGCTCAAGGTCAAACAAGGTCGCATAACTTTAAGACTGCAGTCACGCTTGTTTTCACCTTGAGGAAAGTCTCTCCTGCAGCATCACTGTGGGAAACTGTCCGTGAAGGTTCATTCTGAGGGGGGGGTTACGCCCACATGGGCTGAATATCGGCTGATTTGTAATGGTGACCCCCCCCAGGTGAGGTCAGGTTGAGGCTGCGCAGGCGCCCTTTGGCGCCCTCTGGTGGTGAGGACGCGGGTCGCAGGCGTAAATACCGAGAACTAGAGTTTGTGGCACAGTGGATTAATCACCCCGACACTCCCAGCGATTTTTACCCCCCCCGCCAGACACACACACACACACACACACACACTTCCTGTCTAATCGAGCCTTCGACGGTGAACGCTTGTTTCCTCGAGCCGATCTGAAATAATCAAATCGAGTTATTTAAAGGTGTCCCACGCGTCCGAAATTGAAGGAACTAAATTATCGAAAAAGGTGAGCCGCGTCCACGTCGCTCACGCACGCGCTTCATTTCTCGCTGTTGTTGTGCAGATATTTGTCTATTATTGTCATTAATGGCGTTAATACACGTTTAGGAACGTGGTGTAACTTTACCAAGACTTTTAAGAAACCGCACACACTCCCTTTAGGAGTTTGTTTGAAGTTAGACGTGTCTGCGTGTGTGTGTGTCTGCGTGTGTGTTTTTGTGTGTTTGTGCGTGTGTGTATCTGTGTGTCTGCGTGTGTGTGTCTGCGTGTTTGTGCGTGTGTTTTTGTGTGTGTTTGTGCGTGTGTTTTTGTGTGTGTCTGTGTGTGTCTGCGTGTCTGTTTGTGTGTGTGTTTTCTGACCCAAGCCTCCCAACCGGCGCCTTAAGTTTCACTTTCACAATCTCCTCACTCGCGCTTTCCCGCCCTCGCGCGCTGCCTCTGGCTCCTCCCACCGCGCGAATTCATACGACTTTAAAAAACCCACCTTCGTTCCCACTCTGCAGGCTGACCCGCTGACCTCTCGCCCCCCCAGTGTGAGAAAACATGCTGGTTCGGAACCTTCTGCACCAGACCCTGGATGGCCTGCTGAAGGACGAGTTTAAGGAGTTCAAGTGGCTCCTCGCCAGCCACGTCTTGGAAAACTGCGATCCCATTCCCAGATCCCACCTGGAGGACGCGTCCCGCATCGACGTTGTGGACAAGCTACTGCAGCGTTACGGCGAGGAGACGGCGGCGAGGATCACCACCGAAGCCCTGAAGATGATGAACATGAACAAGGCCGCAGAGGACGTGCGGAGGATGTACGCGGAAGGTGAGAACGACGTAAACGCGCGAAGGTTTCACACCCGCGTGGTCTGAACACGTCTGTTCGTCCACCCTCAGGAAGAAGCTTGGCGTCTCCCTCCACGGCGCCTCCCTCCACGGCGCCTTCCTCCTCCCAACGGCCCTCCGCTGAGGCTCCTCGCACTGTGATGACAGCCGAGGGCGGGAGCAAGATCATCGCTCCGACCATCACCGTCGGCGACACCACAACGTGCAACATAACCATCAGCCACTAAGATGACCAGCGGACACCACGTCCTGGCCTTACCAAAGCCTTACTACTTGAAATAAGTACATTTTTTTAGAAATAAATGCTTAAAATAAATACCTAAATGGATGCAAGATTTTCAAAATAAATGCTTAAAATAAATACCTGAATGGATGCAAGATTTTCAAAATAAATGTTTAAAATAAATACTCCAATAGATGCAAGTTTTGTTAAAAAAATATATTGATTTTTAAATATCACGACACTTGGGGGGGAAATGTATCCAATAACAAATAGAAGTAAGTTGAGAATTTGACAGTGTGGTTTATCCCTTTTTGGCTAATAAACTTTTGGAGCACTCAAGTAAAAAAAAGGATGTTTCATAACTTTATTGTATTTCTTTTGTGTTGTATTTAAGTAAAACAGACACCGTAGCCAGTCTTGTTGTTGTTGTTGTTATTATTATTATTGTTGTTATATTACATTATATTATTATTGGTGGTGCTGGTAGTAGTAGTGATTCTGGATTTCTGTGTAGCTGCTGTTTTGAGGCTTTCCTGGCTGCCCCGTGTTTACATTCATCCCGTATTGCTGCTCTAATCTCTCGTTAATCATTTATGGTGTGTGGTGTGTGGTCGTGTCAGCAGCGACGTGGAGCTTCGGTGGCTTCCGTCGGCGTTTTAACCGGAAACTCACGCACACGCAAAAAAAAAAAAACCCAATAAAAAACAGATAATTAATATTATAAAATCCGTTTTACACGATGCGACAACACATGCGAGCTGGGTAATCCGTCCGTGACCCAACTCAAACGCGTTTACGCGGAATATTCGCCGCGGCTCCGGTCCGGTTTATGACCACGTGACCGGGAAGCGCGCGTCACGTGACGCGGCCAGGTGGAAGCAGGAAGCGGTTTCTGTGGGCTCCAAGCTAGCCGCTAGCTCCGCACTCCCGGGCCCCTCGGAGCCCCTCGGAGCCCCTCGACCGGTCCCGCAGCGCCCAGCCCAGCCCAGCCAGCCCCCCCGCGGACAGCGGCCTTCGGCCTTCGCCTCCTCCTCCCCTCGCCTCGCTGTCCGGGCCCCCCCCCGAGGCCTCGGGCCCGCGTTAGCGCCGCTAGCCGTCGAGCCGGACCCTCAGCTCGGCCCAGGGGCCTCCGGGATGGCGGGGCCCCGCGGAGCCGCCGCCGCGGCCGCCTGGCTCCTCCTGACGCTGCTGTCGGCGGCCACAGCCCGGATACACAAGCTGACCTTAAGCGTAAGAGCCCGGGCTCCCGGGGGCCCCCGGCCCGGTGCGGGCCCCCGGGGGCCCCCGGCCCGGTCGAACCGGTCACCCGCTGGTTTAGTTGGTTACCGTGTGGTCTGTGGGGGGCGTGGAGGTCGGGGGGGTGACGCTTCTCTCGCTTTGTCGTCCTCGCAGAACGAGACTCGGTACTACGTGGACCTGAACAACTTCGGGTTCTTCCCCAACGGGACTCTGGACGTCAACCTCATCTCTCTGCGTCTCCCGGAAAAGCTGGTCAACTACAGCCTCTATCCTGTAAGTGTGTGTGTGTGTTACGCGTGTTCATCAACGTGGTAAAAGGCTTAAAGGTTGTACCATTTAATCACGTGACTGCCCGCTGAAATGTTGTGTTTTTGTACCTGATGTACTATTATCGATACTTTAACGTTATCAGACTTCTCTGGATAAAATACCAATAAGAATATCCCCCGTGAAGTTCTGGAGCTAATCACATCCAAAACATTTGTGCTGATTCAACTATGATATGGCGGGGGGATCCTTAATGAAAGGTATAAAGATATATGCCCATTATATACATATATCTTTATACCTCGTTACTTTCTTCATCGTGCTTTTTGAGTTTTCTTTATTCTTCGTTGAAACGGACGGAATGACCGAACCTCTTGGTACACAGGCGTAGGTTCATGTAACGTGCTGTTGCACCACGGTCTGATCTCGTTTTGTAACCCCCCCCTCAGATTGGCTTCAGCCTGATGCGGTCGCGCGTTAACGGACTTCTCTCGTACGCGGTGAGTCCACCCCATCTTTACCTTTCAGAATCTTAAAAAAAAAAGGATATCTGTGGTTTTCAGTGACGTTTGCTCGTCAACTTTACAACGGCGCTGTAGAATCAGCCACATCCTGTCTGATCGTGCCGTTTTCCAAATGCTGGAGAGTGAGCGTTTCATAGTCTTTCTGTTTGCTCGTGTCCTCCAGCCCAAAGAGACGGACACGTGTCTGCTCACCGACACGCAGATGAGCGACACCGAGCCCGTCGTCCTCTTCCTCATTGACGTCGGCACTCAAAGGTCTTATGTCTTGATGTCGTTTTTGGAAAAGTCCGTTCCGTCGTGTCCCGGCGTGAGCGCTCACGGCCGTCTTTGTGGTTTGCGCAGCGTCAATGTGAAAGTCATGGGTCAGCCAGACAGCGTCCTGGTCTCGAAGCAGAAGCCCGAAGCACCTAAAGGTCAGAACTTCAAAGCCTTCCATCAATCGCGTTGATAAGCGTGGGCGTTCCTTCACCCTCCGTGACCTCTTCCTCCAGCTCAGAGGAAGAGCAGGGAAGCGCCTGCCCCCGTTAAACCTGAAGGGGACGAAGTACCGGACGGGGACAAGAAGAACGCACCAAAAGAGGCCGTGGAGCAAATCGGTGAGAAAAAGGACGGCCAGCCCGGGGGTCAGGACAAAGATCAGCAGGGAAACGAGGCGGCACCTGCAGTCCAAGCAAAGAAAACGGAAGAAACGGCGTTCAACGTAAGGACAGCGCTGCCCGTACCTGCGGTGGATGCGCGGAAGCAGAAGTTAACGGCTTTGATGTTTCTCTTTGTAGCTGAAGGAGCTCAGCAAGCTGACTCTGGAGCTGGGAAAGAGCAACGGTTCCTACAACTTCAGTGTAAGTGACGCTGGGGCAGAAGGCGCCGGTGGTGAGAGCCTGAGCGTCCTCGGTGTCGGAGGTCACCCCCCTGTCCTCTCCCCCTCGCAGTTCCACATGACGTTCGGCGTGGAGTCCCAGGGTCTGTACGCCCTCAAGTTCCACTACTGTCAGAACAGCCTGAACAGAGAGGCGCTCCTCCCGTACTCCTTCACTGTAGGTGGACCTAGCGTGTGTGTGTGTGTGTGTGTGTGTGTGTGTGTGCGCGCCCCGTCAGAACGTTCCTCCGTCCTCCGCAGGTGGAGGTGACGGAGAAGAACCCAGGCGGCTACCTGTCGGCGGCAGAGATCCCGCTGTCGCGCCTTTACATCGGCATGGCAGAGGTCTTCTTCACGGCGGCTGTGATCTGGGTGTACACGCTCATGAAGCACAGGTACGGCGGTACACCCTGCACCGGCCCCCCCGCGGTGTTCTCTGGTCAAAGCCAGTCAAGCAGCTGCGGGCTGTGGCTGTCCTATAAAGGGCTGATGTCTGCTGCTGAGATCAATCCATCAATCTTTATTGATACAGCGTCTTGTACAATCAGAAATAGTCTCAAGGCCTTTCCAGGATCCCAGGACCTAACCCCAGACAAGCTACAGTAGCAAGGAAAAACTCCCTTTTAACAGGAAGAAACCTTGAGCAGGACCAGGACCATGTAGGGGGACCCTCCTGATGATGGACAGATGGGTAGAGAGAGAGGAGGAAAGGAGGACAGGTAGAGGAGAGAACAGGTAGAGGAGAGAACAGGTAGAGGAGAGAACAGGTAGAGGACAGAACAGGTAGAGGATAGAACAGGTAGAGGACAGAACAGGTAGAGGACAGAACAGGTAGAGGACAGAACAGGTAGAGGATAGAACAGGTAGAGGAGAGAACAGGTAGAGGATAGAACAGGTAGAGGATAGAACAGGTAGAGGATAGAACAGGTAGAGGAGAGAACAGGTAGAGGAGAGAACAGGTAGAGGAGAGAACAGGTAGAGGAGAGAACAGGTAGAGGATAGAACAGGTAGAGGATAGAACAGGTAGAGGATAGAACAGGTAGAGGAGAGAACAGGTAGAGGAGAGAACAGGTAGGGGACAGAACAGGTAGAGGAGAGAACAGATCTTAGAAATACACTCAGAATACATTCCATTGATATGGACGATGGCATCCATTCACAGATACATATAAATAGCTGTTTAGTACCTGTTAGTGCTCAGCTGGTGGACTGTAAACAGCGCCCGTGTCCTTGCAGGTACAGTGTTTTCAAGATCCACTGGCTGATGGCGGCCCTGGCTTTCACCAAATCGGCGTCTTTGGTTTTCCACAGCGTGAGTTCACGCCCCTCGTTGTTGTTCTCGTTTGATGCGGGTTCTGCTTTTGTTGCATTATCGTGTTTCTGTTTTCAGATCAACTATTATTTCATCAACTCGAAGGGTCATCCCATCGAAGGCTGGGCCGTCATGTATTACATCACACACTTGTAAGTGGGACCCCTCCAGGGTGTGGAGCTTCAAGGCAGCACTTTTAAACATCCTGATGAACTCCGCAGACTCAAGGGGGCGCTCCTCTTCATCACACTGGCTCTCATCGGCACCGGCTGGGCCTTCGTCAAATACATCCTGTCCGACAAGGAGAAGAAGATATTTATGATCGTCATCCCTCTGCAGGTGGGTGAAGACCAGTTGCGGTTTCACAGGTGGTTTCTGTTGTTGATCCACTCGCCTGTGGTCCTCCAGGTCCTGGATAACGTCGCCTACATCATCATCGAGTCCACAGAGGAGGGCTCTACCGAGTACTACCTGTGGAAGAACATCCTCTTCCTGGTGGACCTCATCTGCTGTGGGGCCATCCTGTTTCCTGTAGTCTGGTCAGTGGTGTGTGTGTGTGTGTGGGTAGATGTGTGTGTGTGTTGTGAGTTTTTAGCCTTAAAAAGGCGTGTTTGTGCTTCCTCAGGTCCATCCGTCACCTCCAAGAGGCTTCCACCACAGATGGCAAAGGTGAGAATGGCGTTGCTTCCCCACGAACCCCCGACTGTGACTAACAGTCCTCCCGTTTTTCAGCCGCCGTCAATTTGGAGAAGCTCAAGCTCTTCCGGCATTACTACGTCATGGTGAGAGCGTCCACGCGTCTCGTCCGATTATCACTTAAACGGGCTCATCTGACCCGAAGCAACATCTCGCGTCTTATTTCAGATCGTCTGCTACATCTACTTCACACGGATCATCGCCATCCTGCTCAAAGTCACGCTGCCCTTCCAGTGGCAGTGGTGCTATGAGGTGAGCCCCCCCAGGTACCCCCCCCCCCCTTTTCCAGCCATCCTCACCCTCTCCCGTCTTCCTCAGTTTCTCGTAGAGCTGTCCACTCTCATCTTCTTTGTGATGACGGGCTACAAGTTCAGACCAGCTTCCAACAACCCCTACCTGCAGCTTCCTCAGGACGAGGAGGACGTGGAGATGGATGAAGTGTAAGTCTGCCTTTGATCGCCTAGCGGCTGCTGGCACCTCGCCATCAACCCGATGAACCTCCGCCTGTAGACGTGGGATGTTGACCGCTGCATCATTTCTCCAGGGTGACCGAGTCCGGAGCGCTGGAGGGAATTTCCAAGGTCAAGAAGACGTGCAACGGACGCGATCGGCAGAAAGAATCCACCTTGTGAGCCAGAAGCTGCGTCCTCGTGTGGGACGGGTGTCCACTGGGCGTCCCTGGTCCAGCTGACGCAGCCTCTACTCCTGACCTGGTTGTGCAGTGGCCCCGCCCACTGACTGGCTATGCAAAAAAAAACAAACAAAACAACAAAAAACAAAAAAAACTGAAACGGAACTATTCGTGGATGTGCGTGGGTTCTCCAGAACACCTCCATCTAAGAACTCCAACCACAGAAAATGGAGATCTGGAGAGGACCTCTGACATTCTTTTGATGCTCACTCCTCCCTCCTCCCTCCCCCTCTCCCTCCCCCCCTCCCTCTCTCTCTCTCTTTCCAAAGATGATTATTATTTTAGAGAAACATTTGCCGTTGATTCAGTTCGTATCTGCTATTTAAAACGATACTTTCTTGGTTTGCTTGTTAGGAGTGTTTGTGAGGGAGTGTGTGTGTGTGTGTGAGAGAGGGAGACAGACAACACACAGCCTTGCCCCCCCCCCACAGCCCGACTCAGGTAAAAGGCCCACCAGTGACATCACTGACTCTGTTCAGGGCTTTGTAATGTCTGTGGGTTATTGCGTAACATCCTCCCCCTGTACAGTTCACCTTCTGCTTTTCTTTTTGGTTTAAACGTGGGTTTAAGAGGAAGCGTCTTTCAGAATAATGCGCCGCTGCATTTTGAGAAGTTGGGTTTCAGTGTTATGGCTCGCGTGGGCCGTGGCGTTAGCGCTCCTGGGGGTGCGTTTGAGGCCCCAGCGCGGGTGAATAAACCACATTTCTGTCCTCTTTTAAGGGCCAAACTCGTCCAGTCTGACCAGAGGTCACTGATCTTTTTCTTTCCTTTTTTAACCTTCTTGCTTTTGCTGCGAGCTTCATCACTTATGGGTGGGTTGGTTTTCTTTTTTTTTGGGTGAAAGCTGAACCGAGATAGGTGCTGTAAATAATTTAAAGAGATGGGTGTTGATACGAAAGCGGGCGCGCGCCGGCCTGGAGGAGGGCTGCGCGTAGGGACTGACGCCACATATGTAAATGGACGGACGCGGGACAGAACGCAGGCCCTCCAGACCTACGGACAGGTGTGTCAGACTGTGGTGTTGAGCTGTTTGACGTCTGTCTGACTTGTTCTGATAAAACCGTTCTGGGAAGAATGTTCAATGACAAACGTGTAAAACTGTTCCTGCTGGATGTTTTTGCTGGGTGGTATTAAACTTCATTTTAACAGAACGAATCCCTCTCAAAGACTCCATCGAGATCGGCTCGAGTCCTCATTTTAGATGGATGTTCAGGGCCGATCCCGTCTTCGGACCATTTCCTCACTGCGGCGCGCGTCCACGCTTCTGCCGTGGTGCGCGATGCTTTAGCCCCGCCCCCTCCCTGTTGAGACCTGGGGGGGGGTTTGGTCCTCACTGCAGTCCGTCAGAGTGCAGCAGACTGCGGTCCCTCCATCACCCGCTCCTCCTCTGCGCACCGCCGGCAGGCTGGAAGAGGCACGCACGGACGCGCACACACGCGGGGCCGGCACGATGTGAGTATCGGCTCTGCGGGCACTTCACCCGGGGCGTGACGCGCTTGCAGGCTGGATGTCTGCAGCCCTTTGCTGACTTTTCTGCAGCGTCACCCTCAAGTTTTCCCTTTTTTTCCTCCCTCTTTGTTTGTGCGTCACCGTGCCGCCGTCCCCTCGCGCGCGAATCTGAACCATTTCACATCTTTATTGTTAGAATTAATAATAAAATGCCGCCGTCCCACCCTCGACCTCAAAACGCCTTTGCCTCAGAAACCTCGCCCCCCCCCGGCCCCCACCGCGCAGTGGAACGTGTCCCGTTTCGTGTGCGCACCGCAAAAGGCGCTGACGCACGGCGGCGCGGCTGACGCAGCGTCTCAGCGGGGCCGAGCGCTCCTGCCCTTGACCGCGTCTCTGAGCGCCTGTCTGTCCTCCCCCAGGGACTTCCTCTCGGTTCTGGTCGCACTGGTCCTGCTGGGCTCTGCGGAGGGAAGTGTCGGGTGAGTCTGACCGCCGCGTCCCTGACGGAGGACGTGCACGTAAATGACGCACAAAGGGTTAATTGTCCGACCGCTGTCATGGTCTTTGTTGTCTGTTTGTTTAATCCTCAACGTTGTTTGATGTAGGTGTTGACCTCTCTGGGTCTCCCTAGCAACCAAAAGCTCAAATCGTCCGATTTTAGAACACGGCGAGCTCAGATGTTCTACTTTTCCTCCTTTCGCCTGAGATGACAGTTTGGGACTCTTCCACAGACCGAGCACCAACACCAGCTTCTGCACCGAGTCCAAGGAGTGTCTGGAGTACGAGCTGGTCTGCAAGACAGACGAGTATGAGGTGAGCTCGAGGTCTCGGTCGCCCTCGCAGGCTGTCCAGCTTTCAGCTTATGTGTGTGTGTGTGTGTGTGTGTGTGTGTGTGTGTGTGTGTGTGTGTGTGTGTGCGTGCGTGTGCGCGCAGGTGCGACACTACAGCCCTACCCGATGGGTGTCCACAGACGCTGAGGCGTATTTCATGGGCGTGGGCGCCGCCATGGCTTTCAGGAGGCTTTTCCAGTACATTTCAGGAGCCAACGAAGGAGGTGAGGGGGGGGTGAGGGGGGTGAGGGGGGGGGGACGCCAGCCCTCCCGGGACTGGGCTGAGGCGTCAGGTCCGGGTGCGGAAGGGGGGTGGTCAGGTCGGTTTTCACGGCTCTGCGCGTGTTTAGGCGTCCAGATGGAGATGACCGCCCCCGTGCTGGTCAAGATACCGGAGGAGACCAGGATGTGGCAGCCTGCCATCTACACGCTCAACTTCCCGCTGCCGGCGGCCTATCAGGAGAAGCCGCCCGTGCCCACCAACGACAAGGTGAGCCCGCCGCGCCCGTCCCCTTCCTGCCCGGGGGGGGTTGGTCGATAGGCTTTGACTCAGCTGAAATGTGAGACGCGATGATGTCTGCCGCTCTGCTGAACGCGCCTCTTTGATGGTGCTTTGATCTCCTGCTCAGCTGTATTTCACCGAGATGCCGGAGATGGACGTTTACGTGAGGAGCTACGGAGGCTGGATGCTGTCCGTGACCTCCAGGCTCCACGCTCACCTGCTGACTAAAGAGCTGGAGAGGGTCCAGGCCTCCTACAACCACACCTACCACTACAGAGTCGGGTACGACAGGTACGACAGCGCAACACTCCCACAAACTCACGCCTCCTCAACACACACACGCGCACCAAAAGTCCTGCTGTTGCATCGACGTCTCCGGACGCTGTTTCCAGAGACACAACATGCACGAGACACTAAAGTCTGCGCTTTCATCTTGACGCTTTCCAACTGTTTCTGGTCGGACTTCCTTCAGGAGTTCTGAATGATGTCCTCTGGACCGGTGTACAGTGAACCCTCATCTATTGGGGGGGGGGGGTCACGTTCCTGAAAAAACCCACGATAGATGAAATCCGCGAAGTAAACAGCTTCATTTTTTACAATTATTTTACAGGTTTTCAGGCCGTAAAACCCCTAAACACACACTTTTATACACTTTCCTCACAGTTAAACACTCAAACTTCTTCTTCCGCCTTTCGGGTGCGACCGCAGGTGGCTTTTCACCTGCAGTTCGCCGATCCGGATTGAGAGCACAAGGCACCGCGTTATAGCGAGGGTTCGCTGTACACCAGTAACACTGATCCAGCTGCCTCCGAACGCGTGCGGCATTTTTAAGGGTCCCCTGGAAGCAGTCGGATAAATGGTACCAAAAATGCACGGATGAAGTTGTTTTGGGATTTTCTCACACCTTCAGTGAGCCCAAAACTTATTTAAAGTAAGTTATTTTCATCCTGTTTTGTAATAATGTGTGCGTGTGTGTGTGTGTGCGTGTGTGTGTGTGTGTGCGTGTGTGTGTGTGTGTGTAGTCCCCTGAAGCTGTTGAACAGGCACAATGAGGTGTGGTACGTGGCAGAAGGCCAGGTCATTTGCACGGATCCTCAGGAACCGACCCCCCCCCACCCTCCCAAGCCCACCACCACGTCCTGGCCCCCCATGGATGCCGAGTCCGAGCCCCTGTCCCTGGAGCAGTCCGACTCCCCCTCCCTCACGCCCTCCCGCCTCTCCCCCACCACGGCCGTCAACGCCTCCGACGGGCCCCCGTCCGGCGCCCCGCCCTCTGGCGCCCCGCCCTCTGGCGCCCCGCCCTCTGGCGCCCCGTCCAGCCACCCCCCCACATCCACCCACGTCCTGCTGGACCTGTCCACCAACTCCTCGGACCCCCCCTCCCTCAGCCCGCCTCTGGGCTCCGACGCCCCCGCCGCCTGGAACCACACAGGGAGTGACGGCAGCCTGGGGGCGGAGCCAGAGGATTCTCAGTAGTCATGACATCATCAGCGGCTCCAGGAGACCCAAACCCAGGCACCCCCCCCCCCGGGTCTCCTTTATGGCACATACATACATACGGTCATGGCTTCGGCAGCTTCCTGCACCAGCGAACGCGAGCTTGTCCACCTTATGAGGTCACATTAACCATTTTGTGTTGTTGCTGCTGTACCTAGCGCCACCATCCCTGGTTGCATCGCGGTTGGCGTCATATCACACCAGGTTGTTAATCCTCCAATCTACAGGTTTATCCGTGCGTTTAGAGAATAATAATCATTAGAAACGGGGCAGTTTGTCTTCATTTTACCTGAATTCACCTTAAGATTCAAACGCTGCTGGAAGATGCTCACGTGTGTGTGGCAGTTCTGTGTTTATCAGTACTGGATCGGGACAGGTCAGTCTAAGTCGTGTGTAATCCAAATGATTTGGTGGCTTTTGTGTCTTATCCGCCTCAGAGACCTCAATACTCATCTGATCAACGGACGCAATAAAGGTTTGAATCCATTTAAAAGATGTCTGTATCCTTTGTGGAAGGTGCAGTGAACTATAGTCAATCCTAAGAAGCTCATTGCACCTCTTATTTTCTCGTCTTTTATTTTTCACTTTTTACTCACAGAGAATCCCAACACCCAGAACTGTGGTCAAATGAGTCGCCGTTCACATTTTTCTGGTAAAATGAGCCAATCTTTTTTAAAAAAAATTGAAAATGACACTATTACCGTAATACTGCGATTATTCGCGCATTCCATGAATGAAGTGCGGCTCATTTGACCTGAGTCCCGAGACTGAGGCGCGTTAACGGTGAATAGTCCTCCCAGAATCCTGTTTTTATATATCTATTTCTTTTTTAAAAAAAGGCAAATGTAAACAAATTTTTAAAAAAGCAAGAAAATGAGTTTGATCAGTGGAGTTTAATCAATTTCACACACAAACGCACCAATTTCATTTCGGCGGAGATGAGGATGAATAACCTTTTTTAAATCGGAATCACCGATTAAAAACATCGAGATTCTTCAGGGATTAAGTTTTTTTTTAAATCCCAGAGTCATATCAATAAAACTAATATAAATTCCAGTTTTATGTAAACACAGTAAATGATGCGTTCATGCACGACGCGCGGTGGCGTTGTCTAGCTTCCCCAGGTTAAAAATAAGTGCCTTTCATTTCTAAAATAATAATAATAATAATGATAATAGTTTAAAAGTTTCACTTGTGTGTGTAGCTGATGTCAGCTACAGATCGTGATTTTATCGTTATAAGTTAATACTGATGTCATTTACAGCATAATACTCCAGCGACTATGATGTTCTACGATAGCCTGCGTGGGACGAACTGACTTCAGTACAAAACGTAATATCTGCGCTGTCGAGAGCGAGACGACGGTGGCTGCTGAGGTCCGAAAAACTAGATGTATTTAGAAGTTCATGTAAATTAAAAAAAAAAATCTCTTTAAGAGAAAAAGAACCGAACTGAATTCCTGCTGGGTCTTAAACAGAACCAGTCACTGAAACTCATCGGAGCAGCGCCTTTGCGGGTTTGGCATGACCTGGTCACCTCAGTAAACCAGTACATCGTTTATTGATCACTTGACACGCGTGTATCAATCTACAGGTTGATCAAAACATTCACTTTTCACTGTGATATCATTTATATTAGCTTATTTCACGTCCGGTAAAACATCCATCCACGCTGTTGTTTGTCGTCTCTAGCCGACCTTTGACCTCTCGGCTTCATTGTGTTATGGCTGTCGTTTTCGTTTTACAAAACAAGTGTGCTTCAGTCCACCTGCTGGAACTTCGGACTGCACTCAGATAGACACGAGAAGGCATTTTCACTGTTTGTGTAAAAAAAAAAAAAAAAAAACTGGAGTTCCACAGAACCGCAGAGCGGGCCGCCGGTACCGTTTCCCCCAAGAAGACAAAACGACTTTAAAAATCTTTGTTTTTTTCCCGAAAGAAAAAAAAAAATTTGGCGTTTTATTTTGTTTGTGTCTCAAACAAACGAAGTAGAAACGAAGAGTCTTTCCCAAAGCTACTCTTTTGTGCCCTCAGCTGGAGGCGAGTTGCCCGCTCGGCCTAACGGAGGTTGGGGGGGGGTCCGGACGGGCCCGGCGGTCGGCCTCCCGTCTCATTTCGAGACGACGGCCTTCTTGTTAAGGCTGGCTCTCCTGCTTCCCCCGCCGGCTCCTCCCCCCCCTCCCCCCCCGGCCCCCTGCCAGAGGTGTCCGGGGATGGTGAAGGCGTCCACGCTCATGCCCATGGTCTTGGACGGGATGGCGCTGAACTGCTTCCTGTCTGAGCTGTACTTGAACATGGACTCCACCTGGGCAGAGCCCACGGTCCGCGGGCCCACGCCGGCCAGCCGCACCAGCTCCTGGGAGTCGGGATTGGCGGTGTACACGCCCCTGAACTGGCAGCTGGAGTCCCGGAAGAGGATGAGGAAGTGGTTGGCGTCGCTCTTCTCCATCTCCTAGGTTTGGCGGAGCGGGAAGAAGGCAGCGAACAGTGAAGGATTTGCGCGGTCGGCGTGGGCCGGCGAGGCGGCGAGCGGCCAAATACCTCAACGATCTTGTTTTTCTGGGTCTCGTTGACTTTCCCGGCGAGGCAGCAGCGGGCGAGGGCGTTGTGGATGATGAATTTGTTGGACTTGAAGCTCGGCTCTTTGAAGAGTTTGGGACCTGCGCAGAGAAACCGTAGTTCACCTGTGTGTCCCGCCCTTCCACACGCGAGGGGGGGGGCTCACCTGTGTACTCTGGAGCAGGTGAGGTTCCATTGGAACTAGTCTCCCATTCTTTATCTCCGTTCGGATTTGCCAGTTTACTTGGTGTCATGCACGCAGGAGAATTCGGGCGACTGGAGGAAGAATGGAGGATTAACAGATGATCTCACCTCAGGTTGGACTTTAATACAACACGTTAAACAAACTCCCCAGCTCCTCTAAATCAACATATGAGAGATGTGACTTTAGTTACCCAAGTTTTAGATTTTTTGGGGGTAGGTAGGGCCCGTACAGATCAGTTTGGAAATGAAGATTGGATAATATCTGCATATCGGTATAGAGCAGGGGTGGGCAAACTACGGCCCGCGGGCCACATGCAGCCCGTTAGGCTTTTCAACCCGGCCCGCCGAACTCATCCAAATTATCGGAAAAATCGCATTCATTTTCACCTTTCCTGCAATTCCCACGTTTCCCCAATAGATGGCGCTACCGGTCACATAACTTATTATTTTCTTTTTAAACTTTGCATATAAATTTTGCACATAAAAGTAACATCTCAAAATACACTTTGCCGTTGCTGTAGACAATTGAATAAGGGCAATATCGTAATCGTCGTTCTCGCTGTCATGGCAACCTATAAATAAGACAATATAGCGTCTACTACAGAAGTCCTCAGTGCAAATCTGTTAATAACTAAATCAATAAAGTAGGTAGGGGCAGTGGGTGATAATTCCTAACACTCCAGCTGCAGCGCTGCGGCGCTGCTTGGGTACCTGTTGGTCTTCTTTGAGGCGTTGTCACTTTTATTTTTGGGCTCCTCCGAGGCTGCCAGGTTGACGGAGGAGTGAGAATGGACCTTGGCCAGTTTGGAGCCTGCGGGGAAAAGCGAGTCGTTTACCTGTTAGGATCTCCGGGGCGTTCGTTAACGAGGTCCCCCCCCGGCCGTACCCGTCACCGTCGACGCTTTGGCGGGGCTCAGGGACAGCTGCGTCTCCTCCCTCGTCATGCTGCGAGGCCGCGAGCGCGCTTTCTTGGCGGGAGCCCGCGCCTGGCCCGCCGACTTCTGCTGGAGCACCTTGTCCAGGTCGTCCATTATCTTGAGCTGCTGCCGCCGCGCGTACTCCGTCCTCGTGAAGTCCCCCCGGCGCGCCGGGGTGGCGGGCGGCGTGGGTGACGGCGAGGTCGTCCCCACGGGGGGCGTCCCCGAGGGAGAGTCTGCTCGCTTCTCTGAGGACGCCAGTCTGAACCGGAGGAGAAAGGACATTTGGGCCTTACCCCGACCCCCAACAAGTAGTTCCTTTAACAGGAAGTAACCCTGAGCAGGACCAGCTGACCACTGAGGACATCGTTGTCCTTCGTGCCCTCTTCTGGGAACCACCGCAGTGTCTGAAGCGCCTACACCAGTTCTCTGTAGGCCTTAGCCGCTGTACCACTGTCTCCCATTTCCATATTCACAAACAACTCCTGATAAGTATTAATCCGTTAGCATCTGTTCTCTGACCACTGTAAGGCCTTTCAGCCATCCTGGGAACATCTCTAACATCCTCCATGCGTGTCCTGATATCGGTGTTCTCTGTGCTCGTCATTTAATGTCCTGTTTTTCCCGATGGGAATATCCCGTGGCCCACAGGTGCCTGGGCCCACAGGTGCCTGGGCTCCCTTCTAACAGACTGGACTCTGTATCATTTGGTTCGTTATACTGTGCTATGAGGTCATCAGGAAAGAGTGTGTTTGCTTGACCACATAAAAGGGGCTACCGAAGAAAGCACGGAGGAGGAGATCTTCATCATCAGGACCAAGAAACCTCCCTCGAGCATGCTGCAGCACCTGACGGATACCTGACTGTTCTCTCCAATAAACATCTTCATATCCAAGTCACATCAGCACCTCTGGACCACCAGGAGAAGAAAGTTCCCCAGAGCACCGCTGAGCCTTACCTGTTCTCTCGCTCCTGTTCGTGCCACTGCTTCCTTTTCTTCAGCTCCTCGGCTCTCTTCTGCTGCTTCTCCAGCAAGAGCGCTTTGCGCTGGGCCATCTCCTCCTCGTTGTGAACGTCCTCCTGCGACCACACGAGCGTCTCGTCAGACACAACGACCTCGTGGGGGAGGCGAAGCGGCAGCGAGTGCCCCGCCGAGCCTATGAACACAACCTGGATGACACAGAACTCACGCTGAAGAAGAAGTGAATCCCTCCTTTGGTTCCCGACCCGTTCTGATCTGCGCTCGGACCTGCGGCTTCCGTCTGTGCTCTCTGCTCTTCTTTGGGTTCGGCCGGTTGTTCCGGAACGCTGATGGCTTCCAGGGCCAGATCCAGCTGCTCCGTGGGATCCGCCTCAGCTCTCCTGACAGGTTCCACAGCGGATTCCGTGTGGTCGCTCATGGAATCGGAGGAGAATTCCTGTCCCTCGTCAGTCTGTTCGTCGCTGGCCTCCCCTGGGCCCCTCGTCGAGGACAGCGAGGCCTCGTTCAGGAGCGTCCCCGTGCTCGCGTCCCTCCCGGCTTCCCCTCCTCTGCTGTACGCGGCGGAGATGGAAAAGGTCTCGCTCTCAAACGAGCATTCGGACGGCGCTCCGGAGCTGCTCCCGTCGCCGGCCCTCGGGTGATCCTGCCTGGCGTGCAGCAGGGCGGGCAGCCCCCCCCCGCGGCCTCGTCCTGCTCCAGCTCCATGCTGAACTGGGTCGGCGTGTCGCTGGAGCCAGTCTCCGAGGCGCACTCATCGGCCTGCGGGGGCGGGACAAGTCGGGGGGGCTCTTTCGGGGTCTGCGGGCCCCCGATACGGAAGGACGAAGATGTCTGGACCTGGCACTTGCTTGGGGAAACCCGCCGCAGGTGGGGGAGGGTGTCCACGTTGTGGGTGGGCGTCAACATGCGGTTAAGGGGCGGGAACTTGAGCTCAGAGGGGCGGGGGTGAGGATGCATTTGGGGGCGGGGGTGGTGCTTGGGGCTCCGCGCAGCGCTGGACTGGATCTTAGTACGAGGGGCCGGGCAGGAGGAGGAGATGGCCGCTTTCGGGGAGGGGAGGGCTTGAGAACGTCGGGACGGGGACGTGGAGGGGTTGGACCCTGGGGGGATCATCCAGGCCTTGCTGGTGCTTCTGGTGGGGGTCTTGGTGGGGGTTCTGGGCGGAGTCCGCGTAGGGGTCTGCGGAGGGGTTAGCCTTTTGGCGGGGGTTCTGGCTGTGTTTTTGGGCGTGTTCCGGGGTCTTTGGTTGCTCATGAGCTGCTGCTGTTGCTCTGTCAGCTTCTGCATGTCCTTCTGCAGCGACTGCAGAGCTTCGCTCAGCTTCTGCACCACCTCGTTGTACTCCACCAGCACGGCTTCTCCTCCTCTCTCCTTCTCCGCCCCCTTCTTGTCTTCGCCCTCTTTTTTGCTGTCGACAGAAAACGTCACCTGCTTCTCCAGGCGGGGGGGGCTCAGAGCGGATGCTTTGTCTTTCTCCGTCTCCCCGTCCTTCTTCTCCTTCTCCTCCTCCTGCTTGAGCTGCTCCTCCATGCGCGTGAGGCGCTCCTCCAGGGTCAGGTTGTCCTCCCCGCCCCCCCCTCCCTCTCCTTGCTGCCTTTTCAGCTGAAGGAAAGCCGTTTTCCCAAGCCTTTGTCTGTGCTTGGCAAAGATAGCTTCGATGCGTCTCTTCTGGGCCTCGATGCTCTTGCGCTTCTCCTCCAGGCGGACCCCGAGCTCCCAGGCCTCCGAGCCGGGCTCGGGGCCCCTGGGGCCCGGGCTGTCCTGGCGGCCAGGCGCCCCTGCTGGCGTGGAGGGCGTGCCTGGTGTGGTTGGAGTGGGAGCGGAGGCCTCCTCCCCGGAGGCAGCGGGATGTCTCCTCCTGTTGTCCCGCCGCTCAGCGAAGCTGGTCATCCGCGGGCTGCTTCCGGCGCTGTGGTTTCCATGGTGACCTTTACTGGGCCGGATGTTACCGGGGGCGTTCCGTGGCCCGTCGTCCGACGCCTCAGAGGAGTCCACGCTGCCGTCTCTCAGAACCGAATCATCGTCGCGCGACATGTCAGAGGTGCAGCCCGGCCCCTCCCTCCTCTCTCCCCTCCCCTGGTGTTTCCCATCAGCCCCTTCTCCCCCGACGGGCCGGTGGAGGATCCCGGAGCGGCAAGGAGCCGAGCTACTGAGCTGAGGACTGTCCTCCTCTGGAGAGTGGAGGAAGAACCCAGCAGGCGCTCCTTCAGGACGTAGCCGAGCGACCGGCATCCCTCCTTTTTCCGCCGCCTTCCCCTTCCTCTGGCCCTTGCCGCCGGGCGCCTGGGCCGCCTGCAGGGCCTCCTCGATGGTGGGCAGCTCTCCCAGGGGGGCGGCGTGGGCGTAGGGCCCCCAGGAGGAGCGCTGCGATGGCACAGAGCTGCTGAGCAGGTGGCTGATGTCCTCCGGAGGGCTGTAGGGGACGTGATTGAGCCCTCCTGATGACACAGGTGTGGTCATTGCGGGAATTCCAGTGTCAGTGCTGGCGGAGCGAAAGACAGAATCTATTGGGTTTCCCATGACAATGTCAACATCACTGTCCAGCCCAAATGGGATGCTGAAAGTCACTGCGGACAGAGGACGACTGCAGAGAGGCGGATGGAGGCGGAAACACGGGTGGATGGACGGAGAGCGGATCAGGATGGGGATGGGAAAGCAGGGACCACAGAAGCCAACAGAAGGAGGTTTAACCAGTATGAACACAGCTGAAGGGTTACTTTTGAAGAACATCAGGCTGTAAAGGGACAGACTACCTGATCTGCTTCTTTGTCCAGCTTTTGTTTTCTGGGGCGACAGACAGGAGAATCGGTTAAAAACCCGTGAGGACTAAAGACGCCGTGCATTTGCGAGGGTTTGATACCTGGAGATACGGGAGAGGTGGGCACGAAGGGCTGCTTCAGGATGAAGGACGGCGAACCGCTGAAAGACAGACAGACAGACAGACAGACAGACAGACAGACAGACAGACAGACAGACAGACAGACAGCTGCTTACACAAGCGTACTCCTCGTGAAGGCAACAGTCAGACGGGCGGTGGTACCTGTTGGCGCTCCCGTTGATGGGGCTGGTACAGTCGAGCAGCCCCGAGACATCTGCAGACGCACAAACAGACGTTAACATCCCACAG